>VZTZ01036304.1:744387-972305 GCA_013400955.1 Drymodes brunneopygia
CCCCCGCCCCTGCACCCGCCTAGTGCAAGGGGGGAGAGGAAAGGCACATCTTGTCAGTCCACCGGAAGCCGAAAAGAGAGCTTCTCCAGGTGCTCACCGGGTTTTTATGAGTTTTTTGGAGGCGGAAGCTGTAATAACTGCTTTGGAATACCTCATTTCCAACTCTGCCTCCTTTTTTATGCCGGGAAGTTTTGATATAAGTTATACCACCACACATGTGTATGTAACCACTGGCATGTTAGGAGACAGCTGCTTCACCAGATTCTAGAGTTTCTTCAGCTAGCTCAACAGTGTGAAGCAGACTGCAGAATGCTCTGGAATTTTTGTAGTGAATGCTATTTGACCAACTCTTACTACAATTTCAAGTTGTTAACTGGGATACAGTCACATATTGCTATCTCCCACCAGATTCCTGAGTGATGCAGAGAAACATGATAACCATGGTGTTTCTTAAAGACCCTATTATTAATTTTCTTAGCTTTTTTTGGGGCACTTGAGATAGACTTTGCTAGAGCATACATTTTAGAGTAGATAGGAAAATTGTTCAAACTTTTCCACATTTCTCCATGATCTCCTTTTCCCTGGTGTCAGTGGAATTGGTGCTGTGGCTTTCTGACCCATCTCTCCCCACTGCAGAGATTTCACCTACAAGCTGAGCAGAGGGCACAGTGAGCTCTGTGCTGTCCTCCCTGTCCCCCCATCCTTGCACCCCTGTATCTCACGGACTGAAAACAACATAGGTGCTGTATAAAAAGTCTTAGAGTATTTCAGACCTTGCCGTGCCTGACTTCTGTCTTACATTGAAAAAATGCTGAGTTTTCACAATTATTCTCTTCTGAGCAATTGCTGCGTAAGTTATCAGTTCATGTGAAAAGTGGCGGAAGCTGTGTAAGGTAGAACAGCTTTGATGATAATGAGCAAGGGTGCAAAGAAGTCAATGGAGTCAGACAGGCAGAGCTCAGAGACTCAACTCATTAGTGTTCTTCTAACCTCCAAATCACACTTTCAAGTCCATCCCAAGGGGCTGTGATATGTGTGAGACATTAAAGATAATGCCTCACAACTCCTGATATCCTTGACAAGAGGAGGAGGTAGATCTTTTCACTCCTTTCTCTTGGTTCTGCTCATTCTGTTTCTGGGAGCCTACTTGTGTAAGTGCTGCACCCCAGATTATGAGCTTTGGAATATCAAATACAATTTCTCCTATGTTGTTTAAGAATTGTTGAATAAGGAACTGCTGACATACATGACAAATGGGAGCAAAATAAAAATATCCCTCCCAAGGACACTGCTCATTCAATGAAGAATTGTAAAAATAAAAATATTATATAATTTTATATTCAAGTGTTCAATAAAGAGAACTATTGATTGAGAAAACAAGAAATCTCAAATGACTGACAATGACCATCATGATCCGATCTTTCTCCAAGTACGATTATACTGAAATTAACTGATTTATTAGGCACAAATTTGATTGTATGACACAGAGAAATGCACATAATGATCTGTCAGCAGTTTCTTTAGGGCTAACAAAAATTGTAAATACTTTGCAACAGCAACATTGCAGTAGCTCATTGTTTACCTCAGTACTTTGTGAAGAATTTTCAGGGCTGAAATGGAATGAGGTGGCAGAGCCCTATGAGTGCTAAAGAGAAATTATTATAGTCTAAATGAAAAAAATAACATATGTTTTTGGCAGACTTGAATGAAGAAGGACACCCAGGAGTAAGAAGAGGACAGTAATGATGGAGCTCAGGTCAATTGTGATTGTGCTGCCATGGAAATGGTATGGAAAGTTCATCTTGTGGGATTAATGCACTGGTCAGCTGCCTGAAAAGCCAGGAGAGGCATGGTTGAGTATGGAAGCTGATCCAGGTACTTAAGGAGAAGAGTGCCCTGACTCCTGCTACCACTGAGACTCAGTCAGCTTTGCTGATAATTGACCTGAACTGTCAATTGCTGTGCTTGTCTGTGCTCGTTCTTTGGAAGTATAGATAAGGTGTTTTAAAAAAAGTCTACTTCTTTTCTTCTCATTGTGTGATCATTTTGATTTTAGCAAAAATAAGAATTTTTTAAGAACAACGCAGAGAGTAAGCTCCTCTAATCCAAAGGGAAGTGTTAGAATTTTGCCAGAAGATAGTACTGAAGTCTGGACAGTTTCTTAAATCTGCCCTCTTCTTGCTTCTCTTTCCCTTTATTCTCAAAAGGTATGAATCTTTGTATGGGGACTACTGGCAATACACACATGACTAATTACAGAAGACAGGAATCCTTGGAAGTGCTGATTGCAGTAGGTACAGGCATTTAGCACTGAGCATTGTCATGTAGCTATAGCTGAACTAATTCCTCTCAGATCACTTTTGTGCCAGAAACTTCTAGTCTTCTGGTGTTGTGCTCCAGCTGAGTTATCCAAACTCAGGAACTGCCCTAATGTACCTACTTTTGGTTGTTGAACTGGCTTGAAGAAATGTGAATGTGTACTTTCATATAATATTCTGCATGGACACATGCAAGGTTCACCTCATAAGGGTCTCAGCAGACAAAAAACCAAAATGGTGATACTGACATCAATCCTGTTTAATCATCTAGTGTATTGGGTTTGGTAAGGTCTGAAATGAGTCCTGTATGAATATTTATAATGGGACTATCATTCTGAAATAGTAAAAAAATATGCTTTCATTGCATGACAAGTAAATATAACCTATTGTCCTATAGTTAAAAAAGAGAAGGAAAACTGACAGGTATGTCCTTACATGTGAAATTCCATAATGCAAGTACTGTAGTGCTATGTTATTGATTTATGCTGGAATCAAAGCATCTAGTATCACATAACAGATTAGAAACCCTGTCATACAGAGAGCTGAGGTCAATGCATTGAGCAGTACTATGACCCTTAGTGTTTAAGATCTTGCAATTATTTTAAAAGAGCTGTTATATTTGTCATTGATCAAATTTGACAGCTACATCAAAGTAATTGTATCAGCAAATAGACAGAAGGAAGTTAAACTGCAAGTAGGCTTAAAGAGGTCAGAATAGTACAATGTGTAAAATACCAAGGAGGAAAAAAGTACCATCAAAAATTTGAAGGTGGATTTCCTGAAACCACCAGGGAACATCTGGGGATGATAAAAATAACTAAAATACAAGACAGATGTTCTGAATTCTTCCATGTAGAACCTCAGAGGAAACAGGGTAGCTGTCATAACTCTGGTGAGTCAGTATGCAGAACGATCTGATAAAGTGTGATCTTGTGATTTCATTACATAGGAAATATTAAAGAAACTATGAAAAGATAAAAATGTAAAGAAAAATTCTCTGGGAGACATTAAGTCAGGATTCTGATGTAAGAGATTCGAAAATACTCAAGTGATGTGAGTGCTTACTTCCCAGTGGCTTTAGTACAGAGATGTGGGTCAAATGCGCATCTTAATTCAGTAAAACACTACAGTATAGACTTAATTTTGAACATGGACTCAAGCAGAGATCTTTTCTTCAGACATTGATTTATTCTCCAAAATACTAGGGAAACACAGAATTTAAGCATACAGGAGAATTTTCACATTTGGAAGACTTTGCTAAATTGCAACCTATTAAGAGACAGGGGAAAAAAGGAGGAAGGAAATCCTTGTGCAGTGGGAGGTATATGGAATAACTGATGTTTGAGAAATGTTAATTACACTCTTTGCTTTATTTTGCTTTGGTGCAAATAAGGATTCAAAATGGAAGACCTTTATAGTGCACCTTAAAATATAATTAACTTCTTAGACTTGCTGGGATCTAAGTCCCTATGTGAGAAAATAACAAATGGGAAAACTGTTCTTCCACTGATCCTTCCAACTGCATTTGTTTCATTGAACATTCTGGAGAAATAGAAAATTTATCTTTTCATTCTGTTAAAAGAAATCTGTCTTTCATTCTCTTTTTCACCTTCATTTTCTTTCACCTTCTGGTTGTTTTTTGGTTGGTTGGTTGGTTGGTTGGTTGGTTGATTGGTTGGTTGGTTGGTGGTTTTTTCAATGCAGTAGATATACCCAGAATGACTGAGGAGTTGGGAAGATTAGGCTTTGGCAGTGAAGTCATAAGGAATTGCTAACTATAACCTGCCATTCTCATACTGTGGAACAAAAATGCTTCAACTTCTGCCACTGTGTGTGCACAGTCCTGAGTGCTGCCTAGCAAAAAGGAAAATACAGCCTTTGGAATCAAAATAATGTAAGATTTTCCACCTATAAGAGAATTAGCAGCAGAGAATATTTGCTGTGGGGAGAAATACAAACAAGTATTTCCATAGTGTAGGAAATTACGAAAGTATTCATTGCAGGTGAAGTTAAGAAGAAATAATTAGTAACCTCACCTAAACACAGAGGCTGAGATTGGCTGGTCTTGAGTGCATCGCACAGTTCAGATAGATCAGCTTTAACTCACCTCCTATACCTGTCTTTTCTTCCTGGCTATGTGAAATGCTGTCTGGTAAGTTTCTGGAGACTTCTCTAGCAGTGCTGTTTGTGAGCTTTCCAAAGGAATGTTCTGACACAGCCTATTATTCCAGACTATTTATTGCCTCAGCACTCTTACCCTGTCTATATTCATCTGTACTTCACTGCGATGCTTTTCAAAGGACTTCTTTCTAGGGCTTTGAATCTGGCAATAGATTTTTTATCATTGAGAAAAATCCAACACTGGTTTCTGAAAATGCTCAAGACTGAGTTAAAGCCATTGCATAGCCTGTCTTTAAGTTCAGAAGTCATGGGAGAGGTATCCCCAGGTGTGTTACAAAACCACCTTTTCCAATATATAATCATGAATGTGAGATATACTGATTTGATCCTTGAGAAACCTACCATTTATTAAGATCCTGGAAGTCCTATGGAAAAAGCTATAAATGCCATTTCAAACTGTGCTTGATGTTTCAGGTGGTTTTCCCCATTTCACCTAAAAAGGGGAAAAATTATTCAAGAGGTGAAAAGTGGAAAATAACCTCAAACATCAGTTAAAGCAGATTAAGAGGTGCAAGAGAAATTTTAATTAAATCTTGATGATTATGTGAAGATTGTTTTGGTGAGCTGGAAACAAGCTGAATTTTACTTTGTGTTAAATTTTAAATTGCTTAGTCTGTTTTTCTTTCACTAGACCTTCAGTGGCTTCAACATGGAGATGAGAGTAGAAGAACTAAACTATGGCTTCTTCTTGGTGACTTAGATACTTAAGCACAGACTTGTAGATGTTGTAAGACTTCAGATCCAGCCCAGCAAAAAGACTTTTGTGACTAACATTTACCAGAACTCACTGGAGTTAGAGAGATGCCTGATTAGCTTAGGTGATAAGAATAATGAAAATAATTCATAGTGAGTTTCAATGAAGGTCAAGCTCCCAAGAAATTTAATCTAATATTCATGCCATCTCCTGCAAGTTTACCTTCAATGGAACAACTGCAATATGAAGGCGTGGCACTCTATGCAGGAATGATAAAAACCTGGGACCTTCTGCTTCTTGCGGCTCTCTCTGAAGTCAAAAAGAAGCCAGAGCATCTAGACTTGAACAGTTAATATTTGGAATAGAACACTTTGGTGCTTTGGAGATAATTTACTATAAACCAAAATAAATAAAAAAATAAAGACAATCTTACTGGGAAATAATCGGATTTAGCCAACCAGTTTGAATGCATACATCCTGGCAGGCTGGTGAACCTTATTTGCCTGCTCTATTTTTAAGGACTTCCTCACCCCTGTTCACTTTTTTGCCAGGAGTTCTAACAGTGAGTAGGAACACCTTGTTCTGGATGCTGCTTTCCAAAGTACTTGTTGAAGCACACACAACAAAAATATTTTACCACAGGTGAAAACAAATATCCCTGAATAGCAATTACAAACAATTACTTAGCTTTTTGAAACATTATAGTTTTGTATCTGTTTGTTTCCTCTCTCCTTTCAGACCCTCGGTTATAATTTGTTAAATTCAATCAAATAATTTTAGAAAACATAATAAACATTTAGTATGCATCAAAGCCATCTGGAAGTGCTCTGCACTGCACACAAAAACAGTGGGATTCATTTATGCATATTCAGCATTGGAGGTTTTTCACTCTCTGACTTTTACATTAGCAACCCAAACAACCTGGATTGAGAACGTACTTGAGCAAGAGGGACCAATCAGTGTAAGACTTTTAGAGGTAGGGTATTTGAAAATCCCATGAAACATCCTTATCCTCTCTGACATTTAAATTCCAGTGAACGCCTAACCCATTTTCACATCTATCTCAGCAGTTTGGGGGATCTAATGCAAGTCCCCAGGTCAGAGCTGATGACAGAGTCAGGAGCCGGTCACATGCCCAGCTGAGGCCAGTGCTGATTACAGTGTCAGACAATCTAAAACACAGCAAGATTTTTTGTGTGTTTTATATGCAGCAAACACCATTGCCATACAGAATTACTAGGATCAAGTTAAAGCAGGTGATCGGCACAGAAAAATGGAAACCCTGGGAGGGGAACAGAGGCTCAAGCTCTTAAAAGATACAAGTACTGGTAGGACTGCTTGGGTCAAGCCCTGTTGGTCCTAATTGCTAATTTTTGGTGCTGGAAAAAACCATGCATATTATTATACATATGCCAAATGTGTGGGTAACACCATAAGTTTGCTCAGAAGAACTTTGGTCCTGACACAGAAGAGGAGGAGGAGTAAGGTAGACCTGAATTTTTCTGCTTCAACAAACCTTTCTTTCCTCTTCGTTTCTCAACAGGGTCTTTCCCTGGAAAGAAGGATGGAGACTACTGAAGTACTTGTTTTATATTTTATAGGACAGATGGGTTTCTGTACTTGAAAATGATTGTATTGATAATACAATTAGCCTCCCTCAAAATTCTGGAACTCAGTATCTGAGGTGTCTTACCTTCATATGTGAAGAAATAATTCCTACTCTGAAGAGCTGGTGGCAGAAGAGGAAATAAATTTAAAATATTCAATTTGGACAAAAAGAATCCCTGTAACTTATACAGAAAAGAATATAGTTTTAAAATTTTTTTCACAGTTTCACATATAATTTGTTGAAGTAATCCCATTATTTTCATGGAAGCCTTCACCTAAAGTGTCTCTAAGTAAGGTCTCGGACATTTCAGAGATGCGAAAAGAGGAGGAAGTCCCATCCAGTACCTGACACAGCTGCAGCAAGCTGTGTCTGTCTGCCTGCAGCAGCAGGGACTTTACCACATCACCTCACCCTGGGTTTTCTTTCATGCTTATTGTGATCTGTTACTGCTTGAGTAATGTAAAATGCAAGACATCTCTTGAAACACCCTGAGGCTTGAAAAGGTTCACAGTTCTCCTGTAAGAGCATGACTTCACAGCTGTTGAAACAAGCTTCCCACATTTTTTACTTCATAGTTTCTACAAATTAAAATACCTCCACCAACATTTGCTTGTTGCATGACTAAGTGCTGGTTTCCTTGGGTTAATCTGTCTGTTAACTCTGGATAATTCACCTGCTGTGTCCAAACACTGCTCTGATGGTCCAAACACTGTAGTATATTTTGTGCTGCAGAAACATATTGCAGCAAGAAAAATTGACTACATTCAACTATAGTTCAGGCAGCAGATCCTCACAGGTACTAAGAGTTTGTTGGCACATTGTAATATTACAATGTAAGGGAAAAATCCTTCAAATTTTTAAGTGGTAATTGTCACAATAGATTGAACATGTAGGATTCCAAAATATGGGCAGAATTATTCCATGATGGATCATCTGAGCACACGTAGCAAAATATTACATATCTAACAAGAATTTATGAGCACAGACCTTTCATGAAGCTTAACTGCATTTTTGCAGCACTGAAAGCTGGGATGCAGGAAGAAAGTATTAGCAGTCAGAGCTTTTTCTGCAATTTGTCATGCATGTCAACACGGGGAAAGACATGCTTGAGCTGGCAGTGACAGCACAATTGAACAGATAGCATGAGACATGCCTTTCACTGTGCTGACATGCACTCAGCTACGTCACAGCACACTCAGGAGAAGCAATTTCTGTCCTTGAGCATTCCCAGGGAAGGGACGTGCTTCCCGCACTGCACCTGTGCTGCTCTCCAGCCTCTGGCTCCTGATTAACACAATGAGAGCAGCAGACTCAGCTCCTGTCTTTGCCTGTGCTGGATCTATAGTGTGAGATGAAAAACGTTCTCAATTCATATGAGTAATGAGCATTACAAATTAGACTCAGATCAATTATTAAGTGAAGATGATTATGAAATATTAAGAGGAAGCTATTATACATAATGTATTTGTCACAGATTAAAAATCAACATTCAAGTAATATCCTTCTCTGCCTGATAATGTATTTGGATATTTAACATATTTAAAGGGAGTGCAAAAAATAAAGATAAGTGGGAGGGAGGTGCCTCTATTAAAACAAGAAATGGACTTGCTAATGGCTTCTGTAATAGGGAGTTTTCTTCTGTCTTGGGTATAATTTATCTCTGGTCTCTGGTGAGAACACGCAGACCCATCATCTCAAGTCTGTGTACCACTGTTATCATTACTGACTGTGAAGATGCTACTTTATTGTAGACATTCTAGGAGAAGATAAATTTTGATTTAATGTGCAACCCTGTCAATTGTGTGGAAGTCCTGTTGACTAAAGAGTTCTTTTGTACTAACAAAATGAGGTTGCTGTTCAGCTGGGAGTTCATCACGACAGAAGGTACAAACAGTAGAGTCATTTGTTCTCTGAGCTTCTTCTAAAGCCCTGCTGTGCTGAGATATTTTGCATTGCATCTGATGAGTCATTGGTGCAGCTTTGTGTCCATGCTTGATGTGCTGAGGACATGACGCTTCTACAAAACCACATTAAATTTATCTCAGGACTAGTGATGGTTGAAAAAAAGAGGAATCATTGATAGAGCAGTTCTTACATCAGAAAATACTGGCTCCATGGAAATGAGACAATCTCTGGAGATTTTTTGGTTCTTGTGAATTTTACAGTAGGAACCAGGCCAAAGGGCAGGATGCCTGGTCCTTCCTGAACCTTCCTGACTCCACAGGTGGTGAGGACACTTCTCTCTTACCTGACACCCCACTTTTCTCCTGGTTGGGAGGTGTCCTGACCTCAAAGGTGGGGTGCGGCTTTCCCAGCATACCAGCATCAAAGAGAGCACACTGGCTTCTACACTGTGATGGCTGAGCCCAGGAGGTGTCACTGAGGAGAAGGGACAGGTGAAAGAGCAGTGGCTGTGAGGTTCCAAGGCACTGTGGCTGTCCAGAAGAAAGGGGTGGGAGGCTGCTGGGTTGGTTGTATGTTGTGACAGGGGCAGGGAATGGGTAGAAAAGCTGAAATGTGGGAGGCAGGAAGAGGCTGCTGGCCCTTTGCACCATGCAATGGAGTACCCAGAGGTTGGGGAGTGAAGCAGGCAGCCCATTGGATGGACAGATTATATTTAGCTGCAAGAAAAAAGCTAAATATTCCAGAAACTCGTCCTTTAAGGTTGTTTCCATATTTCCAAAATAACATCTGTTTGAAAATCAGTCCATTTCAGGATTTTGCCTTTTTGTTGATACTCAGAAGGGAAGCTTAAAAATCACGAGTTATTTTGTTTTTCATCAGGATGGTATTTTCCTATTTACTTCTGCTACTCTAGTGTTAACAGCTTATGTTTGGATTTTGTTTTTATTTTGGCAATCTCCCATTACAACAACCTCTGTTATCCAAGAAGCCATCACATCCCTTGTGTGTTAATACATGGAGGTATTTTGATTCTTCAGGATGTAAGGCTGCATCCTGCAGTTATCCTGTGAGCAAGGAAAATTTTAAAGTCCTTGTGGTCTATTTTTGTCTGTTCTAGAAAGAATATCCCACTCAGACTTCAGTTCCAAGCTATTATTGGTTGAAACCAATAATTAAGAGACTCCAAGAGCATTAATATATAATATTAAATAATATACAGTTCATTAATTTATAAACTGAAAGGCAACAGATTTTTAAGCAATAATAAATGATTAAACTTTAAAAAAAAAATTTTCCTGGAGTATGAAAGATCTTCTTTGAAGCCTTTTACATCTCTTGAGTAAATATGTGCAATTATAATTAGACAGTTTTGTTAAACATGTATTATGTAACCAAAAACCTGGCACAACTCCAATGCCATTTCTCTCTATTGTGTAAATATGTAATTAGGCAAGATTTTTTCCAGTACTTTTGCTGATTACATTTTCCTCAGTCATGCAAGAATGGTATTTTTCTGCTCTCAGAAATACCACAATCCGAGCTCTGCAAGCCCTGACGTGGCGTCCTACCTTTCCATTCCCATTTACTAATTCTTTGTATGTCTCCCAATTTTAAAAGGGGCAAACCCCATGTAAAAGCCAACATAAAATAACAGTCTAAGAGATGATTAAGTACTCATAATAGCAATCAGAATAGGGATGAAAGCTAATGTTTTTCCATCACTTGTGGCTAGTCAGAGTGGAATACATCACAAGACCAGAGGATTCAGGTCGCAAGCATGCTTCTGGTACTCAGCTATGGGGTACCTCTTTGCATAGTCCCTCTTCTGAAAGAATTCCAGACACAATAAGTGCTGTGTCTGTGGAAAATGCAGAGATTGTAGCTCCTGCTCCTTGCAGAGCTTATTTGCAGACAAAAGTTCTGTCCTGAACTCTACCAGCCCTGATGACTAGCAAGGAATGCTGAGCTGGACAGACTACATGAATAAAACTTACCCTGACTACCTACATCTGGCCCACTTGGCTGGAGATTAATTTATGCCTTCCAAGGGAACTTGGTTTATTTGTGGACCTTGCAATGTTAGGTTGGACTTGAAGATCTTAGAGGTCTTTTCAATCCTTAATGATTCCATGATTATTCTTCTTGCACAGACTAGAAAAATACAGTCATTTTTGTGCAAGCTCTGTGACACTCCTGATAGCATGTCTAAGAGTAGGAAAAACTGACAAAGATGATTGACAGGAGCATATCAGCACAGGACAGGTATCAGTTTGGTTTAATTCTGGCACAAATCTAGTGATTTTGCCAAGAGCTTTCTAATAGTGAATGATTTTCATGTTTAGGAATAATCTTGAAGACAAGTGAGTAATTTTGAGTATTCATGGGGCTTGGACAGCATTTTTATTATTTTTGGCTTTGATTGTATTTCCCCAAGAACATGTATCACTTTGAAAGACCCTTAGCCTTCATAAGGCAGATAGAGATTTTTAAAAAAATAATTAACATTTTAGTGAACTTCTGAAATATTTCAGGCATGTGTGAGCCACTAACAACTCAGTGGAAGGGAATTTCTCACCACTCACCAATGAAACAGAGCTCTGTGGTGCTCTCACACTGTATTTCAAATTCTTGTTCTTAGACTGGTTGTCACTCTTATTTTGGTTGCCACATAAATAAACTATAATGCTACTTTTCATGATGAATATAATACTAATATCGTTCCACTTGCTGAAGATCAAGAAGTTAGAAAGCATTATATATATGTTTTGAAAAATCAGAGCTGATGCTTCAGGGAACTGCAGAAAATAAAGACTTATCTTACCAATAAAATTGATCTTTAAAAACAAAATTATTCAATTTTCCGAGATTTGAGGTAATTCAGAGATACAGCAGCAATTTTTCTTTAAAAGAAAACCATCCACCTCTAACCTATTGCAATTTTTTGAGCATATGAAAATAATGGCAGTCTGTGGGGAAAAGGTCAATATAAATTGTGAATATTTTTTAAAAAGCCAATAATAAAGTTCACTAAAAAACTCTATGAAGTGATCCCATAGTGAGAAAGGTACCCTCAATGCCTTTAAAACAGCTCAACTGTGAAAAAATATGTGCACAGTCCACTTTGTAAATTGTGGAAATTTAACATCAGGTATTACAAGGTGCTCTACAGGATCAATTGTTTAATTATCAATTTTATTAATGGAAAAACACTATAATTCTATGACATTAAGTATGACAAGTGTGAAGTAAAGCAGTAGTGGGGCTGAAAAGAAAAATTCTGAAAGTTTCCTAGGACACAAAATTATTTCAACTAATCAGTGCAACTGAGGACTGAAACTCATCAGATCTTAAAAATGAAGAGAACTGAATTTTCCAGCTTTGATTCACTGTTGATGTCTGCCCATTGTCACATACAATGACAATCTCATTTCTCTTACTTGTCCCAGAGCAGCTTTTAGTAATCCAGAGCTTGGGGATTTCAAGCACAATCTATATTCCTTTATTCGGAGAAATGGGTTTTCAGAAAGCCGTGATTAGATAAAGTTGGATTTTTATTCTCCTACTCCATATTCTGGCTCAGCTTTTTGGGTGAGCCTGTAGGTAAACATGTATGGCAGGAGGGGGAAGCAAAGCCAGGACAGAAACATCACAAACTGGGACATCCCAGCTGCACCCATCTGCACAGTAGGGGCTGGATATCTAAGTATTTGCAGAGGAATCATGCTGAAAATAATAAAACCCAAACAAGTTAAAAGAGAAGGGGAAAGGCAAAGTTTTCTGCTCATCTTTCTGTGGTACATTGTTTTGAAGCCCAGACAAGCAGGGTGTTCCAGGTGTTGTGGACTGAATCCTTAGGAGGGTCCTTGTCCATCGTATCTACTGTCTTCATTTTTTTCATAATCAATATAACCCTACGGCCAGGGAAAGTGTGAAATTGTTTGACTAAAAAATCTGCCCTGCATTAATAGTCATGAGAACTTAAGGCAGTTTTTTTAAATTAAACTGAACAATTCACCTTAAAATAACAGGATGGCATTTCCCCAGAGAGAGGAAAACCAAAGCCTGATCTGTCATAACTAATAAAACATGAACTTTATCAGTCAAATAGTCGGCAAAAACCTCAGGGGAAGGGAATTAATGGGATTTATTAACATGTTGCTGTTTCCTGAACATGTGCAGCAAGTTGGCTTTACAGCTGTTGAATTAAAATGTGCCACAGCATTTTTGGAAAGTGATGCTTTTTGTTCTATTTTCTTATCTACCTCAAAAACGTCAAAAGAAAAAAAGTCATTAATTACACTGAAAATAAGTCTTCTCATTAAGAAAGGCTGAAACGATGTACATAGAATGAACACTCATCTAATCTTTTTTCGTATTTGGAGTGAAAAACATGTGTGATTTAAAGAAATATAGAAAACTGCAGCTGATTAAATGATTGTGGGTTTTTTCCTCTCATAATTATTGTTTCACAGTATTCAAAGGTCATGCCATACGATAGCTATTTTTGCTAATACAAAACATGTGAATATGCTTTTTTCCCCAAAAAACCAATACAAAACCTTACAATAAAAATTGTTTGCGTAAAGGTACTTCTGCATCTTAATTATTCTGTTGTTGAATGAAAATAGGATTTAGATGACTGGATAAGAGGAAATGGCCTCAAGTTGCATCAGGGTAGGTTTGGATTAGATATTAGGAAAAAATTCTTCATGTAAAGGGTTGTAAAGCATTGGAACAGGTTGCCTGGGGAAACCACGGAGTCACCATCCTGGAAGTGTTAAAAAAATCATGGGTATGGTACTTGAGGACTTATTTTAATGGTGAACATGGTGGTGGTGCTAGATTGATAGTTGGGCTTGAACTTAAAGGTCTTTTCCAACTTTCACGATTCTATGACTCTATGAAATGCTTCAAAATGCAGCAAACTCCACCAGAACTGCATGACTTACAGGAACTGATGTAAAAAAAATGGTCTCCTAACCTTCTGGTGTCCCTTCTTGCTGTTAAAGGGGTTTTGCAGACACTGAGTATGGGGCCAGTCTGATATGCAGGTACTGATCCTTATGCCTGCAAACGGCCTGGAGAATTTTGGTGTGACTGCTCATGCAGGCAAAGCTGAAGGCTTTTTTTGAAATGCTGTAAATAAAAGACTAAAAATGGTCTTTCACTTAATTATCTTAGAAGAAAATTATGTTATTCACAGCTTCTAATTGGCTTAGAGTTGTAGCCACTTAAAGAATATCAAATAAAATAATTTCTCACTGTGTTCTGTCATGTATCATGGATCAGAAAAGATATGTTTCTGTGCCAGGAAGAGCTTTTGATTCCTGTAGGTGTTTGCAGGAGGGAGGTATTGGTGCTTTGCACTCCCTGCCGTGTCTCTGAGGCCCCACTAGAGCTTCTGGCAGCACCTGCTCCTGATTGAGGGGCCTGGGTGGGCTTTGCCTCGCTACCAGATGCACCGGCAACACATCTGGAAAGCAGATGCTGTAACTTTTAAAGAGGGTAGAGGATGATGGTGTGCTCTTTTGCCTAAACAGAAAGCATTATAACATCAGGAATATCTGAACTAGGCAGGTGCTCCACCTCTTCCAGGTCTGAGATAGTCCTGACTTCATCCACAAGAAGACTTTGCCAGGGGTGGAAGCTGCCCAGGGTGCCCGACCCCACATGCAGGTCTGTCTGTCCATGCAGGCTCCAGCCCCAGCCCTGATGTTTTCTACCATCCCCCAGGCTGGCACAACCTGCTTAGTAGACTCCTGGCACTGTTGTGTTCCACCAGAACACCAAAATCAAGGGACTAGAAGGAAATTCAAGCCTAAGGAGATGAATTTCCCAGAAACTGACACACAGCAGTGGAACTCACAGGAGGTCAAAAAATAGTCCTGTCTTCTGCCATTACCAACACTTAATACAAGCCACATTTCCTTAAACTGAATTTTCCTTCAATGCTAAAATAAATACTGCACGCATCACATCATCCCTCCACATTGCCACTCACCCACATGAACCTTATTAGGGACAAATCTGTTACCCCAAGCAAGAGTTGACTGAATAAAGCAAAATTAATTGAAATGCCACTTGAATAAACTGAGAAAGGAGATGGACAGAGGCACTGATTCTTTTTCTGTTGTGAAGATGGGATACTGCCCATGTTTGCATATAAATAGCTAACTCCTTTGTACAGATACTGGGGTTTTATTGACCTCAAAAAAATGCTGTTGATCAGAGCTGTGGAAAGTAAGTGAATTATAATCATTTAAAAATACCCTGAAAAAAGGAAAGTTGTCTCCAAAAGCCCGAGTTTCAAAATAAGGATGTAAAATTACATCTGTAATTAAATGTAGATGATGTGGTCTCAGAATAAAAATGGAAAAATTGATACTCCTTATAAAGATAATTTGAAAATTGATAAGAGAACTGAAGTATTAACCCATCGCCTGTAACACAGATAAATATAAACACACTGTATTTTTAATTGGAACAGCACATTCAGGATGGAAACAGAGCAGATCTTTATTGGAACAGGAAAGAAACGGCAACTTAAATAAAACAGAGATGGGAAGACATGTAGTAAGAGTCTTAGTAGTGCATGTCTTACCATGATATCTACTATTAAGATTGGTTTAAAGCTGTACCTGTACTTAGTTCCAATATTTATTTCAACTTTATTTAATTATTTCAAATTATCTCTACTAATCAATTTGTGCAAAACAGACACTAAAATACATATATGAAAAAGAGGAAAGACTTCCATAGAAATATTTTTTAAGACATCACAGTCAGTTTGTGACTTGTTTTCCCATACGTTGCATTTCACATGGGTTTCTCCTATCTCTTTATTTTCTTAATAGATTTTTGCACTGAACCAACATAACCTAGATTTGAATATATATTTGGGCTGTAACATTCTCCTGCCTGTTCCTTTTTTTATTATTTTGGGGTGAGATATTGCATGTTTTATTTCAGACATTTATCCTCAGCACAAGACAGCTTTTATTTCCCATCTTCTCTGTCTCTTCCATGTAGGATCACAGTAATACATTCAGACTTGTTTGTAATTCTTAATGGCAGTTTAATTAAAAAATTCATGCAAATAGCAATTGAGTATTTGCACAGGATAATACAGTTACTTCTATGACCCTTCAGGACTCCATTACTGCCAAATTGCCAGCAAGGTTTTACTGGGGGGAATTCCTTTATGCTTCTATAGAGGATAAAATATTAAATTTTCAGGGTTATTAATTTTTGGCATTGGAAGGAATGACATGCAAAACATTTTCTAAGTCTACATTTTACATTGATTTTTATATTAATTTTAAATTTTTTCTGAGAGTAGGGCTAAGAATTGATGAAAATTGAGATGGAGGCCAAATTCCAGGCACACCACCACTCCTCTGTAGCAATGTGGGATTTAAGTGGGGCTGAAGGGATGCAGGGGTGTGAGAAGGCAGGGAGATGGGAGATGGTGAGACCAGAGGATCCTGTGTGCTCACACTGTCAGTGAGACTGCTGAACCAAGTGCACATTATTCACTATTAGTAAGAATTAATCAAAAGTAAGCTGTTTTTTAGACCAAGTCTATAATGGGGGAAGGTTTGTGTGAGTGTGTTTTACTATTCTGAGACCTTCGGTAGTTCAAAGGGCAATAGCTGCATGAGGACTTTATGACCACTACCTATTACAATGTCACCATAACATTTCTTATATCTTTTTGAGACTCATGACATCTGTATTGTACTGTAATTCTGCATTCACTTTCAGGTATTTCATTCGCTTTTGGTGAATTTTATTCTCAGAACCTAGAAAGAAAAGGTCATGTGCTCCCAGCTATTTTAAATATAACATGTGTAGACAGATTAAAAAAACCTTTTTCATGTGAAGTGCCCCACATGTTATATGTAAGCTGCATACAAAAAAACCCACCAGTTTCCACATGCAGAAAACACTTTGTGATTTGAGTGAAAAACAAAATCAGAGCATTCACTGAGTCCTGACAGCCAGGAAATGGTAGTCCTGTCATCTGCTGCCTCCCAAGCTGCCTTTTGGTGGAACACTGTCTGGAATGAGAGGTTTTCATACCTGCTAAACCTCCAGGCTCTCTTGCAGCTGGATAGGCTGAGCTCTTAATGTTGTTAGTCCTTCTTTCTGTCTTGATCCTCTCCAACTTCTTAAAGTAAAAGTTTAAATGGTAATGGCCCTTGAAAAGCTTCACCCTTACAGTGTAAATATATTTGGATGCTTTTAAGCTTATATGCAATCCAGAGCAAAAATACCAGCAGTTAAAAGCTGTTATCTGAAAGGCAAAAAAAAAAGTTTTACAGTGATGTTTGCTCTGTAGAAAGAATTCAAGAGGGTGTTTTTTTCCTACCACCTTTTAAACAAACTTCTTGGTGCCTCTTAAAATTCTTTGAACTACACCTATGAGTAGTATTGCTTAATACATTCATACATTAATGAGAAAGAACTTATGTGACAACACAGCTCCATTTAGATTATGCTTTCATGCATCAGAAAAATTATTTTAAAAGCTTCTTGAGCCCCTTATGAGAATTGACTTGATTCCCACATCACTTTTTTCAGAAGTGCAATCAAAATCTCTTAAGAACAAGATACAGTCTAATTGGCATACCTAAAAATCTTGATTGTGACTAGGACACAGCAGCTTATTTTAAGTACATGGTTTCAAAGAAAAAATTTTTTTCTTCAAGAACAATTACAGTGGTTAGTTGTCTCTTTGAAAATGCCATCAAAACTTTAGCAGTTCAACTTCAAACTTAGATTTTTGGAAATTAAAATGTTCTGTTGTCCCAGAAGATATAAATTACTAATGTTTAACTCAGCAGGTGTAAAAAAAATCTTTCTTCTTTGTGTATTCTTGAATGTTTCATAGCCAGGTTTCAGGACAGAACTCATGTTCTTGTTTTCCATTAAGAATAGCCTTGAGAATAGGACAGAAAACCTCAGTTTCCACCTGCCCTAATATCTCCATGTGCAGTCAGAAATGCACATTTATGTCTGTGACTGAAGCCATGCACAGTGCCTTATGGTGCTGTTTCTGGCATTTGTTTTCCTGTAAAGTCATATCTTATTGCCACAGGAAGCCTCCATCTCAGACACCTTCAGTTATACAAAGATCAGGTGTCTTGTCTAGGACAGCCAAGAAAAGCAGCCATCTGTCTCACCAGGAGGTGAGCATCAGCACTTCCCAGTGGTGAGCCATCCTTGTCCTGTGTCATGGGTAGGAGTGGGAGCTTCCAAATATTCCTGAGTCAGGATGTGCAGGAAAGAGAGAGAAGCCTGGGTATGCCTGGATCCTGCCCCAGACTTTGTCAACAGTTTAAGTTTTATAACTTTGTCCTGCGGGTTTCTGCTTATGATGCAAGACCCAGATTGGTCTCATCCAATCTCCCAGGCTACAAATGTTTCATAACTTTACCTGTCCTGCTAAATCATGATGGGCTGTCATGGTTAAAATCTATTGGAAGTTGTGCCCTAATATTTATAAATAAAAATTAAAACTGGAGGTGCATTACTCTGTAAACACTTTAAATTTGTAAATCCCCTGAAACATTGCTTGTGCATCCCTGTATGTGGACACATACTATTAATAGGCAGGTTTGTTTGCTTTTATTATCTTTCACAGACCCCTCAGAGGTAGTCTAGGGAGTTGCTCAAGGGCCCATTGATGGATGGTTAAAAAAACCCTCCCTAGAGTAAAACAAAAATTTCTGTGACCTTTGTTTCCTCAGTTTCCGTGATCCAGTTATGCTGGATTTTGGTTTTGATGCAAGTGATTTTCCACAGCATAAATAAAGGGAAGACTTACTCGTGTGGAATGCAGGCACAACCAAGACAAATATATGTGGCAGGTTCTAAGATAAAACGGGCTAGGCTAGCATATAAAAGAAGATTTTAAATATGTTGTCACAGGGGAAGATGGGAAGAAAGAGATTTTGTGAATTATGAACCTCTGAAGAGACAACAGCTCATTGGAATAGGTGAGAATTTTGAGACGTGGAAGAAGACAAAAAGTGACAAATATCATAGACAAAATGAAAGAGATATAGGTTTGTGAGATTAAATTAGATTTACTATGTCAAACGATCATGATAATTCATAATGTGGGAAGGGACATTGAAGGTTTTCCATCCAGGCAGTTCCATTTTTCCTCTCGCATGTTTTTCTAACTTTCCTAAAGACCTTGAATAGCCATTTCAATGCTCCGCACTGATTAGAAGATTTTCCACCTATCCAGTTTAATTTTTCTGTATTCTATATACCTTTCCTAGCAACATTTTTTTTTTATTTTCTTCCCTTGCCTGAAACTAAACACCCCTTTTCAGCTGTTTTTTGTACCCTCTATGGTCCTCCGGTACAAAAAAATATTCAAGATTCTTTCTCTGTCTCTTATAAAAATGTCATTTCACAAATTCACAGATGCTTTCTAATGCTAATCCTAAGCAGACTTTCACTTAAGTAAAAGTATTTTGCTTAAAGACCTGCCATCTCAGAGCAGGGGAAGGGAGGAATTTAAAAGAGGGATTGAGGCTTTCAATTTATGAAGAACAATTTTAAAGAGGAACATGAAAAGGATGTAAGCATTTTTCACAGTCCTAATAAGAAAGATCATGAAATATATGAAACTTTGGAGGACATATAATAAAAAATAATCCTTTACAGGATAACCTTCTCTTTCAGTTTGCATATAACTTTAATAGGAGTCAAGCACAAATTGGGAGAAAGAAAGAGATGTATTAGATAAGAGACCTTTAAAAATCTTTTTCCTGGATTATCAACCTCTTCCTAGAATTTTCAGTTATTACAATATGTTAAATATATTAGTTCTTACTTGAGTACTACATGACATTTTCACAGGCAATTATTTCTCTTCCTTGTCACTAACACAGGAAATTTTTGACGTACTAAACAAGAGGTGCATTCTGTCCCATAGCTGTCCTGTTCAGTTGCACTAAGAAAGCTTTACTTATTCAGTTCTTCTGGTAAACAGGTTCACGGTAACCTGTAGTAACTGATAAAATAATCAAGAGAAGAAAGAGAGCTGTCCCACAAAGATTTCTGAGAAGATACCTTCAGAATATATAGGATACTTAGCATACACACACAAACATCGCCTTTCAAGGGTTTGTGAAAATTGTCCGCTATGTTTTTTTCCTACCTTTTGTAAGAATGGAAGAAAGAAAAGAATGGAAGATCACCACAGACAGAATATGTCAGGTATAAAGAGCATATCCTGGTGTGACTTACTAGGGAGAAGTGAGGAAGAAACTTGCAGGAGCTGCTGGCAAGTTATTCTTCCATAGCATGGAAAAGAAGGAAGAGGAACATTGCTTTGAGTGATTTTTCTGTCTTAAAGCTGTATTAAAACCTTTCATTTTATAGGATGTCAACAATACATTCAGTAATTGTCTTTTAAGGTAGTAAACTCCACAGCAGAATTACTGGGAGAACAGGATCCCAGGAACAGGCAGCTGGGTTTTGGATTCTAGCTTTCAAGATGGGCTAGATAATTTTCTTTCTCATCTGAAAGACCCAAGATAGTATCTGACTTTTCAAACTCCAATGGTCTGAAGAATTAGGAATCTAGTGACTGCTGGACCTTGGAATAAAGAGAATTTTGATAATATGACTTTAAAATATTTTGTGATGATCTTTCTGGATTTGCTTGGTTTTTTTGTATTTTCAGAAAAAAATGCAACTAAATTAATATTAGAAGAGCATTTCAAAGACTCCAATAAGGGCTCCTTTGTAATGGAGGAGCTGCAACCACATTTTCTTGAGTTGTTGACTTTTTAAAAAACTTGGGCTCTGCCTGAAAAAAACCCATGGTTTTCTTATATTTGTATATATATTTCCACTTATATTTGTAATAATATTTCTAGTTTATAAAAAATAATCAGTTATGAGATCATTAAAAACAGAACAAAAGGTAATTTTTTCAGGTCCTGAATATTAATGTGAAAAAAACAAATGATTGGTATATGAGAAAATAGTACTTATATTTTTCAAGTGGTTGAGCAAAGTTAGTAGCACTTTGGTAATAAAGCAGTTAAGTCACTGCTTTATTATGATAGTTGTTGCATCAGATTTTAATTTTCATTCGGCAAACACACTTGTTTGTCTTTTTTTCCTTACTGCCTGGTTCTTCAACCCCCCAGAAATTCTGTAAATCACCTACTACATAAGTATTTCTGAAAAAAAGACATTCCAACTCTTTCTTTTACTGTTCAATGTAATCTGCTGATATCTCCTCCTGAAACCTGTGCGTTAAAAATATTTGGCAAATTCTGTGACTTGTCTTGAAGAACCAACCCTATTTTGCCCTGAATTTTTGGAATTTGTGGTCCCTCATCCGATGTGAGATTATGGGTGGTGGTAAAGCCCCTGGTACCAAGGTAAATGCTAGGTATGACGTGGGAGGGCATAGATATACTTCTCATTGCAGGAGATTACCTCTTCTCTCTGGACCCTGCTTGCTGTCCACTACCCCACCTGTTTCAAAATGTGACATGTAGACATCTGGGAGGAATTTAATAGAAAGCTGGTCAGTAAGTAAAGTTTATTTCAATGGAAGATTAAGAAAAAATTTATTAGTTTGGAAGCATGTTTTCAGTGAAAAAAAATGCAATTTTTTACAACAGCAACATAGAGATATTTTGATTTTGGTTTTCAATTTTAAAGGAAATATGAAACATTTATTATTTGGAAAACATGCTTTACATTCTGTTTAAACAAGAGTAAAACTTCTGAGCATTTGCTTGAACTTTGAAACAAGCAGAAGTTTCTAGCTTTGAAAGTTCTATAAACAAGAACTCTAAAACTCAGATATTACTTCAAAAGACAATTCAGGTGTGGGAAGAGTGAGAGAGGAGCTGACTGACTTAGGTTAGTCCATTGCTCCAGATAGTATGTGACAGAAATCATGCCTAGTGGTGGTAGCATTTCATCAGATTTAAGAGGCACAAGCATGTTTTCAAGTCTGGGGATCTCATGGTATTCAATGGCTTATGTGAAAAAATAAATCAAATAAGCTCCTGATATGTAGCATCCTGAAAATATATTCAAATAAATTATGAATTTAAATGTATTTGAATAAGCCATTTTGTTGAATAGGCACAGAAGTGCTGGTTTTTATGGTGAGGTATAAGGATTGATGTAGTAAGCATCAATTATTAGTAGGAAAAAGTCTGAAAGTAAGAATTTCTAAAGCACTTGGCATTGACCCAGGTCAGCAGGCATTGAAGTTACTGGAAAATTTTTTCACTGTGTTCACTAGTTAGGCCAACACTGAGTGCTTTTAAACATCTCCTGTAGTTTTATCTATTAGAGGCAATGTTTATGCATCATCAGTACAAACACACAGCACATTTTCAGTGAAAACCTTAATTTGAAGAAAGAGCAATTCAGACGTTCCCATTTTATCCTTTTGGGCTGGATAATTACAATAATTTAAACAATTAGCAAGTGGCGCTTGCTCCAAATTAAATAAAAACAACACCCCCTTTTGGCTATGAATATGTTCTCCTATGCCTTTTTTTTTCTTGTTTCTTCAGTATTTCACAGAATATTATCAAGTCTTATCAAATCAGAATGCGTAACAGAAATACTGAAATTCACTGATTACTATAATACTTTACTATCTAAATTTCTAAATCTTTATGGGATGGCCATTTCATGTGCAATGTCCACACCAGTGGATTATTGTACTTACTCACCTGGACAGCTCCCTGTATTTTAAATTTAAGGACAAATAAACAGGTTGCAAGGAGTTTTCTAAGGAAAAAAAGAATGGCACAATGAACAAAAAGAAAATTGGAAACAGCCACAATAATGTCAGTACACACTACACAATAATGGTCAACAACAGCGTTTAAATTTTTCACAATACTACTTGCAAAACAAAAATATGTGTATATCACTGGTTCAGCTAGGAAAAAGGAAAGTCTAAAGAAGTAAAGTGAGGCCAGCCTGCTATTGGAAAGCTACAGAGGGTTAATGCTGCAGAGACAGAATGATGCTGCTTGATGTTTAGATGCTGACAGTACATTTTCTCTTTTCTGGGATTCAGACCCTGCTACACCTGATCATCTGTAATAGGGTGTAGGATTGAAATTGCTTCTGATCTCTGGTGATGTGAATGCCACTAACACAACATTTAAAGGCACTACTCATAAGGTAATTTTAGAGATATCTCCTGCAGATACCCAGAAGTGCAATGAAGCATGAATCTTTCCTCACTTCTTGGTGCATCCCAGAGGGGTTTCAAAATTTTTTCATAAAGTGATTGAAAAAAATCTCCCTAGACAGTCTGTCAGGAAGAGAGGGATTTTATTTTTCTTTGTGTTTTGGTTGGCTTGCTTTGTTTTGGGGTATTTTCTGTAATTTTAAGTGGAACGAACATCAAAATATTTTCAATCATTCAAAAGCAGAGCATGGACCTCCCTGATGACAATTAAAAGAAAACATTTGTTCTCATTTCGTAGACAGAATGACTTTTCCAGATAGCTGTTTTTTTTCTTTGCCACACCAGTAAAAACCCACATTCCTTTAATTACCACACCCAGGCAGAGTGTCAGGCCATTGCTTCAATGGCATTTCCAAAAAAACAGTAGTTTCAGGGGAAATAAAATATGAAACTCATGTGTTGCCAGGATTGAAACAAAAAGTAGATTGCATGGGATAAGTCCATATTAAACCATAGACACCTGTGCAAAATAACTGAGGCAAAATAATTGAGGGAAAATTTCAGTGTCCTTAAATGCTACTCAAAGCACAACTCTTGAGGCAAGGACAAAGAGACCCCAACCCTAACCCTACCCCTAGCCCTAACCCTCTTCCTTGGATCACTCCTTTATGAGGCAGTATGCCTTTACATAATGCCTAGAAATGTTATAATATGCTGATGGATAGGAAATTTAAACAGATTATAAATGAAATAGACTAAATTTGTACCTGTAAACATGGCATAAAATATCTTTATTTTAATGTCTTTATTAATCTCTCTCTATTAATTTCTGCCAGTAAAATACTATCCAAACAGAAAAACTCTTTTCTCTTTCTGGATCCTTGCTACATCTTCCTCTTTAGATGCAAAGAAAAATCTTGAAATGTAAAAGGATTTGGTTCAACCAATGTTATTTGCTACTTGGTCTTGTTTCCTGGTTCTTTTCCGACCCTGGCCCAGGTCTATGAATTCTGGTGTCTCAGGGGACCAGAGAAAATGCTGAAAAAAGAAGGTGGGATCAGAGGAAGAGAAAGCCAAGTGGGATATGTCCTGCCCTGCTGTTGTTTTAGCCATGCTCCAATGGGGAAGACACAGAAATCAGAAAGAGCTCTGTCAGAACTTTCTGAGGTAGAAATAGTGGGTTCGGTTCTAATTCCCCAACAAGCCGTAAGGAGCTGGTTTGAGCATGGTCCTATTTAAAAAAAAAAAGAAAAAAAAAAGAAAGAAAGGTTTTGTTCCTTCCCTATCTCTGTCACATCCCTGAAAATTACAACTGCGAACCACTGGTTTTTGATCACTTCTAATTTCACAACTCACATCTTGCTAAAATATTCAGTTCTTTCTCTTCTTGAACAGGTTTTTGTCCCTGCCCTAATCCCCTTCCCTTGCCAGAGACTTTAGGTGTTGAAAAGTTTCCTTGAAAAGTTTCATATTATTATACAGTGTTTAGCATAATAGCAATAGATTTTCCTGCTGTGTGTTGCAGTACTGGAAAACATTTAAATATTATCCACAAAGCTGAACCTTTTTATAATCACCCCTTCTGTTCTCCTTAGTAACTCAAAATAATTCCTGAATTGAGCCAGCTAATATCCTCCTGCTTAAGTGTTTCTGAAAGCACTTCAGTTGTGTGCACACCAAGGTTTCTTCCACGCTTTACTCTTCCATCCCTGTCATTCAATGTTCCAGTCCAATGGTTTTTCCATTTCTGTTTCCAGTGAGATAATTTTAAAATTCCAAGTCACTTCTTACATTTATATTCTCTATTAATTTCTTTTATTTCCATTTCTTTCTCTTTTTTAAATGTCATTATTCATATTATCATTGCCACTATCTTTCAATTTGCAAAATAAATCCAAGGATTTTTTTTTACTCTGTGGATCTGGAAGGCGTAAGAGCTGTACTTTGATTTTTGTAACTGATTTGCTACTTTTTTTTTCTTGAAAATAGAATATTTTCTCTCCTTTTTTCTGTTTACAAAAATCAAGAATTCCCAAACATGAAGTTGCTTAGAAAAGCAAGTCTGTTGACTTATTTTTCTGTTAAATTTTTGAACTAAACATCCTCCATAGATGAAAAATGAGGTATGCACAGTCCATTTTTTCTTAAATGTCAGTTTCCTAACTCAGCTTGAAACCAAAAGTACTTTTTGAATGAATTCTTTTGCTATTTATGCTGTATCCTAAATGAATATAGATCTGTAACTCTAATAAATTAGTATTCAGGTTTCATTTCCAGACCAATTGGAAAGGACAATTATAACTTTCCTAGAAGAACAGGGGAAAATGGCTGCTATATTACAGTGGATTTCCAGTCTGCTTTTCCATGAGATATCCTGAAGGCACAACAAATGTTTCAAACACTAAGGAGCCGTGACATTAAGTGCTCTAAGAGTCAATTTTAACAATTAAGATTTAGCTCATAAAAAAAAATGTTAAGCAAGTTCAGAAGGCTGAGTCAAGCACAGAAGAGGGCGTGCTAGGAGAACATTTCAAAATGAGAGGACCTCAAGGGAGGAGGACAGATAGGAGCCTGATGGATTGCCCACTAGTGATAATAAATCATATGTACATGTTGCATCGGCAAGAAAAGGCTAATGGCTGTATTTGTTTCAAAACCCAAAGGCCAAAGAAAATCTTGCCTCAGATTCTACTTTATTAGTTATATCTATGCCTGAGTTTAGAAATGAAGTAGTATTGTTTTTCTTCAAGAGAATAGTCCTATGCTAAAAGTATTGAGATAACTTGCTGCTTCCAGAAATTCTTGAGTTCAGAAGACTGAGCCTTCTGGAAGAACTGAAGTGCTGCAAATCAAAAAAAAAGTGCTGCATTGTGTTGATAATGCAAGATCACAGCTCTTAAAGTCTTACTTATTTATGTACAGGGTTTTCCCTCCTAAGAAACAGTTAGATGATCAGGTTTAAAAATATGTAGCTTGGGAGTTTCAGGAGTTATCTGCTATGAATATATTATCCACTGTATTTAACGTGTTTGTTTGTGATTTGGCCATGAAGTATAGATATTTGCTGTTCAGAGCTGTTCACAGAATAATGACTAAATCACTGAATAAAAATCTTATATCTGTGAACATTTCACTGCAGCCTATCTGTTTGTAATATGTGGTTGGTCACTTGAAACACTAGTCCTTGTTCAGCTTCTTCAGATGACAGAAATATTTTTGTTGCAGTACAAGTAATAAAGAACGAAAGTTCGGCCTCAGAGGGTACTCAGCATGTTTAAAATCAGTAGTTATTTATTGCTCATAGCCATAAGTCCATTAATTCCATGTCCTTCAGAAGAGAATGATGATGATGGTGATGATGATGATGGTAATAATAACAATAACAATATGCATCTTCAGTTTTGCCAAAAAAGTATATAGTCGCAGAACAAAGTGGTGGTAAAAGTTAATTCTGCTCCTCAGGCCTCTGCTGCTGTGGGGCAGTGTTATTTGTTATTTCTAAGTTAAAGTGCTAAAGAAAGGTAGGGTGGAATAATTCCTCCACAGGACCAATGGTTTGGGGCCATTTTGTCCTTCTGGCACCCCTCTCCTACGGGCTCCAATCCGCTGAGTTCCCCACTCCATGTGGCTGGCAGAGGGAGGAGACCATGCCGCAGCAATGCTTTCATGCTTACTGCATGTGCCTGCCTAACCCTGTAGCCCACAGGATGACAACTGGGGGAGACCCACAGTCTACATTACATTGCTCTGAAACTGGGATTGGTACTGGGAAGGGATGCCCTTCCTGCTTGCAAAGGTTGAGAATCTTTAGCTGGTGAAAGAGCTCGGTAGAGTTATATATATCTGATGGTATTCATCAGATGAGGCATAACACGTGAAGAATATGTTTTTATAGTCATAAAATCAATCCTCAAAAATATGCAGTTCTACTGCAAATATTTATGTAAGGTGTTCAGTGCTCATTTTGCATACTGTTTGTGTTCCTCTGTTTCTTATGTCACTCACTGAAATTTCCCCTGAGATAGAAATGCATTTCTTTTTTGTAGAATGAATACATAGAAAAATACTGAATGCAGAATGGAGGTTTGGGTTGAAGGTTTTTTTGTTTGGGTTTATTTGGGGTTTTTTGGAGGGGTTATATGGGGGGAAAAGTGGGATCTAAAGTAGTGGATTTTGCTTTGTAGTTGAGAATCACCTCATATTCACAGCACTCAGAGAAGAAGGTTGCTGTCTTACATGAGGCCAGCAGCTGCTGGTTCAGCAGGCAGAGGTGCAGTGAGGTACCTGCTGGAATCCTGCAGAAATTGAGACCATTGCTGTCCCGTGGTGGGGGATGTAGAATCAGTACCAGTACCACTGTGTTGAGTGTTTGGATGTATGATACATGTGGCTGGGGGTACTCAGGATATCTAGGAAGGAAGGGTAATCCTTTGGATCAGTCCCTTCTCTCTCATTTCCTGAAATAAGAGACAAAAATGAGGAAGTGTGTTCCCTGTGTGTAAAATCCTATTTTATTAAATTGCTCTATTTCTGTAATTTTTCTGCCATGTCATGCTGATAAAAACTAAATAATGCCATACACATTTTTTATGAAAATGCATCAACCACTCCCAAGGATGGAGAATGGTCAGCAGTTCCCTGAACCCTTTTTGAGTGGCTCGTCTGTGAGGTTGCAATACCCTGCATGTTGCAGTTACATTACATGTTAGAGCAGCAGGCAGATTGCAGTTTATAATGGTCAAGGATACCTTGGTACAGTTTTGTCAAGTTCTAATATACTTACACACACTTGTAAGATCAAAGTGCAGCTGGAATGGAGAAGCAGTCCCACAGACAATTTTTGTTATTCAGGCAAGAGTCCTGCCTTCACAGATGATTTAGTAAGCAAAGTGGTTTTGTTTTGTTTTTTTTCTATCAGTACCTATTTAGGTGTTAGTGAGGACATTTGAGTAACTCCTCATTTTCTACTGGCTGAGCCATCAGGCTGACACAGCCTACGTAGTACAGAATGCAATGTTATGCCAGAATATCTACATTAAAATATGATTCTAGAGCAAAAGTGGATATATACATGAGCAAGCTCACCCAGCACAGATTTCTCATCTCCATTTTTTCCCTTCTTTTCTGTTTTTTTTTCCACATAGGAAGTCATCAGAGTTATATTTTTCCTGATTAACACATTTCTTCATCAACTATAATTGCAACCATTAAATTAGATTGCCTCCTGTTAATCTTCCACTGCTTCAATCCTATTATGCAGAAAAATAATGTAAACTGTCAGAGTGAGAGGATGCAAATGCCAGTCTTGAAACTAGAGAAAAATATTGTTTTAATAAAAAGTCTTTCCATCATAGTGAATTTTAAAGCAATACAGAGATGGCATTTTCTTAAACCACAAGAAATATGCATAAAAAATGGAAATCTTTTCATTAACAGGAAGAAATAAACATCATATGAAAGCTGATGGCATTCTTGCATGAATCATTTGTATAGCTCATCAGATAGCTTAGAATAAAAGGTACCCTCAGGCAAGGAGTCGAAGAAGCAAATAGTTTTAATTTATATCTCAATATAAAGTTTATAAGGCTAGATAAAAAAGTAGGTATTGAAACATTAAGTCCTAACAGTCTAGCCAGTCTGATTAATATCTCTATGAACAGAACTTACATTAAGATGGAGACAGCTGGGTTTAAAACACAAAGCCTGGCACAGCTGCCAGCCCTGGCACATAATGGAGGTGGAAAACTTCCTTTAGAGCTAACTTGTGTTAAAGTACCAAATTAATCCTCCAGAGAGTTCTAAGGATCTCATGATGTCAAAGAACTTCCTTTTGCAGTACTGAAACATTCTATACATTCTCCTCTGATTTTTTGAAGACTTTATCAAAGATTGATTAGGGCTGCAGCATGTTTGGAAAAATACTGCATTTTTAAATGTTAAAATAAATTATATAAACTGGTCCTAGTTTTCTAGGGTTTAGATAAAACCTATGACCTCTGAACTTAATAATTGATCTTCTGTGCCATAATAGTCCATGGTCAATGAATTATTTTTGTATATTTGAGATAGTAAGGCAAAAAATACTTATTACCAGAATAAGTGGAATTACATTAGCTTTGAAGTGAAGAGTAAGATATTAATATTTATAGAAATCTGCAGTTTGTTTACTATTTAGTTTCTAGGATGGCTTAGGAACATTGTCATTGGTAGATCTTAAGAATTAGTTGCTCATTCAGACAGAAAACATGTGACTGGAATGACAAAAGAAAAAATAAATAAAATTAGACAGAGTCCTTCCATAAATCCCCAGCTCATACATTTTCATTTCAAGGTTTCTCCATCAGTTTTTTATAGGATGAGATTTTTTTTTCTCCTATAGGTTATCATTAAGGTATTCTCAGAATTCATTCAGGTTCCCATTTGTAACTGCTATTATTAAAATAAGTACTTTCCCTGCAACAGCAAAAGTTCCCATGATTCTTTTTCAGGCTTATTCAGGCTGTTGCAGCCTTTGCAGTCCTCCTTTCCTTGGTGCAGCAAATTGGCCATTCTCCAGCTGTGGCCCGCAGGGATCAGTTGATGTCCTTTGCCAGGACAATTATTTCTATTTTCAAAGGAGTTGAAAGATGCTTAAATACACAGTTTGTTTTTATGATCTTACTTTTCTGCATATCTAATTTCAGTAGTCCCCCTCAGCACATCCTGCTGCTGAGAGCAGTGAGCAGCATTAACTCAGTGCTCCTGAGTTTAGGAGAGGTGTACTCAGCAGTGGTGATGTTTCAAAGGAGGAGGCCCCTGAGTAGTGGGTAGGGACACCTGGGATACCAGATCTGCAGCTCTGCTGTCACAGGCTAACCCTGGCCAACCAAGGATTTGGGGAGTGACTGGACGGAGGCTCAGGGCATGCCTGTGGTCTGCAGTGTGGTGCTGTGGTCACAGACATCTCTGGCTGGTTGTGAACAAAACTTACATGATGAAAAATATAACTGACAGTATTTGGAAAAGAGAGTCATTGTGTTGCCAGTGGGAGCAGGAATGACTTTAACAGCTGAGGATGACAAATAATGAAGAACTCACTTTTGCAGGATGTTTTATATCAGCATGGTGGCATGCCTTCATAGGTGAGGGAACAGAAAACAGGAAAATGGGAAGGGCAACAAGGAAGAATTGTTGCATGACAAGAAAAAGAGGAAAGAAAAGAGACACAGAAATGCAAGGCAGATAGGAAAATACCCATGAGGAAGAAAGGCTGGAAAGAAATTGGGGAAGATTCACAAAGATGCTGAAGGAAACTGAAATGAGAATGAGCTAAGTGATTCAGAGAACAAGAAAGTGTGAAAAATTCAGAGTAAGTCTGAGCAGTCACTGAAAGGAGACATAAGAAAACTGACTGCCTGTGCTCCTGCAGGGGTGGGTGATAAGGGGAGCCAACACTTTTGCCCCAGTCAGCACCCAGCACCCCCATAGATCAGACACAACAGCAGAGTCCTTATGTTCTTCCAGGCACATCCTTGGACCTCAATCCTTCCAACCTAAACTGACATAGTGAAAGGCAAAATTACTGCCTGAAGTTCATGAACGAGTCAGTCCTAGTTGAATTTCTTCCCTGTTTGTAAATGTGATCTGTCACAAGAAGGAAAGGCCTGCTGGCACCAGTGGGGTGAGACAACACTGAGGTGTGAGGAGATCACCCACTCCCCCCAGTGCTGCCCTCAGAGCACTTGCCTTTTCTACTCAGTTTTCAGTTATGTTGTCACTCTGGCAGTGGCGACATCTGTATGGCATGTGGGTTTTTAACTGATGACAAAAGGCTTGTCAGAAATGATAAGGCTTTTTTTTTCCCAAGGAATTCCCATTCTGTGTCCTCTCAGTTTGTCATATCTTGTTCTAAACTACCTACTTCAGGATCTAAGCAAAAGGTGTATTCTTAATTCTATGAAATATTTTCTAAAGTAGTTTATGTGTATGTTTGAATGTGAAGTGTGGAGCCTGATTAAATTACCACATAATTTTAATGGTAAAAGTTATTATATATTTGCAATCTAAATAGAGAGCAGTTTAATGACAATTGAAAAGTTATTAGTGTACCATAGAGTGAAAAATTATAGGAGATCACCATTTAGTCTCATTTGCCCATCATTGTCTAAAAATACAATGACTGAGTCACTTGTATAATACTCTCAAAAACATTTTACTGAAAGGAGTTATTTGTTCAGATTTGAATGAGTGAGATGATGAGAGAGCTTTCTTTCTCTCATCCCCAAACCTTTACATTCAATCATCTCTCTACAAACCAGGAAAATTCTTCTGGTGGACAGACAACTTTTCAGCATATCCTCAGGTGCTTTCTGAGACAGATGGAGATGAAAAGTAGAAGAGCGTCTGTACACTGGGAGATAAGAGTGACAAAACAGTGATACAGTGATTTACGGTATATCCAAGGTATGCATGAAGTAATTTTTCTTTGTTGCTTTAAAACAAATGGAGCTTTGCACAAGTCAGTTTTGGACTGTTAATTGGGATTACTAGGAATGAGATGCAAGCGCAGTGAGACTGCTGCAAGATTAAACACCTGAGCAGAACAAAAATTTTCTAAAATATGGATAACTGCATACAACTTGATGTTTTGCATTAGCTTTCAATTGTTTTGAACAGCATCTTCATGGTCACAGTATTCATGAGAGAACTGCTACCTACTGGAGAAATATTTCAGGGAACCTTAAGGTGGCAACTCAGTTATTTACGCAGTTGTCACATCTTTAGTAACTACCTCACAGTGGTTAAACCCAGCCTATTTGGAGGGAGGACCAAGACCGGGCTCTCAATGGCCTTGATGGGAAAGACATCGATGGTCCTGAAGATATTCAGGTCTATGCGGTAAAGCCTAAAATATGAAGTCCCTTTGCTTTACATTGGTAAATCAATGTGAATGTGTGGAAAAGGATCATTTTGTCAATAAAAGGAGAAAGGTCCCAGCTGAGGACATGCTTGGGCCTATTTCCTACTGATGGAAGTTGAAAAGCAGAGCGAAATGCATCACCAAAGCCTGCCAGAGGACTATGCCAAAGCCCTGCTAGGAATGAGCCTGCACACCCGAGCAGCACATCCTGCTCCCTACTTGCTAAAGAGGTGCCAACAGGTTTCAAAATAATGGCACTGGTGTTGAGTGGATTGCAGCATGTTTTTCTTTTCCATAATCACCCACAAAGGGAGGACTGATGATGCTGTTGTTTCTGTTTCTGTTGGCAATATTAGACTTTGCACTGTTCTTTGGACAGATGCAGAAAGGGCTTCCATGAAGCTTCACTCCACTCTCTGCTCCTGAAAGAAAACTGCAAGGTGCTCCTTGAACCTCAGCAGCTTCTGTGTTATTCTTAGGCATGAAAACAGAGGAAATAAACCACACAGCACAAAATATTTTTGTGGTATAAATGCATGCTTAAAAAAACCCCAAAAAACAAACAACTGAATTCTTTCTATTCTTATTGAAGTTTTAGCCATGGAAAGGGAAAGACTGAAAAGAAGCACTGACAAATCACTCATTGCAAAACTGGAAAGAAATTTTTTTAAGCACTCAGAAAATTTGTACATGTAGCTATTTTAAAACTACCAACAGAGTGATGACATCTTGGAATGAATGCCTAGAGAGTTAGAAAGCATAGAGTAAATTAGTTTCAGATGGATGACAGACATATTTTTTAGAAAAGCTTAAGTGAGTTAGAAATCTAAATCTTTCTTTCAGTCATGACTAAAGGCACTTAGAGAGACAGTTTCCTTCAAAGTGTGACTTGATCACCTGAATCAGACACCCTTTGAAAACTGTTTAAATGTAAGACAGTTTTCTTTGTGAAGTAGAAAAGTGAGAATTTTTAGATAGCCTTACATGAGGAAGTTTTTAAGGAGCTTTACTGAGTATTGTTGAGATGAGGCTTCAAGAAAATAGAGTTCTTGGAAAGCTCAGGACTTGGCTAAATTGTCTCAGGCTGCTTACTGACATTTCTGTTATTCATCTCCCCAGAAGAGCAGCAGTAGAGATAACAGGAACAGATGAAAATATGAGAGTCATTAACCAAAGTAGATTATGTTCAGGTTTCACGAGAAAGCAATAAGGAAAGAAATCAATTTATCCAGAAATGCAAGCAAAATCTAAACACTTATAGCAATTTATCCTATAATGTTATAAAGAAAAAGGGATATTCATAAAAGAGATGTGAATCACTCTTGCTAAAACATGTGGGAGCATCCTGAAAGAGTCAGGAGCATTTCCAGGGAGATTCTTCCAGTAGGAAGTGCTGTGTGCCCTCTGGTTTCTCATCTGTTCCTGTGCTCTGTGGTCTCTGATCTCTGCCATGGAGAACAAACTGGTTTTAGTTTAGTTAATTTAGGTACTAAAGAACGAGTTATTCTCTAGGCTCCAGAGATATCAATATATTTTCACATTTTACAGTCTAGGAATGTTTGTTCACAAATTGCAAACTCTATTATTCCTCAGTTTGCCAAGACCTTATGTCCCAAATCTATAGATTTTATGACAACCTTGTGATACAAATTTGGGATAAGGATTGCTCTGATCCCAGCATCACAGGCACATAATGTGAACAATGTCAGGATTAGTTATCAGTAGTGTGCAAATCTTAATGTCCTTCACAAAAGTGAAATAAAATGAACTTTTCTTTATGAACTTATATTCTCTATATACAACAGATCATTTGCTTGGCTTGCAGTTACAGCTAACACTTTCTGGTAGCACCTCTGTTGAAACATGAGTGCTTGGCATTCATTTGAGAATTTTTGTGTAACTATTAGAATAACACAGCACAAGGAGCAATCACATGTCCAATGTTATACAGTTGGGAATTCCGGTAAGTTATGTCTTGCATACTTGATTCAACACTCCAGGTGGATTTTTTTGCAGTACCTTTTTGAATACCTATGTTCTTTCTGTGAGCATTGGGGTCCTGATCCAGCTGCTATCAAGACATGAAAAGGTATGATATTACAATATATTTAAGGGGAATGCTGCTTTCCAAGAAGTTTCTAAACTTTGTTCTCTGGTCAATATTGACAACATTTTCTCAGTATTTTGATAGGGCTTGAACAGGTTATTTTCAGGAAGCCATGTTCTGCCAGGAAAATTATAAGACTATTTTACATAAACAAACATGAATAATCTGGTTACACCAAACACAGAATATGGAAAAATAAGCTTCATTAATTTTAAGGCAGACATTTTCAATAAAACCAGCCACCCACAGATGTATTTAATCACCTTAATAAAGAGGATTTGATTTTCTATGGCAACTGAACATCTGTCACATCCAGTAATTTCCAAGACACTTTGAATGTTTTGTTTCAAAATGGATGTCCATAGTGATCTTTGAGTGAATATCTGATGTTCCGTCTGGTCCAGGTGTGTGCTCCTGCTACTGCATTTGTAACAGCTTTCTACTATTCAGATTTTTTAGAGAAAAATTTGTAAGCAATGCTTTTTACTTTTGGGTGCTCAGGCCCCATGAGCCTCACTGGGTGTAAGATATATTTAGGCTAGAGCACATGTGCTCTCCTGGATATGACTGCTTTCTCAGTCAGAATGTATGCTAATAAAAGTAACATTTTACATCCTTTTTAGAAAGATCAATCTGATTTTTTTTTCTCCTCTGAGCCTGTGACATGCAGAATGCCCTGGCTTTCTGTAGCATTTTGCATAATGACATGAATCTCCTTAGTGGACTATGCGGTTTGAATGAGATGATCCTCTCATTCAGACACAGCCTGGCTGTAACTACTTGCTCCTGAAATAGGTTTCCATAAAGCAGAGTAGCACCAAATTAATGTGATCTGCAGGTCAGGCCTGTCATTCACCCCAAGGGACACTTCCATAGGGCAGTTATTCCTGTGGCTGGGAGTGGTGATCTTTGAGAGCCCCAGGTAGGCTGCTGGAGCTACGTCTTCACCTGTGGACAAAGCTGAGTTAGCACCAATCACGCCTCCTTACCACATCTAAAATGTACATGCCATCTCTTTGGTTAAATGCATGTGTAAATGTCTTTATCAGATTCATTTAGAGAGGTATGATCAGTCCTGGAAATCTTAGATTAATAAATCAAATTTGATTTGATGAACTAATTTGAATTTTTATAATGAATACTTTGATAACATGAAATAACAATGGAAAAAAACCAGAAGGAGCATCTGAACAGTAAAGTCTTAGCAAATGCAGATGTGATATAAAAAATGAAAGTTGTTGCATGGCTTTCCTAAGTGGCAGGGTTTATTACAGGCTTTAATATTTTTATTTTCCTAAAACATCTATTTTCATGTGCAGTTGATTAGATGAGAGAAAAAACTACATTTATCTAATTTTCCAGTCAGGTATTTGATTTCAGGGAGCCAGAAGGTACAAAAAAAGTTAGAAATTATGTTGTCTAACCTTGGTGTAACAGGATGATGACCAATAATTTCATCTGGTGCCCCTAGGCATCAAAACCTTCTAGAATTGTTAAAGGAACTCAGATGCAGAGAAGACTGAACTACACTCGGCACCTGAAGAAAGTTATGCTTCAAAATCACTATATTTTATTTATTTCTAAGCTTTATGAGACTTTTGCTATTTGTATTAAAAATTGTTTTGTAGGTGTGGCATCCCACCCTAAGGGGAAGGGAGTGCCCAAGATTTTTAGATGTCCATGGTCAAAAAGGAATGGTAACAACCAGAGGAACCTCAAAAACTTGGAAAAGTTTTATTAGTAAATTACACACCTGACATGAAAATTGATATAAGTTAGTTCCTCATTTTTTAGTATAAACACACTTGGGTGGATTTTGCTTAAGGGGTAGAGTGAAAGAGAAAAGAGAGAGAGAGATTAAAGAGAGGTAGAGACAAAGAAAGGAAGAATGAAAGAAAGAGACCACCAGTTCTAGCTGCAGTGTTGATCCCACTACAGGTTTTAGGGTGCTTGAGGCACCCCCCAGGCTTCATGAGGGTGCCTTTTTACAGATAAATTTTCACCTGCTGGAGCTGTTTTGTGTTTTCTATGCAAATTATTTATCGTGTGCTGTTCATTCTTGTGGACCTTTCAGGAAAAGTTCTGGAGGGTTTCAGGGTCTTTGGTGATATTGATCCCACCCTACCGAGTCAGCCCTTGGTCAAAAGTCCATGCCCACTTCTCAACCTCATTCATGTCCTTTTGCTGTGCTGTGTTGTGCTTATCTCCAGGAGCCAGAGCAAGAACTTTTGTCCCAGAGAAGTGTTGCTCTACATCTGTATGGCTCCTTTTCCAGCCACATCCCGTTCTTTCTCACAGTGAACTCTTGCCAACAATCTTTGACTGACTCTGGCTATCTGGCTATCAGGGTTAGAGACATACAGCGTAGTGCCTTTTCTTCCAGGCTTTTACAATAGGAAACAGAAATTCTAAATAAAATTTGCTATTTATTAACACTGAATCATTGGTCTACTTACATTGCTTCTCTGCAGCATGAATTGCATTCAAAAAAATACGTAATTATTCTTGTACCATAAAAAGAATTCATACTGAATCCAAACCAGGAATGACTGACATAAAATAAATATGTTGCTTACAAGTCAATGTTCCTCTAAATTTATATATTCTGATTGGATTCAGTGCTCAGGTCTCATTTGTACAACATGGCAGAGTCAATTTTGCTTCATTTAAATTTTGCTGCAAATTGTTAATGTATGTTTCCATGTCAGAATCTAAAAAAGTGCTCTACCAGAAGTGCACATTACTTTGATATTAAATGGACAAATTCTGCTCTTGGATATGCATTTCTGCTTTCATGTGTAAGATGAGAATTTGATCCACAATTTACAATTGAGCAAAGATAAAAAGTAAAACTTCTAGACTGATATAAAAAGACACAAAGCATTTTTATCTTGGGCCAAATTGAGCATGCTCAATCCAAAATATAATGCTACCTTTACAAGACCAGAATGCCTAGATTTTAGAGACATTTATGTTCTGTTTATATGACATATCTTAGTACTTCAGACTGCTGAAAATCCAGGTGTAACTCTCTTCTCTGTTGGGACAGTTTAAAGCTGCTTCACGGATATCAAATCTTTATGGTTGGATTTGAAGATACCCTACGGTGGTGGTTCACAGTTTCTCTTGGGGACAGTTTTTCACCTGTGTACAGTCATAGCATCTGTGAATTAATGGCTCATTCATGACTCTGTTAAGTACTGGGCTGAAAGCTGCTGGGTCAGTTATCTCTCCCTACACGATTTTATAATTTTTATACTTTACATTTTGTATTATATACATTTATTTCAGAGTACTTCATAAAAGGCAGAAAATATTTCCCGGGAGGTGGTGGTATCCTGTGCATTGAATGAGACATGATTCCTCAGGAAGGAGTATATTGTCATGGATTGGAAGATTGATATGTCAATATCAAGAGGAGTTTGAATTAAGATTTCAGCCTTAGTGGTGATCAACACGGTCAGGTAACAGAAGTTGTTGGAAATGCACACCCAACCCAATCTCCCAATCTCTGTTACACATACACACACACAGAATTCCATAACTCAAATCAGTGAAAATAATGTTATGACCATTGCAAGCACTTAGATGTACAGAAGTGATCAAACCAAGATGCAACTTCACATGAATCATCACACTTGAAAAAATATTCCTTATATTTTTTTAATCTTTAAATTTTGGGGGTTTTTACACATTTATTCAACATATGGGATGATACTTTTTCTGGGGAAAACCAGATTTCCTTGATAAAAGAGGATTTTTTCTGCAGGAATTGGAAGATACAATGAATGCGGTTGGGAATACAGGGTAGATATAGGATAACATTAAGCTTAACACTTCTGTCATGGACTTCTTTGTCTACTAGTCAAGACTGTATTGTATATCTTGGGACTGCCTGCATAGTTAAAGAAGAAGTTAATGACAATGAATAATAGTAATTTTCTTTGGGTTTAGTTTTGTGTAGCTTTTCTATGTGTCAGTGTAGTGGTATGGTAATGACATACAAGTGGTAAAATATGCACAGTTACAGAACTTTGGAGCATATTGTAAGAAATAAAGTGATTTTTGTGGGTGACTCACAAAGTCAGCGGGAGAATGGATCTGACAAATTTAGTGAGAAAAATCCAATTATGTTGTCCTGTTTTCTCAGAATTAAAGGAATTTCTCTTGTTACTAATACAAGTGTCCTAAAATTAGGTATTAACAGTGACTCTGTCAATGAATCAGCAAAGTCTAAAAATGGTATAACACCTCACTACTATCAAAATCCTTGTCAGACCAGTAAGGATGTTCTCCCTGTTGGAGACCAATATGCCAAATAGTATCTGCAAACTAAAACTATATTGAATAATATGCAATATGGGGGACAATCACTGCCCTGATTCAATTGGCCACACTATTTCTGATACAAGCCAGGATATCATTGCTCTTCTTGGCCACCTATACACGCTGATGGCTCGTGTTCACTGTGATTCCACAGTTCCTTGTAGGTCTATCCAAACACCAATTTCTACTGAAAAATAGCTTCTCTCACATGTCTCTGCTATTGGCAATAGTGTGAAGAAATATCTGAACATATTCTTTTTAAATTTGTTAATATTTTATTAATGCTTGCTTTAATTCAAATGTGATATTTCAGATTAATTACTTCTGATCTATCCAGTTAGCCAGAAGGCTTTCCTGGGTGTTCAGCTAATTGCTTATCTCTCTTCTCCTGCTTCTGTTTTTAAATTTGGTTGCCCTCAGGAAAATCAGGCTTGAGATCTCCATCAACCTTGTATCACATGCTGAAAGGGAACAGGCAAGCAAATAGGCATAATATTCAGTCTTCTAGGACAGTTCCCTGTTTATTGAAGGTTCCTCAGTACTTTCAAATTGGAATTCTCTTTTTTTTCTGCAGTTTTCTCCTCTGTGTTCAAGAGAAAGTTGTTTGACAAGGGAGGAGAGGGACAGTGACAAGGAAGCAGAGGGACAGTGCTTTGCTCAGGAAAAGGACAGTTGTTTCTCAGTCAGAGCCAGTCTCAGAGCTGGTGTTTTTCCTTGGCATGCCATTTAAAACAGCAAGCACAGTTTAATCCTGACTTGGAATAGTTCTCATTGATTAAGGTAACTCTGTCCAAGTTTATCTTAAAAGACTGTACTATGAGAGAGAAGAGGGAGTTTTCTTATGTACATATTGTTCCTTCCCATTTCTGCAGTAGTGTAGAACGACTCTGAGAAGCACATTCACAGAATGGCTGTGGCTGGTAGGAGTCTCAGGCAGTTATTTCATCCTGCCCTGGACTCACAACAGAGCCATCTTCAGCCTCAGATCAGGTTGGTGGGGCCTTAATTCATTTGAGGGTTTAATAGCTCCAAGGATGGAAATTCAACAGCCTCTCTGTGTTTTTTTCAGCAATCAGTTCATCTAAGAACTAAACTAGGCTGTATTTTTTTTTCAATGTGAATACAGAGGTTGTCATGTACTCCTGAAGTCCTGTCTCACATTTTCTATGAGATTCTCTGGATAATTCCCATTTGTTACACTATTAACTGGACTGATTTTTGCTCTTTTTTTTTTTTCAGAGGACTTAGTGATTTTCTTCAATTTTGTCTCTGAAGAACAGGCATAGCCATTTTCATGCCAACTAGTACAAGCCACCTGAGGGAGTCATCTAAATAGTGAACTGCAGTTAGCCCATCTCACACAGTTATTGGAAAAGAATATAATTTCTAGAAGGTATCTTTGCCCACACAGGCTCTGAAAGGTTGGAAACAAAAAGCCGTCTCAAAAAAAAAAAAAAAGAGATGAAATATGTTATTAAAGTAAGTCTAAGCAAAGCATTCCAACTTAAGGAACAACTGTTTTTCTATCGACAAAACACATTTGTAACATTTGCCTGAATTCACATATTCAATAAACTGCATTTTTCAACAAATTAGAGGTTTAAGGTTTCTGCCCTGCCTGCATTAATTTTATATAACTAGAGATGAATTTTTTACAAGTCTGAGGAAGTGAATTACCTGTCTGGATTTTACATTGAGAAGAAGTTTAAGATAAATCTTAGCTCAAATGTAAGAAAAGCAGGTAATTATTTAGGCAGATTATATTTAAGCAGGCAAGCAGCTGGCGTGCTAAACAAAAGGTGCTCCCTTCCCACTCACTGAGCTGCAGCTTGCCATGAGAAACCGACCCTCGGGCTAAGGGGCACTTTGGCCTCCAAGACACTGGTGTGAGTGAGGCAGGGGAGGAGGTGATGGGGGTCACCCCAAAGTCTCCAAAACATTGAAATATTTTTCTTTCTTCTTAGTGACCCATTCTGCTCCATCTCAGCTACACGGGAAGCATGAAACGTTTTGCCACAATGGGAATTTATATGCAAATGAGTTTCACATTGCATTGAGAAGCAGATTCAAATCCCTGAAGTGCCTGGGAGCCAGGCCTTTGGATCAGGTCCCCAAAGGCTTTTGGTAAGTGAAATTCCTTAGTACTGGACTGATGCTGCTAATGCTGTGATTCTCCACACCCAAGCAGGAATGGATTAATTTTTTCTGTAGTTCTCTAGCTTCCACATCAGAAATGGTAGCCCAAGAGAATTAACAGCATTCACATGTCACAAACAGACTGTGTTTATTCACTTTACATACAAACAGCAGCATTGTTCCACTTCCTCTGTTTAGTTCTTCAGTGATACAAGAGAAAAACTTCAGTGAATGAATATTCACTTAAAAATGTTTCTCATGATTGACTCTAAGCGAATTGTACATAAGATTGGTTGTATGAAACAGCACAACAACACTTCTGGGTATTTTGCTAGAGAAGTCTATGTTTTAGGAACTTTATTAAAAGAAAATGGGTGTTAGGAATTCAAAAGCCTGAGAAGTTCTCTCCCGTAACAAATCAAATTGTGGTTGTATCTCTCAACCCATGTAAAATGTATCAAAATAACTTAAATAAATGTTCTTTGACCTTTCACATATCTGCATACATATAGATTTTTGACCTTCCAAGTGCTCACGGCTCATGTGGTGATTCAGCTTCAGTCGGCATAATTTATTTAGAAAAGCTTAAAAATGTAAAGATTAAAATTATATTACAACTCTTTGTCTGATTCTGCTCACCGTGAACAAGTTTCAGGGGTTATAAAAACAAGGAGGTTATTGCATTACTCTGTTTCAGTGAAAAAACAAAGTCAATGGTAGGAATTATTTAGCTGAGGAAATGTGAAACAGAAAACATCACCAGGCAACTCTATAATACTTTCACACAGCATGTCTTGAAAATTGACTATAATTCAAATGCAAGGCTCTCAGAAGATTGTAGCAGATTCAGAAATAGCATTGAGAAGGGTGATAAGGAAGATCACAGACACCAGACAGACTTTGCATGGAGATGGACTAATGAGACTTCTCTGACTGAAAAGAGAAAAAGGGATGGTATGGCAGATGACTGGGAAATCATATGTGAGGTGAAGAAGGTAAACAGAAAATGAAGTTGTATGGTGCTTGAGGTGCCTTAGTGATTCAGGATGTGTAATATTATAGGTCAATATTTGCAGCTCTACAGCCTTTAACTTGAGCTGCCTGGAGCCACACAGACAGCTTTCCCTTGCATTCCTTTCCTTTTATGCTGTTACCACTGGTCTCATGCACCTACACCTGCAGGCTCCAACAATGTTGTTCTGTGGGTTCATGGGAAGCAAAGTCACTGGCATGAGAAACATCCCTGCTCAGCCCTTTTCACTCTTGATTTGCTGATTTTAGTTTATGCTGGGGAAAACCAAGTGAAATGAACAACAAAGCAGGTTACAATCAGTTAAATGCTTGATAAACATTATACTGAAATGCATGTGCATGGAGACTTAAAAGATGATCAGTGGGTGTTTCTGATGCCTTGGTACAGTTCTTCAACTGGTGCTAATAGCATGACAAACAGGAACAGCAATAGGGATTTCAGGCCAGTTGCCAAAAGGTACACAGTATTGGAGAAAAGGGTACTGATACTGGGGGAAGAGCCATCAGCAGGACCAGAGATAAAGCAAAGAGAGACTCAAAAATGTGAAAGTTATCCAGTTAAAAGGTGAAGAGGTAAATGGTGTAACTCAGGCCAGGTACATCACATCCATAGCCAGGAAAGGGAGCCAGGAAAGGGAGCCATGAAAGACTTTAAATACAGCAGGATGGAAAGGAGTAGATAGAGATGGGCATGACCTGAACAACTGTGAGAGCACACACTGTTTCTGTGGTGAGTTAGAGTCATCTCAATGTCTTGTTAAATCCAGGCCTGAAAGAGAGATAAGATGCTGCAGTGTTGTGGCTCTGAGATGCCTCCTGTATCTAACATGTTCATTCATGGTTCAAGAAGTGACATTCTCACTTGCATCCATAGTGATAACTCCATGTAAAAAGGATCATGGGAAATATTTTAATTCCATAGTCTCGAGTATCTTCAGGTTGAATGTGAGTTTTGTGACAGTTTACCACAATAGCACAGGAAGAGACCTGTTTTCCTATGTTCTTCTGGGAACCAGACTATACCTGTGACAAGTCTCCAGCCTGTCAAAAACAGCCAGATGAGCAACACTGGGATAGGGCCAGCAGGGAATGCTCACTCAGTTTATTTTCCTCTTCAGATCATGCAAAATCTTTGCATGCAGCTAACACTTTACTGTGTAAGGAAGCAGAAGTAAATTTAAAACCTGTTCTTCACCTGATAAGCCTACAAATTTGCAAAGGAATTTAAAAGTTAACAATTTCATTTAAAAACTAAAGCAGCTGTTACTGCTAAAATGAGTTGGACATCTATAATGAGAGGCTAAATTACCTCCCTGGTTTCTTAGAATACATTCAACATTTAAGTAGTAAGAGAGCTAGTACACCTCAGACAACCTGATCATTACTAGGCTTACCAGAAGGACCCCAGTTATATGCCCACATTAACACAGCATTAGCAGGCTTTATGTGTTCAGCAGTTTCTTTGGATAGATAGAGGGCAGGATTTGCAGATGGATGTGAGAGGCTTAAGAGCAAAAACTCAATTACTTTTGATGAGTTTCTCCCATTCCTTCTGTGGTTGACTGGATCATTACTGAGCAGAACCATCTGCAATTGTATAAATCAGTTTTTATTCATACAGCAGGAGCCATACATCTCAATGAGATTGGGGCATACCATGCAGGCCAGTCTGGCATGTGCCTTCCTTACATTTGGCCAGTCTCTGACAAGGCCAGTGCTCAGCAGCAGCAGCAGCATCTGCTGTGCCAGCAGGTTGGCAGAGTAAGGCCTGAGTGAGAGCCAGGCAGGGGGAAATGCTGGAGATCTTCCCCTGGCTGTCACTCCATGTGAAATTATGGATTAAATTGTGAGATACCCAGGACAGTACACATGAAACTGTCTCCCAAGAATCCTGAACTCTAATTGTTTTGAGAAAAAATTAAAGAAAATGAGTTGGAGAACAAGGACATTTACTTAAATGGGCAGCCTAGGGCTGTTCAGATAGCAGGATGCTGTAGCATGGTTAATGAGATGTTCTCTCTGAACCTCAGAGAATCTCTCATGTTGTCTGCTTCATTGTGTTTTAGTGTATCCAGACAGACTCTGGTTGTCTGGGCAGACTCTCTGTGGACAGTGTATGAGTTTTCTTAGATACTGGTGGCTTTGGGTGTTATCTCACCCCAGGAAACATGTACCATTTTGAAGGTCCTACTAGTCCCTTACAAAACTCTTGAACATACTAGAAAAAATGGGATAATGCCTTTGACATTCTAAATTTTTCTGAAAGCTATTCCATCGTAAAGCATTTTCACTTTTTCTTAAGACACATAAAAATTTTATGCATTAAGTTAAGGATATACTTAAAAGCTTTTTTGCCCCAGAACTTGTGAAATGCAGATATAGTACTGGGGAGAGAAGGACTCTGAATGTGCAGAGACCAAAAAAAGAGAAAATTGAATGAGAGGGCATGCTTCATGCCTTGGAGGCAACAGGAGAAAGGTTTATGTAGTACTAATGGAAAGTACTTTCTTTTATTTTCAGGATACAAGCACTGTTGAAAGGCAAAATGGAACAGGAGCCAAAGAGCCAAATGTAACAAAGAACTTTCCTGACATCTCTTACAGCAATGCTAAAGGGGAATATGTTAGAAACACATTGTTTAGTAGAAGCAATGAACTGCAGCAGGAGGATGTGAGATGAAATTAATGGAAACAGAAATAATTTCAAAGTCTGCATAGAGAACACACATAAATGGTCACCGAGCAGGTGATCTGGAAAACATTGAGTTGAAAATCTGGGGCTTCTGGAACAACTAACTCAAACAAATTAATATTATGCACATAAAAAATCAAATAGTGAATGACATGGGAAGTGCACCAGACAATAATGGGAATAAAGGATTCTCAGAAAGTTTAAAAGAGGCACACAGTTACATTGTTCTGCCGCTGTAGGATGTAGCTAGCTCAAAGGTCATTCTCCAATGTCAATTGCTGGTTTATTTTCCTTGATTTCAAGGCAAAAACCCAATACTGATAAAAGCAACCAATATGAAGACAAATATGAGAAATCAAAGGCTGTTTTACTTTCGTAAAAATGGGTTTCAGTGAAAACATAGTGTCATTTTGATAAAGTAAGGGAACATCTCAGGGATAAAACTTCTGAATGTATTATTTTGTGCCTGAAATGAGGCACAGCACATGGTTACCCACAAAGGCAACACTTCAAGTTCAGTCAAGACAAAAAACTAGCACAATCCTAGAGCCTAGTTGCTCAGAGACTACCAAGGAAATGCATCTTAATTCTCCTCATTTCAGTACCCTTTTATTTTTCTAGGCCAATCTTCATTATTATGTGCTGGATACTTCCTAATTTTTACCATTTCAGAAAACATAAGGGATGAGATGTCTCAAGTAAAAAACAATTTACATGTTTGTTTTCCTCTTTTGGCTAACCTGCAAGAATTAGGTCATTTTGTCAGGAAACTGAGTTATGAGATTTCCTACAGATGTCAGGAGTTCATATCATAAACAGTGACAATCATTCTCAGCAAATGGGAGATGCAATATCTCTCATGGCCAAAACAAAACCTGCTGTCACTTTTGCTGAAGAAGTTGTCCTGTAACAACCACTGATGTTTCGTAAAACATCCCCTGCTCTTGAGATCATGGCAGAATTAAAGAAGGCTGTGTCCATTTGTCACTTAGGCACCCTGAAGTCGTTGTATACTGTATAACAGCTGGCATCATCCACCCCTCTGAGACACCTCAGCAGCTCCTGCTTTTTCCTTTGGACCATCCATCCACAAACTAGACCCATCTGAACCCTTTGTCTTCCTGACTTGATGTCCCATGCACTATTTAAAAATACTTAATGACTCCTATTCTGAATTCCTTTGGCAGTGGTTGCTGCCTTGTGGCATCATTGTATGAGGGACAAATCCTCTGAAATCTACTTGCAGTAGAAATCAGGTGGAGAGAGCAAAAAACTGGGTATAGAGGCCTCATTTTGTTAGTAGTGATTAGGTATATTCAGAAAGGCTCTATTTATCCTCTGGTTTTATTATGTGATTTTTCCCCTCATTGTTTCCCAAAACGAGTATATGAGACTTCTTCCAAGTGCCTTAGAAGGGGCATTCGATTCTCTGTGAAATTTCCACAGACAAAGACTTATGAACAGGCAGACAGGTGGAAAGGGATAAAAAACTTTAAAGGAAGAGATTTTATAAGTACATACACAATTGTTTACACTCAGAATTTTCTTATTTCTATTCCTCTTGGTGTATTAAAGCTGTTTCAGAAATACTGTTGAAATAAGATTTCTAGAGAGGCAAGTATTGTTAACTTGTATTAGAAACATTATTCCTTTTTCATTTATGTTAAAGATCACCAAAGTGAGGTTTTAAGACCTGTCTTAACTGGTTTATGGTTTTAACTTTTGTTAAAAGTTTTAACATGGTTATAACTCTCTGACAATCAGTTCATGGTAAATCTAAAAAATTTGTCTCTTTCTGCCGTGGAGATTTTACTTCCTTGAGATTACTGTGCCAAGATACTCCAGCAAAATGTTTTGGATAATGTAGCAAATAAATTTAACCACCATAATTACTTGATATTACAGCTTAACATCTAACCAAATTAAATAAAAATACTTTCTTACATCCTACTAGAGAGAGAATTGATTTGACAAAGCTATATTAAACCAATATATCCCTGAATATGACAAGGAACTGCAAAAATAAGGTCAATATTTTATGTCAGCTAACCAATTTTAAAAGCTCCTGAAATAGTGATACTTTTACTTCTAAACTTCACTACTAAAATTTCCACCCTCCTTGTAACTTTGTTTTTGCACTACCTTTTGGCAGTATAATGGCAATTGAGACATTATCAGTAGCAAAACCTATGTGCTAGAATCAGAAAATATCAATTTCCTGTGTTATTCTATTTTTCTTCAGCTAACACAAACCCAATGCTAATATGCCCTGATCAGAAAACAAAACTTTTATTGATGGTAGGTGGCAGTGCACCATGTGATAGGTTCACAACCCTACTTGAAGCTTCATCAACTTCTGGGGTTAGAACTCTACAAAGATATGTTGAACTGTTGTCTTATCGAGTAAATGACTGTGTTTGCCCCACGTACGTGATTTAAAGAATATTTTTCTTGCAGTTTGAGGGCAGATTAAAATGTCAACTCACCTAGAGGACCAGAAGTAGTATTCACCATCAGAGATCCTTTCATTTACTAAATCCATTGTTCTGTGAGCTTGAAGAAGAGTCCACAGTGTGTGCATGAAGAGAGAATGGATATATTGCTGTAAATTATGGAGTCAGTGAACTTATTCACATGATGAAAGACTAAATAAATAAAGGGACTTGGCCTGGATTTTTAGATCATTTTATCCCTAAATGGCTTTTTTTTTTAAATCGTACTTACTTCACTTTTAATTCTGGTCACAGAATATTAAATTTTATTATATAATCATAATTTTGGAACAAAATGAAGTAAAGAACAGTTTTGAGCCTGAAATACCTGAGTACCAGGGTTGGAATCACTACAGCACAGGTTCAATGAATCTCTGAACCTCACTTTTCTGCTTCAGTCCTTTATGCAGGATACATTTTATGCAATCTTGCCGTTTAAAATCTCCAGGTTTCTAATTCACTTGATAACCAGTGGAAAGATATTTCTAAATGACAACTGGTTTCACCTACTTCCAGTATCTTACTCAGTCTCTTTTACTGATATGAAAACAGAGAGCCTGCAGTCAACTGATTTAGGCTTGACCTCTAGATTTTAAATAGCTCAAGTTACACAAATCCCATCATGAACTACTACTTCATGCCATTCCTTACCATTCCTCCGGAATTCCCCAAATAACAGGTGAAATGCACTATGCAATTCACAAAATTAAGTTTAATAAACAGTTTGTTAGAAAGGACTCAGGGAATAATTTTCTATACGATTATTAAAGTCAGAAATGTTTTCGGTTGGAGCAGCTTGTTTAAACATCTTTGAAAAAAGAATAGCACAGAGGCCTTCATAAGGAATAAGATTTACTAACGGGTTTTGCTTAAAATTAATTTGTACTATTTCAGACATTGTATCTACTATATTGTCCTTGTGTCAACTGTATTCTGTGAACGTGGTAGGTTCTTTATTTTTAGAGCTGATATGGAATTTTTAAAACCTATTTGTTCTCATTTTAAAAACAGGTTAGGTTCAGATAATATCTTCTTAACAGTCCCCAAAATCTGTGCTTTGGCCCAAAAGTTAAGCTGGCTTGCGGAAAGAAATGCAGAGTAGTGGCTGGAGGCCAATATATACAATGAAGTGTTAAACCATAGAATATTATTGATGAAGTGTTAAAGAACCATTTAAGAAAAGTTAGCAATCAGGCTGTAGAAATACAATATTTTTAATTAATTGAAAAAATGAATGAAAAATTTCTATCTGGGGGGCTTCACCAAAAGAGCATTATTAACATTTACATTTCAACAGACTACTACATCCTCTTCCTTCCCCATTTCCTTGTCAGACTTGGAGATTAAACACATTAGCATATTCTATCTCTGGAAAGGAAAGGCAGCAGCTGTATTTTGCAATAATTTCTTACTCTCCTTGAATTGCTTATTCAAAACACTGCAACTGCTTCATAAATTTCATGTGTTAGCTGAGTCTTAGTGAGAGATAGGGGCAAATTCAACCAGAATTACAATTTTAGTAGCAGAGTTGGTTTCTAGACTATAACAAGGTCCTGGGTATAAATACTTCTGGGTGCAAGAGTCCATCCAATTCCTGCAATAAGCACATCAAGGCACTGACCTAGCACAGTGATCTCTTTCAAAAATGGTGTTTCTTAGATATCTAAGCTCTAGCAACTTTGCAGCAGCAGAGGCACTTTAGACACAAAGACACTTCAGAAAAACACACCTGTCGTCATACACTTGGCGCAAGTGGTTGTTTCTCTGTTGCAACAGCCTCCACTGTGGTTTAGGGTTGCATGTGACCACCCTCATCCAGGCTGGAGAATTGCCAGCCTGTGAATGGGCTGTGTGAGAGGGTGCTAACGAGGCTGGATGAGATGCTGCTGTGACTGGCTAGGAAGGCTGAAAGCTACCTAATGTCCTCTAGTGGGAACAAGAGATAGATCATGGGACATGTATGGAAAACTCCATGGAGACAATTCACACTCCCACAGGAATCTTGGCAAAAGAGCTGAGTTGTTGTCAAGGGCAGTAACACAGGAGCTTTGCTCCATGTTGCTCAGGCCTACCTCTACTGAAAAGGACAATTTCTGCCAGCTGAGTTCACTGCAGGTTGTACTGCCACTGGAATGCTTCCTTTGACAGACAGAACCTGTGTTTTCCATGGGTGGTAGGGCAATCTGACAAACTCAAAAAAGGCATTTCATCTTCTGAAGGTGGACATTTCCAGCCCTGAAATCAGACAATGTATCATAACTGCACTGCACTATGAGAAATTATTCCTTATTCTGTTGGCATACATAAAAAAATTCTTCATGCTCTCTCTCTGCCGATATTGCTAGGGATGAAGAACCACAGGAAACTATTCTTCAAAGTGTTGTTATACACAGAAATACATCAAAATGTCATTGAATATTTGGTATGGTGATTTCCTTGCCTAGATATTTAGCTTTATTGCATTATGGACGTGATCAGAAGCTATTCTCATGGTACCCACACTACAAAGGTTTGGGGAGTTGCACATTATGTTATGAGTTAACAGTGGCACTGAAGCTCATTCCTGGTTGGTGCTATTGAGGTGCTCTCCCAGAGCAGGTTTGCGGGCTTAGCTCATCAAATGGAATCCAGCTCTCCTCTCTGAAATTACTCAAATGAAAATGTGTTAGATAGGACACTTATGGGACATGTGCACTTTTCCGAAACTAAGGCACCAATGAAGATGAATCAACAAGAAACCTAAATATCTGCTGCTCAGTGGGAATCCTGGGCTTATTTTGCAACCAACTAAACTAGAAGAAATCAGCATGTTCAATTTTGTATCACCATTTTGTTGGACTATTTCTTCTACATATAAACTTCTAAGTCAAAATCATCTTGGGATGTAACTCTTAATAATCAGTCAAGTAATAGGTACATAAGCAAATCAGCAGAATTTCATTTAATTGGTCAAAAAAATGTATAAGTTTATGACATATAAGGACCCTCTTCTGAAACAGCAAAGGTGTTTGCCAAGTAGGAATTGAAAAGATTTGAAAAACTTCAGTTTTATCCTGTACAACATACAACAAGAACTAAATGCTATCCTGACCCCAATTCCATTAAGCTAAGCTCACTCTCTTACACTGCTGCTGAGATCAGCTGACTTATTCTGAGGGTGAATTTAGGCTGATGACTTCGACAGAATACAATGGTAGCTAGAGGAGTGTCAAAGACATTTGGCTTTATTTTCAGAGCATAGGCTTAAAAATCTGCTTGCCAGTTTTGAGTAGAACAATAGAGAACTATTCAACTTAGAACAGTATTTTTGTGATGTGAAACTCATAGCAGAATGAAGGTGATACGCCCCAGAATTGTGAAAGATAAAAATATAATTAATTTTTTAATACCTATATTTCTCCTTTCAGTCCTATTTTAATTTCTGTGGGCAGTTGTTGCAGCTTCTTGAGCTTCTGCTTCCAAATGACAAAAACCTGAGTATTTGCTTCAGATAGCTTGAATTCTTTTCAAATACCCCAATCTACAGTCCTTCCCAAATAAGCCTCTTCTAACACCTGTGGATATATAAAATGTCCACAGACACACACACAAAACAGCTTTTTTGGAAAAATTTTCCACCATTAAATGTTGAGAAAAATAAAGGATAAGAAAATATTGACAAAAAATTGTTGCCTTTGGTATCTGTGAATACAGTAAAAGCCTTTTGACATCTCTCATAAATCATGATTTTCTTTGTATACTGGAATGCGTCTTCTCTAATGTTAATAATCTATATAATTAAAGGTAGACTCTGCTGACAGTAGTTTATATTAATTTGCAAATTACAATAGGCCCTGTTTAAGGAAAATGGGTCAAATTTCCTATGGTAAAAAAAATTCGTATTGGAAAATTTGACACTTTCTTGTATAGAAGAAAATTGGAGAGAAAAGTAGTACTAATGATAAGTAGGGTTTTCTTTCCAGTAGCCAAACTCCAAATTAATTGCTTTTTTTCTTTGTTGTGCTTTTCTACTATTTCCAGCAAATCTGCACAGTTGACATTTGGATCCCTTCAGAAATGTGCTCCTGACAGCTGTGAGGAGATAGCAATAGAACTCATGTTGTTGTCATTTGTTCCTGCACTACATGCAGGTATCATCGTAAAACAGGATGGCAGTTTGTTTATAGAAAAGCAAACTTGTGTTTGCATTTGATAGTCTGTATTACACAGGCTGAAAGCTGTTTTAATCCATCTAACATTCTTGGAGATAAACTCCAATTAAGATGAGACCAACCAACATTTTGTTTCTGGAGACAAACATTGGAAAATGTTTACAAGGATGTTTCGATATTGTCATTAATACTGGTACTGTGCAGATTGAATCAAAGTCAGTCAAACAACATTAGGTAGAGTGATCTGTAATAGCACAGGAAGCAGTAATGTGCAGAGAAAGAGCTACTGTGCTCATCCTCAGGGGAACATTATAGATTTATGTCAATTATACCAGGTAAGAATCTCTCCCATGATGTATGGGTGTTACAGAGATATGAAATGCTGCCCCTGGGCACAAAAGGCAGCATAGCTGTAGAAGCAATTTCCCCTTTACCTCCAGCTGCAAGACGGCATTTGTTTTTGAAAGGCTTTCAATAAAGGAGAAAACCCAAAAATACATTTTTGTACTAATTTCAGGTCAGATCAGATAGGTACTTCTGCTAAAAACCAAGCTACTACCATAATTCCTCTTTTTCCACACCATGTTTTATCCTTTTCAGAATAACACTAGACCCACACATAGCTCCAAACAAGTGGTCCAGGACTGATCTATCTATTGTTACCAGTTTTGTACTTTATCTTTAGGGCATGGCTATCAGTCCTTATGGAAAAGTTCTTGACAGATTCTGTTGACTGACAATCAGATGTGTGGCTGTCCAGTTGGGAAGGGTTTTTAAATGGATACACATTTACACTGAAAATCTCTTGGTCCTGCCCTGGCAAGGAAAATTTGCCTTTCACACTCACCCTACAGCACCAGGACATGCAGTGTGACTCTAAATATCATATGTGTGTTTATGTTTTCTCCAGGAAGAAATATGAGACAGTCATCAGATTGAATTGACCTTTACAGCTTTGCTTAATTCTGATTTTTACATGAAATCATATTGAGTTACAGCAGATATGTACTACAGGTATATTGCTGCACTGTCATTGAGAAGAAAATGGAATGTAACTCATGGAAAATGCTGAAGAGATTTGTGCTACAAAACATCAGATCCATCCCTTTAAAGCTGCAGAGACCATACATGTTGAAGAACATTTTCCCTCCCACCTGGAAATTACAGATTTTCAGAGAGGTTTCAGAGAAGTGCCTGATATCAGACAATATCAGAGCTGATACTGACAACACAGTTCTCAGAATTATAAAGATGATTAATACAATTGCATTCACTACTTTTGTTTTTTATTTCTAAGATTAATTTTTTCACTGAAGATCTATATATTTTCAAACACCTCATAAGAAATATTTCCTCAAATTGAGAAGATATCCTACTTGGTTTGATCTGATTTTTTTTCATTTTTTTATAATGATGTCTTCTTGACAATAATTTAATGAAAATTGAAAATATAAAAATACACTCCACGGTAAGGTAGTGTAAGGTCATGGAGTTATTGTGGGGGTTATGAGAAGGGAGATCATTATGAAAACACCCTGCTAGGAGATTTGAATCAAGCCAAGAAGGGAAATGATCTCCATTATTTGGCATATTTTGCAACAGATGATCTTGTTCAATGTAAGCCTAAAATAGTTGCCCTTTCCATGTTTTGGTCTGGTTGCATAGATTTAAAAACCTGCTCTCCTGTGAGGCTCAGAAGACTCACAGTGCAAGCATTTAAATAAAATACTCAGGAAGAAAATAGTGACCTGAAATGAAATAGGAAAAATGAGTGGATGGGTGTTATTTAAGCATATAGTTTTAGTGCATCTCATGCATAGTTAACTTCCATTCTTCTTTAATGTTTCATCCAAAGGACACAAGGGGTAGTGCTGAGGTAATTCTGCAGCCACACATCACCTACTGACAAGTTTATTACACTAATTTCTGGTGTCTGTGAGTCTCCAAAAGTCACACTGATGAAATAAAGCTTCCTCTTTCTCTCCGGGCTCTGTTGCAATGTATGGCACTAGGTATATACAGGCTTACACATTACAGAATGAAATCTAATCAGACCTGTGCTTATATAGGCAACCAGTTGCAAAGCTTGGTGGGGGGCTACAAGCTCTTTAACATCTTAGGGAGGGAATCAAGTGCCTGGTAGAGGGCTCTGAAACAGTTTTAAACAAGAGCAAAGTGTAGTTATCTGGGATTTGGGGTATGGAGAGAGGGTGATCTAGGGCATATCTGCCTGAGATGTTTTTCAGGCTCTCCAGGTGGCTGAAAATGTTGTATTAAAAAAAAAAAAAAAGCAAACAACAACTACAACAACAACAACAAAAAACCACAAAAAACAACTGAGCAGCTTGTTCTGCAGCCTGGTTGATGAACTGAGCACTCAATCCTCTTTAAGGGAGGCTCAGGGCACACCTCTTCCTTGGGAAAACTGCATTTAAACATTCTGCAAATAATATAGCCTTTCCTGGGGGGTATACACTCCTCCCTAGGGTACTCCTGCTGCAGCTGCCAGTCTCAGCTTTGGAGAAGGCTGCATTCAACAAGCCCCTGGGCCACACTCACTCTCCTCCCAGAAAGAGACAGACCTGGACCAACTAAGGCACACCAGGAAAACTGCAGAAAACAAAGCTAAAATATTTACAAATAAAAAAAGAAAAGGAAATATGATACTTTCATTGCAGATCCTGTGTAAGGTGTCCAGCAAGTTTTAAGTGAGTTGGTCCTATTAACTTCTCCATTGATTTTTACAAACTTTAGATCTGGTCCATTGACTTCTGCCTGGTTGCCATGGCATATAAATATCCTAAAGGGCTGGAATGTAGAAAAGGAGTTACCTTAATTGCTTTTGCTCCTACCTTCAAATACAAATATTACCTCCAGGGTTATATCTAAATCCTTTAAAATAGTAAACTATTCAACACACTTATTTATTCTCTGCATGAAAAGTTCTTTTAATCTACTATGAATATGCTGCTCTATAATTCACTATTTTGCAATCTTTAACAGGAAGAGAATGGAAAGGAAATTAACTCATGTCAAGTCATGTTGTTTTCTTCTAAGACTCATACATACACTGAGAGAGAAAACAGATTAGCTGTTCCAGTACCCTGCATATTTTTTTTTCATTCATTATCTTCCACTTCTTTTAAAAACTTGTGTCCATGAATGTGAAGGACAAAGGCATTAAGCTGAGTGAGGCACAATTTCTAAAGAAGCTTAACATGGAGAATTAGATTTTCTGCTGAACCATGTCCATGACTTGTTGTCCTCATTCCTCTCCAGAAACTCTCCAGAGATTTTTACCCTGAATTCTCAATCTGCATAAGCCAGAATTTTGCTTTAGCCTGTGCAGGGTCACTGTCCTGATACCAGTGCATTTGCAGGGAGAGGAAGCAAAACCTCTGTGTAGAGGATTAGATCTAAGTGCAAATTCTGCACAGAGCTGTGACTGAAAAGCTGATTTCATAGTGAGAGATGTCTCTCCTTTTTATGGCCTCATCTCCTTTTCTTAATGTTTGTCTCTTAGGATTCTCAGAAGGCTGGCTTATTTGATAAGAAATACCTCTTAGACTGTGATACTGAGAGGACAACAGAAAGAAGAGGTGAGTCAGCTGATCAGCAAAAGGAATGTTGAAAACCAACCATATCATACCTTACGGGGTTGTGTGAGCTTTTGTATAAGAAACCATCATGGCTCAGGAGTTAGGGGAGTTACTTAAAAATTCAGCGTCCTGGATTCAAATGTCTGTTCTGAAAGAGGTTGCTGGCATCATTGCAGGCCTAAATTCCTAGTTGTAGACACAAAACTTCTGAAAAGTCCACTGGAAATTTTGCTAGATTACATTTCCATAATGAAAAGAGTAGTTTCATGTCTCCTGCATAGGGATATTGTAAGGCTAGTTATATCAAATACATAGTCCATAATTTCCATGAGTGGAAGTGACAATGGGATCTGTATGAGATTTGGTCCTTATATCTGAGGAAATAGTAGCACTTCCAAGATCCATAAGCAAAGATATAAATAAGTGTGTACCCTAATTAAGCAGACAAATGCTAATGATGTGGTAATTCTGAGAATACTAGACTACCATTACTTTCTAAAGCATGATAAAAGCTACAACCTCTGTTCTTCTTTGACCCCTCTGTTCTCCACATAATTTCCCTGCTGTCTGCACGACCTAATTTTTTCTTTTTCCTCTCACTCAAATCTTCTAGCAAATTTCCATGCAAATCTTCTAGTTGATTTTCCACTATATTTCATTCTCTTGAGGTTTTGTAACCCAGAGAAGGAATCCTGCAGTAATTCTACTGACAGCAACTGTTGATGCCTGTGCATCAACATGAGCCTGGATTTGTTCCTTTGCAGGCAGTGGCTGAGATCGAAACTCTTGCTCCCTTCCATTGGGATGCTTCAGGGATGGCTCAGCACATTTCCTTTTCCCTCATTTATCCTCACCCTTCTCCTGTTGTTTTAAACATCTACCCAAACATTTAAAACAACAACTGTTAAAGCGCATGGGGATGTTGTAGAGGTGAAAGAGATAGTGAATTCTGATAATTTACCATCTCTCAGAAATGCTGGCTTGTTTTGTTTTCCAAGAGCTCAGTATTTTAGTGAGATCTGTCTGGAAAATGAAGTTCCAGAGAGAGGATGTGTTTGAACCAAATGTGGTGGGAACATTTATGCAAAGTTATCACATAAGAAAAAAAAATCGAAACTAAGCACAAGAAAGAAGGCAGAGCACTGCAACACTCCAACAAATGAGATTGGTCTGACACAGCAACTAGTGTTTCTACAACAGGAATGAAAGCTGACACCATGGCTGGCTCATGGCACCTGTAAAAATTTTATTCTAAACCTTTTTTTTCATTCATTCTGTTCTTCTGAAAATTTCCATTTTAAATGTGGATTTGTCCATGGTGGCTGTGTGCTAGAAGGGTTGTGGTGAAGCGTTCAAGAGCTTCTGATCTATGTCATCTATGCAGGAATATACAGTCGAGGAAGCACAAAAAAATAGGATAATATTTTAAAAGAGAATAACACAGAGTGAACTCATGCTGGAAGGCCACAGATGTACCTGAGAGAGACTGGACAGACAGTCAGTCTGGGAGGCAGAGCTACCATTCTCTCCACCCACCCTACTGCTTTTCCACAAGATGCTCTAAGAGACTCACATCTCTCCCTCCTTGAAAAGCCAGATTCCTAAGCCACAGCCTTAGAGGTGAGAGACACATTACCCTTTGCTGGGCTCCTACTAGAGCTGGCCTGCATTGTGAACTATTCTTTAAGCACAAAATCATACAGATACTTGAAGGATGTTACCTCCTGAACAATTTCTTAATGTCCTAAAGCAGAAGCAGGGATTCAGTAGCCCACATAACTTCCAGCAAAAAAAAACCCCTAGAAGCCAGTCCAAGCAATTTTAGAGCATTAAGAGCCCCTGTTTCTCTTCCTAAAGGAATAGTGTGAATAGTCAAGAATTTGGGCCAATCTAGACTTTCTGTATGTACCTATATCCTTTTATTTGGTATGCTTTAAATTTCAACCAAAATTTTCAGCTTTCACTTGACAGTGCTCCTGTGAAACATCAAATGTATTTGCTTAACTTGGAGGAGGTTGGTAGCACAGTATTCATCTGGTTTGTATTTAAAGGCTAGTTTAAAACTTCTGGAGGCACTTTCATCTCACCATGTATTCATATGTGAATAGAGAATTTTAATAATTCATTTTGAGCTTTTCCTGCAAAGGTATTACTGCAGTTCAGATTCTCTTCTCCTAATTACCTTCTCAGTCTTCACATCATGATACTCAGTTGATGATAATTCTCTTGATCCATGTGAAAGTAATAAGAATTTTCTACCAGGAAAGTTTTCAGATGTGGACACTGTCTGGCCCAGGAGAGTCTGCATTTTGCAGATAATATTTTAACTTATAATAATTCCTGGTATGGAGGTAAAGTGCCAGGGAAAAACGTACTTATTAAAATGCTAACTCTGTGTCTCCTCTGAAGTAATGATAACATCATCAAATTTCAGAACCATTGGGGCAGCTAAAGCTAGAGAATTGATTGACTCTCTTGCAAAGTGGCTCTAATTCAACTAATTAGATGTTGAATGGGTGTTAAAGTTCAGCCAGAGTGATTAATTTCTTTTTCAGCAACTCTACCTTTCTCAGTTAAAGTTTCTGAAAGTTAAAATACACCATAGTCACAGATAAAAACATGAAATAGCTTTGTGTTTGAATACCTATTTGTAAAATACTGCACCTGACCTTGAATATAAACACAATGAATACAAATCCTGGTCATGCTGTTCCATATAGAAGTCCCACAAAATAGGCAAATTTACCCAAACAATTTCCCTAAGGTTTCCAAGACACTAGGTAAGAGCTGTATGCCACATGCTGGAAACAAGACCTTTAAATTGTGTGGTCCTAAGGATCTGCTAGCAAGCTTAACTGCAGCCACGAAAGTCTTGGCAGGTGTGCTCCACTGGATTCCCCCAACTCTGCCTCCCTCCTCTGATTCAAGGCAAGCAACATTTAAGTCATGCTCCATTAGAGCACCCCACCAACCCCTCTTTCCTGTGGCCATAGCAGAAGGCAGTACAATGGCGGCTGTCTCTAGCACTTTATTGTGGTTTAGTCCAGGCAAAATCCAGCCCTTAGGGTACAGTCCTACCAGGGTTTTTGGAAGGAAACCCTTTTTCAAGCAGGTCCCTCCCATGGTTGCTTGTCACTTTGCTGTACTGCCACTTTGCTAGCACAGATGTTAGAGGACTATGGGGAAAAAACCAAACGAAAATACAAGCAAGTGCAGGGTACTAATTCAGCTGGAAATTAACTATTTTTCCTGGCAAAGTTGCTTCCCAACCAGGTCTGTTCCCCAATTCAGGTAATTGTGTGGCTGCATGAACTGCTGTGCTGGCTCCAAGGAAGGAGTAGTGTAGGGCTCCCTGGGCTCCTGCAGCTGGCATGGGCAGCCCTGTCAGGGATTGCTGCTGCTCCAGTCACCTAATGAGGCAGAACACTGTCAGCCCTCCTTTCCTAATGGTTACTGAATTACACCTGGTGCTAGACATAAAATAAACTATGGAAATAGCTTGAGCGAAAAGATAGAACAACTGAAACAATCAGCAGAGCTTAAACTGCAGAAATGTGGTTTAATCAGAGCTTCATATTACATCTGCAAGCTGTGGCTGTCAGTGGAGTGGAAAAAATTCAGTGTCCTTATTCCTGACAATGGCTAAAGGACATGACAGCTTTCAATTAAATCTGGAAGAGCAGGCAAACCATGAACCTGCAACAACGCAATCTGAGAAACACAGCAGTGTCTGCAGAGGTTGTGTGTACTTAAAATCCATTATTAGGCAAAGTGTGAAATAAATGAAATCCTAGGAAGCCTTTAATTTTGCTGTCAGAAGGAGAACTGCAATCTCACTGTTATGGGGAGAAACAGCAACAAAGTCTCCAAAAAACCCAAAAGAGCGCTACTAAATTCCGAGGGGCATAATCCTATGGGGACAGCACTTGGAGCCCTGGAATTTAGCCACGGATGCCTCTGTCCAGATGGACACTGAAGAAAGGCAAACAGTGTCCTAACCCCACAGGTATGACAGAGAATGCAGAGCACCACAGAGGGAGAGCTGGGAGAGGAAGGCACACAGAGGTCAGTGCTGGAGCCTGCAGGAAGCAGTGAGGGGAGTGGTACATGGTGAGACACTGGAAGCACTCGGGAAGAGACACGAGAGTGAAGGTGGAGGGCACTGCTGGGCATGTGTGCACTCACAAGCAGTGTGTGCACAGGAGGTGTTGAAGGAGAGCATTAAAGCTCTTGGAGGATGTTATCCCCAGAGAAGCAGCACCTGATGTTTGTCTTGAAAAGAAGTGAAGCACTGTTTATGTCCAAATAACTACGCTGGACAGCAATGCATTAGTCAAGAAGCTGCTGAAAACAGTGGAAGTCACACTAAGAAAAAACAGAGGCACGTGAAGGTATAAATGGTATAGCTAAAAGTGACAGAGGGAAGGCTGTCACCAGTCAGTGGGTGTTTGACCTAAAAGTGTGCGAGTTAAAGAGTATGAAAAAATTTGTAATGGGATCAAGCTAAAACTATGTAAGTCCCTCTTCTACTTTAGACCATCTGACTGGAAAGCAGGGGACCACAGCAAGTATGAAGAAGTCTTTTAGGAAGAAGCAAGTTCATCTGTGTCAAAAACAGAGCTGGGAGTGCACAGAGATCCCAGTCACACTTGTGGGGTGTTAGCACAGACAGCAGTGAAGGGGTATCAGTTTCCACAAGCTGAGGATGTGACCTCTATTATCTCCCAGACGTCTCATGAGGACTGGAAGAAAGCAGAGTTAAACAAATTAATGGTCATTATGGGGAAAAACAGAGAGCAATAATAGATGTCATTTCCTTTCTCAAAAGATAAAGTATCAGAATACCACAGAGGGAGTGTTTTAAGGCATCATTGTAATGCCACACAAAGTGTTCTAGAGCACATGGTGTATTATTGTGTGTGTTTACTCTGATGAGCCCCAGGAGAGTATTTAATATTTCTTTTTTTGGCTGACCTGTTGTAAAGAACTAATTCTTGGCCAATGATAGGCATAGTGTCAGAAAGCTTTTTATGTTAATTATAGAAAATGTACAACAGTATGCAGTTTGCTTTCTCAAACATTCAACCACATGTTCAGCCACACTTGATTCTTCTTTTAAGCTCAAATTCTTTCTCTTACCTATTTGGATCACTGACTTAGCTTCATTGCTCTGTGAGCCTCTTCACCATGATTATGTTTAAACATATAAAGTGACTGTATAAAATTTGTACTGATGAGTTATGTGGAAAAAATAGTATTGATTTTGATGGTACTTCAGTAAACACAAGCTCAAAGATCTTTCCATACAAATATTTGTATTGTTGATAATGTTACCCAGTTAATTCAGTAATATGTGAAAGTTTTCATTCAAATATTTCCAATTTGTAAGCATAAAAAGAGTTAGTTGAGGTGAGCAGGGCTCACCTGATTCTGACAGTCTTCTGGCAGAGGTGAGGCTGCTGCAGCTCCATGCCTGAGGTTCAACCAGGGGCAAGACTGACCCAGTAGACACAAGCACTCCTGTGCAGATGTGTAACACACACATACACAAATTGGCACAGGCAGACACACAGAGCATGCACAGGAACACAGACAACACCAATCTGCTCCTCTTCCTCCCTCTTCGGCAGTTTTGGATGAAGCTCTGTGACTGGGAATAGATACATGTGTCTGCATTTTATGTCCCTCCAGCAGCTACTTGCCAGATGCTAAGCAATGTTTCCCCTTGACAGTACTATCATTTTGGTGTCTTATAAGAAATGTGAGATGGCAGAAACATCAGTATTTGGGGTAGGATCTGACACTACATTAAAGAGGACTGGACAATGGCAGGAGTAAGCATATACATTATCATGAAATGGAGGAAAAACTGGGGACATGCTAAAGGCCACATTTAAAAAAATTAGAAACCATTTGCCTTGGCAAAAGATATTGGTCATTTACTGTAGACTCAAAGCTGACCAGTTTTTCCTTATGTACTTGATACCTTCATTACTGCTATTACAGAAAATTCTCAGTGTCAGCAGGAATAAATAATTACATGGTGGTTTCAGAAAAGAATGTATTCCACTGTGCTTTAAGCTTTGTGCCTATCACCATCCTTACTTCTAATCGGGGCCTTCGCCACACACCTGTGCCCCACACCTATTCCAGTTTTCTGCCACAACAGATTGAGAAATCTGAAGTAAATAGTCAGACACACAGAGGCAATTTAAAACACCAGTGTGTGCTTGGGGGCACTGGTTCATTGCTATTCTTCTGATGTTGGGTCTCAGGCTCCCTGAAAAATAAAGTGGCCTTGAAAATATAAGTTTTAAAAGAATCTCTAAAGGGTTTTCTCAGTTACAAGTCATGAAAACTGAGATAGCCAAGATTTTCTAAGGCTGGATGAGTTCTGCTGCTTTATTTCCCCTTCTCTCCCTGCCTTCTGCATAGCTTAACTGAGTTTCTTAGCTTTATCTCCAGATGGGGAATTTGAGTAAAATAGAAGCCATTATTCAAACAAGCCTGAGCATGGCTAGTGTGGAGTTGTTAGAGCTGATAACACACAAGACAGTTCTGAGGAGCAGGAAAATGAAAGGTAACTATGTAGTAAACAAGGTTTGGTTTTGTTTGAGCCTGTGGGTTGGTATATTTTCAAGCCACCATTTCTCTGATCTTTGCTCTGCTGCTGGAAAGGAACAGACCTTGGAGGGTTGTACCTTTCCCAAAGTGGACATCAAGCAAGGGTGGAACAGGAGCCAAGACAAAGAGCCCTAATAAAAAGCCTCTGGTTCCTAGTACAAATCACATCTCTGACAGAGATGCCCTGCAGCTCTGCCCAAAATGCACCATCACTTTTAAAATGCACAATCTGTAGGAAGAGGTTTCATGTTTCTTGAAGTTGGCCTCCTTTGCATTCCTCACTGGTGGCCCTATGAATGCAGACAGATGGCTTTCTCATCTGGAAGCACAAGGCATAGCTAACCTTGTCATCTCAAGTATATCAGTGAAATTTTCCTGATGAAAACTTAAGATTTCCCTGAATAATTGATTTGCCTAAAATTTAGTTTCCCTTTCATGCAGTTGTTTTTATAATCACCCAGCAAAGAATGTTTGTAAATGTTTCGATTTCCTTCTCTGGAAAGCCTTAGTCTTGTTTTCTTTGCTGGCCTGGCACAAAGACAATGGTGGCATTGACCCAGGAATGATCATGAGGGAGAAAGTGTGTCTCCAAGAGGCCACATCAAGGTGACCAAACATTTGGAAGCAAACCCTTGCTCTTGCAGCAACCAAAGCCAACCTTGCTCTCTTACCCCAGAATAGCTGTGCAACTGGGGCTGCCACATTTTGCTTCCTCCTCATCTCCCAGACGAATAAACAATGGTGCAGTGTTAGAAAGGGATATTATTTTACTCTTTTCAGATGAGAGCTGTGGACCACTCAGTCCCGCATGGGAGTAACAAAAACTGTACCCTATCTCTTTTAAAGAGTTGCACAAAAGCATATCACAGTGCATTAGATCTGAATGCTTTCCTCACAGCCTATTCTGGTTTTGAAGATATTTACTTCTTTTCTTTACACAAAACTCAAAGTGAACCTCAAAGATAAGCATGTTTTCTAGGTCAAGCATTTCAGTTTGACTCAGTTTGAAAAGGCAAGATACATCTGTTACTCGTAACAGTGCAAAACCTGAGATGCACCACACCAGGAGAAAAGAAAGCAGAACTTTAAATACATATGTTAAGTGTGGGCATTAAAAATACCCAGAATGGATCTGATTTAGCCATAAAATGAAACTGTATATCTAAAAGTTTTATACATTTTAATTATTTCAGGACCAAGTTGTGAGGACAAGTTTTATAGCTATTAGGATCTATTGGGGAATTGGATAATGCATAAAAGAACAAGATAATGAATGCTGCTGCATACAGAAATGAGCAAAGCCGTAATACTCAGGTAGTAATAGGGAAGATTACATTTATATTGTAGGTGGACATACTATTCCAAAGTGATACAAGCAGGTTGTAATGTCATCAAGGAAAGACAAAGACATTTCCATTTAAAAACCCCACTCTGATGATTATTTCTTTAGATGTAAAATGACAATTTTATTTCTGGTGCAACTCTATTGTAATTCTTGCTCATACCTAATCTCTGAACTTTCTGGCAACATGACACAAACATTTTGTCACATATCCTACCAGGAACATTTATTAGTGAATAAAATTTCTGTGATAGCGCTACACAAAAATGTCTACTAGATTCATTCAGCTGGAGCTCTTTTATCAATAGTGAAAACACTTCTTTGGTTTGAACAGACAGATAATCTTGGAGAAGAAAAGAAATTACGTATTTATATCTTATAAATGCAAACTATAAATATACAAAAAATTAAAAATGCACTGATGAAACTGTGAAATCTATAGTGTTCTTGAACTCGTGATATTCTTGTGCCCATGTTAATAAAATATAAGCACTTCTTAGAGCTCTGTTATTTGAATTTTTGTGCATGGTTGCAAAATCACTTAAGATTTATTTATCACTCTCTGTACACGTATTTGTATTTATTATGGATTTCTTTGCATTTCAGCTGATTGCATAGGTAAAAAACAAGAATGCAAAAAATATAGCAGGATGGTTAAGCAGATGTTAACAAAAATGTGCTGGAAAGACAGATAATTGCTTTTTGCATTTCAGGCATTGGCATGAATTTTTAAATATTTTTTCTTTGGTTGTGCACAATGGTTTATGTGTATTGACATAAAAAAGTATTTCTCAGCAAGAATGACTCTGGGAAATCCTGGTTTTAAAGAAGGAAAAGCTGAAAACTGGTCTGCCAGATGGAGAAATGGCTTCAGGTATCAAAACCCAGCTGAGCTGTAGAGTAATTAATGAGTAGAAAGTTTAGCAAAATTAAGTACTTTTCAATTGACTGCTTGGTACCAGCTTTCATGTGATAAGTTTGGCTTTTCGGCTTAAGATACTTCTACTTTTCAGAATGTGGAACATGAGGGAGGGTTTATTTATGAGGATGATAAAAAATATGAGAGAAAAAAAATCAGCTGATTAGCACAATCATACAGGAACATGCCAAATTGCTTTCAGCTTGCTGAGGTATTGTGCCCCAGTATTTTCATTCTTTTTGTAGACATTAAACAACAACAACTGTTTCCCTGGTTTTAATTTTTCACATTACCCTATATTAACCCAAGCAAAGTAGAAAAATGCTGTAATTGGGATATATATATATTTAATTCCATAAATATCCAGCAAAGAATGTATGATAACAACTCCCAGGAAGTTTCAGTGAACTTTGGTAATGAATATGGCCCTATTTTAACCTTCTTTTTAGAAGAGAGTAATACAGCTGTAAGTGGGACTAGACATGGATAGGTGCATTGGTTTGATAGGTAAATTCAGTGAAACACATGGCATGACTCCAAACTTGTGTAAAATTTAAGCAGAGCAATGCTGTAAGGGATGAATGCTGATAGGACAAAAAACAGGAGATGGAAAGAGAAAACTTGAAGTAGCAAAATAGAACAAATTCCTTGATATAGTAATTTTTATACAGTTATATCTGGAACTCAGTAACTTCTGTGGCTTTGACCTTGGAATCTCCATGGATTTTCAGAGCTTCTAATCATACATGATGGTGTTCACAAAAAAGCATTGGATCTGGTAGGCCAGGTTTGCATCTGCATGGAGACAATTTCACATCACAGCAGACACAGAAAGGGAGGAGAAGGATTAAAAGAAAGTGACTACATTTCTAAATTTTTACATCTCAAGGATGGTGCCCTAAGAGCTGATTATTACTGAAGGATTACAGAGTGGGAACCATGAATATAGCATGGAAATTGGTCTTTGGGCTGCCAGACTGGGTGCCAGGAGCATAACAACAGTATAATATAATAGATAATTTGTGTTTTTTAAATTTCCTCTCTGCAAATGTGTAGACAAGTAGTCCTCTAGGTACTTATTTTACTTTTATAATATTGTCACCACAGAACACTGGGAAGTTTCTGGTCATTCATTCAATCAAGGTGCTGTACATTTTTTCCCTAACCAAATTATATTTGTGGAAAGGTCAGAATACAGCTAATTGAACCTCAAAAGAATAAGTGGCCTAAAAGACTTAGTGACTTGAATGGCTTTGGAATTTTTCCAAACAGAACAATTTTTATTTTGCTTATGCTAAGGAGCAGTGCCATGCCATGGCTAAATCCTATACACATCTCTGTTCAGACATGTGCCATTCCTACACTTTTTGGTGAGAAAAGGAAGATATTGAATTTCAGTGTTGGGTCAAGAAAAATATCAGTGGTAAGGAGGCCTCTGCTAAATTCTGGGGTATCCAGGCAGAGTTTGCACCTAAGGATGCCATAATGTTCAAATTCAACCAATATCCCTGATATTTGCCCACCAATTTCTTTGCAAGTACTTTGTTTCTAGCACTGTATTGGATTTCAGGTTGGTTAACTTTGAATAATTATGCATTGTCTAAAGATACTCATCTGTTGCTCAGCTTAAATAGCAATCTAAAAATACAACAACATATATTCTAAGAAATGGCTTTCCCCTTTTATTTCTCTTTATTTTGCAAATAATTATTAAAAGTAGTTGACAGAGAAAGATGATCACATAAATGTGCCCATATTTTTATGTCACTTTTTTATTAATGAAGAGAGTGATAGAACATAATAATTTTGAGCACCTGCCTGACTCTCATAATGTTTCCCCTTCATAAGTAATTTTGCAATGTGCCCTTTGTTTCAAGAGAAACAACTACCTCTTTCTTAAACTTGGAATGATCCTTGTTCAGAGAGGATGATATTCTTATTTGTAACAATTTTTCATAGGATATTTAGGGGAGAAAGTACAGTAAGTTCCAGCAAAAACTCCCCAAAATCACTGCCAAAAACCTGACACTCACAGCTTTCTTGGTGAAAATTGGCTTTTTCTCTGCAATTTGGGAACTCACTGTATTATTGATGCCTACATTAGACAGAGTGCTGCATATGCTGCTCTTTTTTCTCTCACCCCTTATCGCACAGCTGTGTTTTAAAGTGGCACCCAGGGAAAAGCAGCATTGCAGGCACTGCCAAAGGAGTCTTGCTTCAGGGCAGTGATACACAAGGTCCTTGTGCCAGGACAGTCCCAGAAGAGTAAAGGCTTACAGTACAGAGGGGTCAGAAGGGATGGATGCTCTCAAGTGGCTAGGGTAAAGGCCAGAAGTAGAAATGAGCTTTGTGCCTCTTCTGTATCCAAAAACTCCTTGCCACGTGGTGATGTGGGACAGGCAGTTCTAGGACTGGAGGAGTGCTCTGAGTTAATAGGACAGCAGCAGCTGTACAAGGAGCACAGAAGAAATGTAAGTACTCCAAAGCAGACACTTGGACAAAATAAAATTTCTTCAAGCAGTGTTTTGAGGCATGTTGAGTGCCACAAAGGGGGAAATTAATCTAACAAACTGGTATCCTTAAAACCAGATTCTCCCATGGCTGCTTCTTGTCAGAGCAGCTGGTGCCTGTGTGCCAAAGGGAATGTTTTCTCAGCAGGAGCTGCTTAAATGTAAAGAAACCAAGCTTTTTCTGCAGTTTTAAACTCATTAGTCAGTTATCAAGAGTCTGGAATATTTGGAGACTCAATCAATGAAGTGATATAGGTAATTTCCCACTATTCAGGAAAGATAGTAACCAGCACCTCTGGGTTAGATCCCTTATAGGTAGCAGAGATGTTGTGAGAAGGATTCTTGCCCTCCTGGCATTTACTGCCACCCTACTGCCAAAAGCTCACCCCTGCTTGCCCTAGTCTGCCAAGTCTCAGACCTGCTGAACAGGACCCAGACCTTTGATTCCTGCACTATACTCCCTTGCTGCCATGCCAGGCTTTAGTATGTTCAAGGCATCATGGCACAGCCCCTTTCCAGTCCCAGAGGGCTGCACACAAACACTGTCAACCTTGCCAGTGAACATCTTTCCCTCAGGTATGCAGGAGCTGGGTCATGAGGAAAGATGGGCTGTGCCAGTGCACTGAGCTGGAAATAGACATAGCACTCAGCAGCTCACCAGAGAGTGGGCTGTGAGGACACCTGAGCAAAGACTGTCAGGTCATAGCAAATAACATTTGACAGCTGCCTTTTCTCTGACATAAATCTTCTTTTCTCAATATTTTCAAAATAATCCATACTTCCAGTGAACAGGGAGCACTGCAGTTCCTTCTGGCACAGGACTTCTCATATTTTACCATTTCCTATTGCCTGTTTGTCTGGGAGTGTCGCCCTGCCTTTTGCAGGTTTCCATAATTTGTAACATTGTAACAGTAGTTTGCCATGCTTTTTCTGTAAACATGGTCCTTGTTTTTCTTAACCAGCCGGGATTGTTTTGCACCTGTGGAATTGTTTTTCATTCCTTTCCCTGGGGTGGAGAAAGATGATTGACTGTCTTTGTTCTGTAAACTTTCAGAGGTGTTAACCCTTCTCACCAATCCTTAATTGACTTTGGTAACATATAAAAATAAGAGAATAAAGAAGGGTTGGGCCTTTTGGTCAGTCCTGCCTGGAGATTCGACTGCTGCTCTGAGACCCGCATGTTTCTTCTGTTGCCAGCTGTGCAATATGCGAGCTTTTAACAAGTTGAGAAATCATTCCCATGTAATTCATATCTGTGGAAAGGCCACACTGTGGGATTACCATGTTGTGAACTACAAACTTCCCATCTAAGAAGATATTTTGCTGGGAGAATGGGCTTCAGCCTGAGGTGGAGCCTGTCAGTGGTTTTGTAGAAAGGTGTGTGCACACTCCTCATGCCAACTGCTATTCCTGCACTAGCTTTTCATGCAAATGGGCTACACCAAAATAGTTTCATTTTTTGGCAGCAAAATATCCCAAGCAGTGTTGTCACAGATGAAAAATATGGATTTGGGGGCTATTTTATGAGTAGATCAGAAATGCTTCCCAAAAGGGAATGTAAGAAGGAATTCCTTACTGTGAGGGCGGTGAGGCACTGAAGGAGGTTGCACAGAGAATCTGGAGTGTCTCAGCTGTAAGTGTTCAAGAACAGCTGGATGGGACTTTGTGCAATCTGGTTCTGTGCAAGCCATCTCTCCCCACCCATGGCAAGGGGACTGGAACTACCTGACCTTTAAGTCCCTTCCAGCGCAAACCATTCCATGATTCTATTATAATTTTATCAAAGTGGCTGGCTCAGCTGGTGAATGATGGTGACATTGAGGGGCTCTCTGAAGCCCACGTACTGTGAGATTTTTCCTCAGGTACTGTATCTGAGGCAAACTCAGAGTGCCTGGTAGATTTTGACTTTAACAATCTTGCCAGGGATGCTGTTGCAAGATAGTCCAGAAACGGTCACTGTGAACTTGGCCTTTGGCTCTTTTTCACAGTGTCTCATGAACAAGACAACTGAAACACAACAAAAAAAGTTCAAGCTGTTACAGAGGCTACCCACGTTTTCTGAGTATATTTTAACAAGATCTGAACTCCACAAGCCAACTACAGGATGTTCTGCTTCTGGCCTAAATACAGTGTCTTCTGTTAGTTGGTAATTGCTTCCCTGTAACAGTTTCAGTTAGTCCAGACTCTCCTGGACTGTTGACAGTGCTCCTGTTATCAGAAAATAAATGTTTGTTTTGAAGGTCCAGTCTTTTCCTGGAACAAAAGGAAGAAATGGACTATTTCTACTTTTCTATTTCTACTTTTGGGCAGATTAAGCCTGTAAGAGATATTGAAAAGGAGGAATAATTTTTCTCTATTTTGGGGAAGTATTTATAAGAACCATGTACTGGATATAAAAAAGGGTTGATTTTCTCCAATTTTTGATAATTGTATCAATACAGTTTTGAAACACATTTAATTTTAAAATAAAACTACTTGGGAGAATGGAAAGAAAGTGGATAGAAAAAAGAAAAAACAAATATAAAGAAAAACACTGTGTCTTGTGGTAAGCTTGAAGCAATATCAAGAAATTTTACCACTGTGTTGCCATGATCTCATCATGTCTCTGTTCCTGATTTCTGTAGTGCTTGGCTTCACTTTTAATACCCTACATAATGTCCTCCTTTACTTCCCACTCCTCTTGCTGGACTGATCTTTGCCTAACACAATTTGTAACACTAACACCTTCCACCATTTGTGAATTTTTCCAGGAAATGTGAGCACCTTTCTTGCACCTGGCTGGATCTGCCCCTCTATCTCACCAGACCTCCCACTGCCACAACACACCACTACCTGCTGGTGAGCCAATGCCACTGTGACTTATGGTGGCTTTTGTCTCATGGCTGATCTTCTTCCCTTTGAAGAAAACGATTTTTCTTTTTCATATAAAGATACCTGAAGTTCATGTCCATAGAAATAAACTGTTGGAAGAGACTATTAACATGAAAGAGACTCTTAACATAGAAGAGAAAAGGACATTGATTTTTCAAGACAGGTAAGAGGAAAAATTACAGGTACAAGAGAGGGCTGGACTGAAGAGCTGAAGGGGAAAGTAATGCCACAGCCTGAAAATGAGGAGTGCAAACATCAAGTTTTCTGATTCACTACCAGGTAATTAAACATAAGTATGGTCTGTCTTTATGGAGTTTTATCTCTTTAAGACATTTAAAGTGAAATAGCACATCTAAATTACTAAGATTTGATTCACCTTTACAATGTCATCTTGAGACTTCTTCTGTGATCTTGGAAAAGTTGTTTCTCTAACCTGTAATTCAGTTTCAATGCTTAACAGTGTTTATTTTGTGCTAAAGAGATGATACCAAAGTACTCCTGTGTTTTCATAATGCAAACTATGAATGGATCTTGATTGGATAAGGCCTTTTTGTCTACCCATGGCCCAAAGAACCCATGTGAGCTGGTCTGAGTTGGATGTAACTTGAAAGTTGGCTAATGGACCTCTCTGTGTCACTCACAAGCCAAATTACTCTGTGATCCCAGAAGAAATCTGCACAAGAATATTATAAAATAGCCTGGACTACCCCAAATATTGCCACTGATATTTTGGGCTTCATACATAGTTATGCTGGGGTTCTGCTGAAGTTTATAGCAGTGTTTTTAAAGTAACACCAGGCATGTAGACAGTAATGAAAATATGCCTATTCCTTCTTCCTTAGATGTTTTTATTAAAAAATGGTTTGCATGTGTTTAACCAAGGAGAAACCAGTGAGTTTACAAGATCATGTAGTGACTCACTTCAACAAGTTAAAATCTTCTCTAATAAGTAAATCTTCTGGGGATGCAACAGAGAGACACTTGAAATTTATATGTACATAAGTTTAATATGTTCCTAACATCTGTATCTATCCATCTATACAAACACATGCATTTACAGAGAGAGATAAAAAGCAGATATATAGAGTGAAAAATAGAGTGCAAATAAATCTAAAATCCAGCCTGTGCCAATAGTTACTCCACAATATGCTTCCAGTGCTTGCCTTCTAAATAATTCTGTCAAGCACTTGCTAACATCTAGTGTTTGGAAATACATCAGAATGGAAGATACTCAAATGCAAGAGCCTACTGAAGATTACAGCCTGGGTAGAAGTGCTTATAATTTAGGCAGGAAATTTCCAAGAAGATTATAAATGATTTCCAAGCACAAAAAATAAGCCAAATTATTTATATGCCTTTTAAAAATCCCATCCCCATCCTCTCCTGATTTAGAGATTCTAAACATGCTGATTTTAGGTTTATCAGTTTAACAGAAGACATTGTATTTACAAGATGGATAAAATCACGTGTGAGCTTTCTAGACAATTTTAAACTGACGTAGCTCTCCTAATCTGTCTGTTTTCTGCTGAAGAGATAGTGTAATTAGTTTGTCCCTCTCAACTGCTTTAACAATGTCCCACAGGATATATGGGCTAATTTCTTCTCTGTTGCTATAGAAAAAGTATTATCTTACAATATCTCCAGCTGAGATATTATGCCACAAATCCTTTTCAGAAGCTGAATTTCACAAGCATTCCCAGAGAGCTGCAGATAAAGAGAGCCATATTTGCAAGCATTAGCAAGAAGGAAATGAAACAGCAGATACACACTACAGTAGGAAGTCATGTAAAATTAGTCACCACTACATGTCCCCCTGGAAAAAGGCTGATTGAATACAGGATCCCAGAAATTGAGTGCAGAAAAAGAATTAACAGGTATAATAGAATATTCTCTTCATGCACAGAACACAAAATTCAACCTCTGCAGAGGTTGAATCATTAAAGAGCAACTTATGCTTTAATTTGTCATTTTAGGAGGAGGATAGACAGGGGACAGACAAAATGCACCGCAGAACAAAGGAAAATGTGAAAAAGTTCCTTTTATGAAATTTGTGGTAGCTCTATGGAAGAGTTTCTTTGGAAAAACCCATGGAATCACAGAATGCTTATCTTCATAGAAATACTGTTTCAGATAAGATTCAGAGTTTGGGCAGGAAGCCTAAGATAGACACTTTGGAGAACAGAAAGTGATATGCTGGAAGGCTGGATTTGGTGTGGGTTTCAATGAAGAGGTGTCTGAAAAAAAGGATTGTCTAAAATCTGAGAAAAGTTTTCATGATGATACAAATATTGAAACTAAGGTAATACTGAAAATAATTTCTTAATGCAAATGTGGAAGATCAAATACACTCTAGTGGTATTTCTGACCCCTTTTATTTATGCCTTGCACAAGTTCCTGGAGAAAACTTTTTTCTTTGGGACTTTTCTCTGAAGGGATAGCAATGTATACACTGTGGAAAAAAATATTTTTTGCATGCAGAATCACTTTGAGAATGTTTACACAACTATCTTCAAAACCCTCTGTGGTCCAGTGCCCATCCACCCAGATATGAAAACAATCTTGAATGACTGTGGTGATGGACAGCACAATGTGAAGAGCAGAGCAGCTACAAAGGAGAAACACTGCAAGCAGGGAGTGGAGGGGAGTGTTTGCAAGTGTCTCATAGTTTGAAACAGGTTTCCAATGAATCTTCATTCAATTACTCCAAATAACAAACAGATTTTTAAATTCAGGCTGTAAGGGTAGTGCCATGGGTATACATTTAGTAATGCTGCAAATTTTTTTTTCCCTAAGGATAACCATCCCTTGCTCATGCAGGAGTGGTGGCAGCGTCCCTCCCTTTTGATAGGGTTGCTCTGCACCAGACTGAGGGCATGTGCACTTTACAGTCCCACAGCTGAGAGAAACAACAGCACACACCGTCCTCAAGTCACCAAAGTAAAGAGTCTGAAATCAAGCTGGGTGAGCAGGGGACATATATGAGCATGCTGGATCTGTGACAATGTGCTCACAGAGAGCCCTCAGCAGCAGGCATTGCATGTGCAGGATCTGCTCACGGGCTGCCAAGTGCTGAAACTGTGCTGCTGTGCACAGTCTGTGTGAAGGGATGCATTTGTCTCTGTGTGAAGGGATGCATATTGCATATGGCACAATGCCCGGGCCTCCAGCCTCTGCCACCAAAGGCCTGGCGGATAGCAGTGCAGGGAAGCTCCTCAGCTTCCAGCCTGCAGCCACGGGTCAAGCCTTTCCCTTGGGAAAGTATTTAAACAAAGTGTGCTCTGGCAGATATCCCAGAAGTGTGCCCAGTGCCCTACAAAACAGCAGGACATTCCTGAGCACGGGTCGCTGTACGTGTGTGTATGTGTATTTATATGTGTGCATATATTTAAATACACACACAAATATTTCACACCCTACTTTGTAGTTAATTCACTGTCTAATAGGGAACTCTGATAAAAATAATTTTTCATTTGTTCTCCTAAGCATAACCTTCTCTTTCCTTCATGGGATATAAAAGTCTCAGAGACTGAACTATCTCCAGCATACTGTCCATCTCAGACATCAGGGCTGCATAATTTTGGATGAGCACCTGCTGCACCTGGGAAAAAAAAAATTAAATATGTCTTTGCAGGCTGTTTTTCAAATTTTTTTATTTTTTATTATTTATTGTATTATGATGCTAGAGGTATGCAAAGCTGCTCTGAGATCTGGAACATCAAGACAATCCTAGGAGAGGTGGGTCAGTGTGCAGGCAGTGGAGATGTGGTCAGAGGTTTGTTAATTTTATCACACAGCTTCTAAATTCAGTGCATGGGTATCACCATACTGTCTTGAATTTTAATGTTATCTTTCAATTTTTTGGACAAATAGGAATTATTGAAAGCAACAAGCAGGAGAGAAAGTTTTTCATAAAAAATTATGTTTCTCCATGGTGGTGGGTAACATTTGCTTCCCCTGTGGGTGTTTGGGAGGGTCTTGTTCTGAGGCAATTCAAATTAAAGGGTAGAAGCTGAACCTGCTGCTATTGACATCCAGGAGGGATCTCAGTGACTTCAGCAGACCTGTTGTGCTCTGCCTATTGGTATCAACAAGATCCATGCAGTCTGGGTGATGAGGATGTGGCCTCATGTTTATCATATCCTGATAAAGGCAAGAAGATGAGAGGTGATATTTGAAGTGTTTAGTCAAGTTTCTGTGAGTTTTGGTCTTCTCAAATGTGCTGAATATAAAATATTGTGCCAGTTAAAAAACATCTACAATATCTAAGAAATTATTTACTAAGTGACCAAACTGCTATGAATTAAGTTCTAAAGTGTATTTCAATTTAGCTTTCTCCTAGGCAAACTGACAGCAAGACAAGTCTTTCTAAAATAGTATTTGTTGTGTACTAAGATTTCTAGCCTGAGGGTTAAACACTTTTTTTTTTTAAATGCAGAGCTACTGAAAAATGGCTAAACTGAGAAGGAATTTAAAGGAAGTCCCTCTCTGTTTGATCTGCTTCAGTTTGATTCAGAATAATGTGACAAGCATTATTGCATTTCCTGCATTACTACCAAGACCCATATCTGGACTGTGTTCCTTGCTGAACTCCTCTGTTGCACTGGGACGGTCAGAGTTATTCCTTTCTTGTTGTGCACCCCATTGAGGACTTTCTTGGAGAAATAGCCTGAGTGACTACACACACATGCACAGAAGTCAAGCAGAGTGCATGGATTAACAACTAGTAGGTCTAGTGATGGGCTGGAAGCTCGTGGGGAGCATGGCTGCATCACTGAGAGGTCTGGAGAAAAACTTTGAATCTGCACCAAGGAATTCAGGATATATTTATGCACCCAAAGCACAACCATTTTGGAAATTGTACCTGACATGCAGAAGGTCCATAGTTCTGCTCATGTGGGATAAAACCAACTGTGATATACAGTACTTCTAACCAAAGGTGTGTTTGTGTGCATGTGTCTGTCTGGGTGTGTGAATGAAGGGGCTCAGAACCATCAGTAAGGTTTTGCCAAAATCAAAGGAGATGTTGATTGCCTCCAGGAAAAATCTTTAATATGCTCTCTATTTTGAAGATAGTATTTACAGAAATATTTTTCAAAAATTGTATTGTCTCACTGGTGGGACAATATTTTGACCAAGTTAGACACTGGCAGTATTACAAAACATATTTAAATTTTTAGTCTGTATTAGTCTATGTAAGTGCAAAGCCACTCTTAGTTGCATAGCTCACTGCTATCTACCTGGAGTCTGGATTTAGACTTCTTATGCACATAGATGACAGTTTGAGAGTGCCATCATCAAGAATGGATTTTGTGCCTAAGTTTATATTGCAAGAAAACCTAAGTCTAAAAATGTTTGGTCACTGATCCAGCTGAAATTCCTCCTTTCATGTGGAATTTCTCAAGTGAAAAGGATGCAAAGACTATAATAGTCAGGAGACAAATAAAAGGATAAGAAAACCATTTTAATACTGGAATGAACTGCGATCTGAACCTGTGGACATAATAACACACAATTCATAAAAGTACAAAACTCCAGGTTAGGAGCATTGAAGCTTTGCAGAAATGCCAAACATTCACTGACCAAATTCAGCCAGCAGCCAATTTCAAACATTTCCAAGCTGAAAAAGCCTTTTAGAAAACTGTGCTCATTTTGTTTGTTAACAGAGATAATCAAACAGAATTTCAGGCCTTGTTGTTGTGCCAGGCTGCAGTTCACAGGCATAAAGAATTAAGCCATTCTTGCTAGAGAAAAAAAGTAAATTAATGAGCTCTTGATAAATAGTTTAACAGGCAGTGTCAAAATATTGTGGGTTTACAGTAAATGACACGGCAGTGACTTATTCTGGATTCCTCTCTGAAACCAAGTTCTAGGGATTGCCAAAGGCTGCCCACAGACTAACATGTAGTGGGAAGCCAGAGTGAAGCAGGGGCTCAGCTCTACTCCATCCCCTTTTCAAATATTAACACAGACCTTCTGCCAGGTGTATGCACAGTGTGTGGGGGTGGCTGAGCAGGTGCCTGTGCCTGTCCTAGCCTGGAGGTGACTCAGTGCTGCAGAGCTGACAAAGCCATGGCAGGGCTGCCTCCCCAGCTGGACGTGTCCCAGGGTCACAGTGACCTCAGTGCCAGTAGTGTCTGACCCTGCTGTGCTCCCAGGCCCTGAATGAGAGTGGGAAGCTGTGTTCACTCAATGCAGGTTTGGGCAGAGAGAAGGGGGTGGAGGAAGCAGATAAATGTGACTGCAACTGTTACTGCTGTTTCTTCAGATCCGTAGAGATTTTCCCTTGCTGTCACCTGTATGTTTAAAGAGTTCTGTGTTTCTCTTGTGATAATTAGCAGAAGCCCTCAGATCAGATCTAGCACTCTTCATGGTGCTGCTCCCATGAGCAATGCTGCAAGAAGCAATCACTTCTGTTTAACGTCTTTATAAATAATATGGAGCATTCACAGACAGCTCAGGCTGGTGTTCATTACTGCTCAGTGTTTAGTCCCTTGACCAATTCATAATCAATTTTCTACCCTTGTGCTCAAAGCAATACTTTCCTGCTCACTGTTGATAGAAAAGGCAGGAATTTAAGAGAGGAAAGATGGTGATGCTTAATTCAAAGCAGGAAAAAGAGCAGACATTATAAACAACAATTCAACTGCAAACAGCATCTTAGCATCTGCATGTATATGGACTAAAGTACCTTACAGTGTGAAACAAGGATCTATTACAAATGCGTTATTGAGGGCTCAGCGGGCACCACTCTAGGTAGATCTTGCATTTGAAAACGTGTTGTCAACACTGAAGCAACAAATTTTCTATTGAAGTCCAAAGCCCATAATGTCCGTTTGTGGAAAATGTAGTTTTATTTTGTCTTGGGAATTTGTGTCCAAATCAACTTCAATAAATCTTCCACTGAATATTTAATGAGATTCTATATAATTTGTCAAAACTGATCTAAACTGTGCAGGTATTTTTCTCCTCCATATTTCATTTCTTTTGAGGAAAGCAATGAAATTAGATGATTACGCTTTCTTTTTAAAAATAGTTATTTTTTGTTGACTTTTACCCAGCCAAATTACATCCTCTTTATTGAGTCTGCAGATATTGCAACTTAACAATGGCCATGGCTGATGTAATTTGTATTCAGACTTTCATTAGTCACAATGTTCACAGGGTTCTTCCTCTTCATACTTTCACTCATCATTTCATTATTGATTGCAATCGAAATAACCAGATGGCAACTGCCAAGTTCACATTTGTTGCTTACTCCTGATGACAAAACTCAAAATGCCCTCACACTGTCGTATTTGTTGAGATACTAATTTCTGCAGTAGAGCTTGTGCTAAAGGCAGGATTATTGCCTATTATTAAAATGCTTGCTGAATAGTAGCAGAACAATTCTTTGGAGGTTATGAATGGCTGAAGTTTTCACTGAATTTAATAAGGAAGCCTCGCTGTGCTGTTGAGCATGAGTCAAGTATTTCATTGTTGAAGAAGAAGGTGTGCTGAGCAAACCTGTGTGAGAGGCATGTGTGACCCCACACGAGCCGATGGATATTGTCTTTTGGGAAATAACTCTGGGGTAGGAAAGCAGTTCTTAGACATTTCCAAGCACAGGAATGCAATTGTCAGTGTAGCTGACATTGTCTTAAATGGCACTGGAGTTTCTCTCCAAATCATGGTGGACCTGGGAAAACAACAAAAGGTTGACGTATTAATTTTTTTTTCACATTTCTCCATCTTTGTTGAAAGTAGTAGGTTTTTTGCAATACCCCATAATCATCAAAAAGCAGAAGTGTTATTATAATTTTCATATTTTTATTCACATTTTGGAAAACATATTTGTTTTAAGATTTTGTCTGTATTTTGTTTTTCATGAAATATAATATTTCATTCCCCCCTTACTTTTTTTTGGCAAAGGTAAAATGGGAAAAAATAAAAAGAGAATAAAATGAATATAAAATGTTAACACAGTTTTAATATTGTATTAAAGAATAAAAATATTAAATTTTTTATCAAAATATAAAAATTTTTCCAATTAAAAACAATAGTCATGAAATGTGCCATTTTCAGCCAGAGAATTGTATCTGTCTATAAGACTCTTATCAGAAAAAAAATTAAAATTTTGAATGTGTTTCATCTTTTGTCATGCTGAAAAATTAATTAAAAAAAAACCAGAAAACACAGAAAAAGGTCTAACGTGAACAACAATGGCATGAAATTTTACACTTCTCAACTTTTCTGCCTATGACATACAGCATCATAGGATACTAGATACATGGTTAGATGCAGACGTTTCCATTTTTCTAAAAGATAATAATGCTTTTTTTTTTCTTTCAAAACGAAACTTTTCCTTGGAAAACTTACTTGTTTGTAAGAGCATTATTTCATTGGAAAACCTTTCTCATGGAAAGTTCTCAAATCACATTGATTGCTTGCTTTCTGCCAATAAGTTTGATTTAAAGTATTATTATTACTAAGTTTCCTGCTATGTCTATTAGCTGTAACAGCATGATGTAGCGTTTGACAATTGTTTAATTTTTATTCTTCTCAGCTTGAAATCAAGGAAAAAGTTGAAGAAGCCAAGGGAAATTAAAAAAAATGTCTTTGAGAGGCACAGATTGATTTTTCCTTCTGAGCTTACAGAAATTAACCTAATCTTAAACAGTGCAAAAGGTCTTGTACCTTGTAAACTCACTGAAGCACTATCATGGCATTCTCTTTCTCATGCCAGTCTTCATTTCTGCTTTAAAGAACAGCATACCAGTGGGCTTCTAGATAGTCTTTATATCCAGAAGCTTTCTATGCCCAGAGGATCAGGATCCATAGCGGTGTCCTCGGCACAGGCTCGAGGTGCCAAGGTGGGAGCTCAGGGTCTGGGAGCTTCACCCGTCACAGCACTTGGCTGCTGTAACATCAAACAACATTTATCTGATGGAGGAAAAATTAGCAAATAAATGAGTGGGCATTTCCATGCCAAGGACACTTCTGATAGGCACTTCCCAGTTTCTCCCTGGCACAAATGTGTGTGCAGCTCCTCTCTCCGAGGTGAGGGGCTGTCTATAGTTCTTTGCAAACCAAAGAGCCCCTTCCGTGCTGCCAGCTTGCAGGGAACAGCAGCTGTGGGGCCGTGAAACAGTGGACTTGCACACAGAGATTTTTGTGTCCCAAACACTGCAGAGATGCCATATACAAAATTTTGTGTAGTCAGGATTTGCAAATGCAAAGAAGATTTGGATAAAAATAAATATTTAGCAGGGATTTAGCTAACTGGGTAATCTCCTAGAAGCTAAAGCTACGCTGTAAAAAAAAAATTGAATGGCACAGATATATTGGCAAAAGTTAAACCATCATGTTTTTTCCAGTCATTGATATTCAAATATTCTGAACTGGGTTTTTGCAAAGCATTCTATGTCTGAAACAAATGTAAAGATTCATGTAAAGATTAATGAAGGTAAGAGTGAAACAAACTGGAAATTAACTCTTGTGTCACAGCCTACAAAGTTACCCTCTATTTCCTTTATCCATTAGGGTACATGGAGCTTAAAAATTTCAAAATATATATAGGAACATGCTATAGAATGGACAGAGCAAACTAGAAGACACTTTCTGAAATTATGTTTACAAAGAATTTGTTTGCTGAAACACATCTCGGCATTTATTTATCTGACTGGACTAATGTGTAAGCTAAACACAAAATCTTTCACAAACAAATATTGCCATTTGTACAGCAAGTAGAATTTGTGCTTAACACAAACAAGCAACATTGTTCTATGCTTCCAGAATAAAGTTAAAAATACAATAGCAGGCTCTTTGGGATGATAATGTAATTTATTAATGCATTTTATTGAGGTCATCCTTTGTATGTGAATTCATCCACCAAAATTTTCATTAGGGCTTTTAATTCTCTTTCTATTAGGTACAAATATTTTCTCATGGTTCCATCATTATGGAAATACTGATGTCAAACAGTAAAGAGCAGTAAAACAGCAACTAAACAAAATTAATTTCTTTCAATTATTCATTTTAGAGAAATGCTGCTGAAAGGTTCATGACAAAAAGAATATCATTATCTTGATGGGTTTTTCACAACATGGCCTTATTCTGAAATGCAGGTTCAATGAGATTGCCAAATTTCATAAATGTAACTAGGTGTCTTACAGAACTGAAGCCCAACCCAGCTCAAATTGCAGAGTCAATAACTTCATATTTCTGTCATTAAATTGTCATTTGTTATAAACTGTACCATTGTTTCTTGAAGTTTATATCCTGTCATATATATCAAAGTTAAAATATATACTGTTGACCATGGGCAGCCACAACTTTTTGAGAGTATTCAAACACTAATTTGCTTAAATGTGTTAATACATCAACTGCAAATGTCAAAGAATAGATACTGCTCTCTTTAATTGTAATGGGTATTAGTCTGGAAACTAAGATCTGCAGATAGATTTCCTGTTGCTAGGTCCTTCTGGCCATGTAGGATACGACTGACCTTGAAACCAGTTTATGTTTTCTACCCCAAGATTAGATGCTTTAGGCAATTAAACTTGTTTACTCTCTTCTCTAACCTTGAAGAAGTAAACTCAGTCTAGCATAACAGCAACACTCTTGCCCCCCAGATATTAGATTTTACAAAGAGTGATTCATCCTGAGACTTGGAAGACTCATTAGTGCCCAAACTGTCAAACTGTAAACATGTACATGACAAGGCAGTGCAAGCCATACAAAAAATTTCTTAATAAGTACACTCATGGCACAATATGACTTAAAAGTTAAAAGTAACAGAAATTAGATAGATCCTTTCTGATGATACTGATCACATGATTTGTCTATGACCATACACACTAGCCCTCAAGACATTTAGGGGTAAATGCAATTTCATTGGATTTTTTTTAATAGTCATCTCTGTTGCTACTCTAAACATACAATAGTACATAAAGAACATGTGCAAAATGAACTTCTGTAAAGTCACAATTCAAGGGATTTCTCACTTGAGCATTAACTTTGAAATCATTTCCATACACAAAAAAAGATCAGATATCAGGTATAGGGACTACAAAAGGTATAATCTTTGAAAACAACTTAATAGGGAAAAAAATGTTTCTGGTTGAAGTTCTGAAGGGAACAAAACCCTTTTTATTATAACTGTTAGAAAATTTGGTAAGAAGCTTCACTTTTGTTGATGAACCATTTTATTTTCAACTGTAGCTATCATTTTTCCTTCTATAGTATGTTTTATAGGGCTTATAATGTTTTAGAATTCATTTTGCAAGCTTTTTTATTAGACATTTGGAATGACACTGGATGATTGCTATGTTTATATCATTTGTTCCATATTCTCAGAGATGATGAGAAAACATTTGTCATATTTTTCATCCCACTACTAAAAAAATCCCTATTTTTTACAGGCAATTATAACAGTTTGCCTCCACACTATAGCATTGACTGAGTCTTTGGAAAGACCTGCAAGAAATATATAAAATGTTGTTGCAGCCATTTGCTTTCTCCTACGTTGCTTCCTAGGGCCCATGGGTCTTTCTGCTGGAGGCAGAGGTTGCAAAGGGAGTGGTTCCCAGGACCTGCTTGGGATCTAGATTCACATTTAAGTTCTTTAAGTACCTTCCCCTGTAGTGTAGTCTTAAATTACTTACCTGCTTGATTCTCCACCCAGTAAGCCTCAGAAACCTGCAGTCAATAACCGCTCAATCTAGTCATGCCAGCATGAAGGGACTGAGCAAACTTCCAGAAAAGTCCAAATAAACAATTTCTACAGCTATCCCATTGCTAGGTACACATCCAGTAAATATTTTCCAGTCATTGAATAGGACTCACACAAGGCATAAAGAATGGGCTGGTCTCCATGTTGAAGCTCTTCATTTCAGGAGATAAAAGAAATATATTAAATAACTTCCATAGCAGAGGCTGTTGACAGGCAGCACAATTGTTGACAGATATCCTGCAGCAAAGTCCTGGGAAGGTTTTCTCCTTGAATTTTAAAATGTTCTATTGCATGGGGAAAGATCTATGTGTACATGGGCATTCCAATTTATTTTTATGCATATCCAAGTTTGTAAAGAATGTAAGAACTCCTATAAGATAATTGATACAACTGGAAATAAAAAAAAAAAACAAGTTTCCTTCCACACACTGATGGTGACCCATAGTAGAGCTTATGTGCTTGACACATTGTACATTTTCCACATAAATTGTTCTTATAATAAAAATGTTCAGTCTTTTAACATTATAACCTTCCTTGCTTTAGTCAGTTACAGACAGAACAATAGCTTTCATAGTAACCTGTATTAAACTTAGTCAAAAACACCCCATTCTTCAGAAAATATGCAAAGGGACTGTTCCTTTCACAAGTTTTGTTTTATCATGGAGCGGAGCCGCAGCTGGGAAGAGACAGAAGCTACTTTATTTGTGAACTGAGTTTTGTCTTTCTTTACCTATCTATCCATAATAAACTTGAAATTTTTACCTGAGACCCGGAGTAACTACCTCACATCAAGCTCCTGTGACAGTCAACTGCCTGACACCATACATTGCCCTGCCCTGGGATTTTGCAGTCTAATTCTTTGGCAAGGAACAGAAAAGCCCTCAGGGTATGGCCACCTGGGACACTGTGCTCCTCTGTGCTCACAGAAGTTGTTGTTGGCTGTAGGGCTCTGTAAGGATTATAGTGCAGTGTGTATACTCCTTGGTCCATTTAAATGTGTGAGGCTGCAGATTTGATATTATTACCTTTATTTATGCTGAAAAATACCTCTCAGTGAAAAAAAGATGTTATAGGATGTTGTTAAACTGAAACTAGGGTAACGACTTAATGGGTGGATTTCCACAGGACCTACAGGGAGTTAAGTGCACAGCTCTTCTATATTAGAAGAGTTTCAAAATCATAGATAATAGCAAATTAGATTTCTTAATGCTAGGACATCTTCGAAGACGCAACATATTGTGGCTCCTTACCATTTTAGTCTTTCTGCTACTCATATGTCTTTATGTGAAGCTGAGGTCATATAATGTGAGGATGTGAAAGGCTGGTCATTATAGCAGAGGGTGCTGCTGCAATCCTGATGTGTCTGTGCTAATAGCAGGGACTGGGACCTCTGCTGACTTGCGTCAAAGCCATTACAGCACCTATGATGGCTACAATGGCTTGTGCTACTTGAACATCTACTTAGGGAAATTTTTTTGCTGTTACCATGGTTTCTGGAAGTTGCTCTTTTTTTGTTCTTTAAGACACATTTGTGATACAGAAAAGAATGCAAACTTTTAGGGCCAATGGCTGGCTTTGGAGCATGTATTTGAGCATAATATATGGTTATATTAGTTTAGCCTGTTAAAAACTATCTTATCAATTCAAATTATATTCTTAGACAGGGTGAAACACCAGACTAAATAACTGGAGGCCAGACTTACAGGGAACAAAGGCTCAAGTTCTTGCACTGAGTGCATCCAGACTGAATTTACTGTTTCTTAGTCTTGTCTTTAGGATCGATTGAGAAACAGAAATTTGATGTGGACTAAAGGAGTAGACTCTCAATCTCTTAGAAATAATTTGTGTAGAAAAAACTGTCACAGAACAGTTTACTAGACAGCATCTTGGAGCCAAAGGGATTGAGCTGCTCTCTTTCAGCAGGAAACGAAGATCTGACTACAAAGAACCATATATAGATATTACTTACCAGTGGCAATTTGAGAGCTATATTTCAACACTTGCAGATGATTTTTGGCAAAAAAAAATGTATACAGGCAGTCTATGGGCAAGTAGCAGTCACTTTTTAAAGCAACAGAGAGGAAAATCAGAAAAAGTTTACACACAGCATTCAGGACTTGCATGGTCCAAATTTATGTGAACCAGTCATTTGCTAAAACAGCTATATTTTGATTTTAAATCCTTTCCTTTCTAATTTTATTGTTCAGACATGATGTGTGCCATGTTTTATCAAGACATTCTGGATAAAGCTCAAAAATATTACATCACTGCTGACATAACATGATATGACCTGATAGGCCTGAGATAGACTCACATGATTGTTGGAGTTGCTCCTTCTGTAAAGAAGCCCCTTGCAACTCTGAACTCCTCCCCTTGGTGGGCAAATCCATCCTCAAGGAAGCTCACTCCTGATCCTGTTACTATGGTTTGAGCCTGTTCTATATTTCCCCACCCCTGTGTTTTATTATTAGTTACCCTATGAATCAATCTAAGTTCCACTCCACCCTCGTTCTAGAAAGTTCGTTGTAGTATAGTTATTAATTGGTTATGTACCCCTGTTCCCTCCTTCCTCTCCAGCTCAATGGTCAAGCTAGCCTGGCTTTGCCCCTACTCCTCCCCTTACCTTGTCCCTGATTTGTTACCACCTTTGTATGAAAACTCCCGCACAGCCTTTGTTCTGGGCTCTTGGGAGATGGATCTAACTAAGTAAACACCTGTTACTGCCACCCCAAGAGTCTCTCCTTATTCCGCCAGCAGTCGTGGATCTGGGAAACCAACAAGAACCCTAAACCCTTCTCTCTGGGCTCCTGGTTCTCTTGGAGAGACTGCTCTCCCCCTTCGACTGACCACTGGCTCGGTCCTAGGGACAAAGAGACACCACGACCACCGGCAGCCTGTCCCAAGGTTGCCCACGGTCCTGACACCGATGAACTGATATTAAATAGTTTTTTATTTAATACATGATTCCATGTTTAACACAAGTATCATTTTGAATAGCTGAAGACCATGTTTTAGGTCATTTAAGGCTAGTATTTTTTTTTTTCTGATTGCAAAGAAGTCTGCATGTGCCAAGAGCAGTGAGTTTGTGAGCTGAAAGAAATTATACCATCAGGGTGTCACCCCTAGCATGGGGGAAAGAGTGGGATTTTTCCCATTAAAAATGGGAATAAAAGCCAAGTCCTTCCTGTGCTGCTCACCACAGCTGATCCTAACTTGCACAAATGCCATTAGCTGTTCACTGTCTGGAGCAGAGGGATTCTCAGCCCTCCTGCTATGCAGGTGCTGTGAGGCAGCTGCTCTCCAGGCAAGTGCTTGCCTGGCAGCCCCAGGAGCTCAGTGCCATGACTGAGTCCCACTACAACAAAGTAAAAGAGCTGTAATTAGTGCTGACACTTCCAGTACTTGCTGCTGTCACACATAGGGCTTATGAAGTCTAACACTGTAGTCTTCCTGTATTAATCCTTGCCCTCTGCAGCTTGGGAAATGCAGTAAGAAGAGTCAGCAGCCCAAGTGTTTACTGTCCAATAGGCTAAATAGTTTTCTCTTTCCTTCTTTTTCTGAGGGATTTCAGTTTTAAATTGTGGCCTCATATGGTAGTAAAAGGTTTTAATGCACCTGGAGGAGCAGATTTAACTGACCGAACTATAATGCCAACTATAGTGCTTTATTCTGTATCTGAAACAGTGGTCTATGCTATTTTTATGATGACTGATAAGAGAAAAGCATTTTACGTGTATCTGATGTTATCTAATTCAGGTATCTGCCTGAAGTTGATTTGTATCTCAAAATTGCCTGCTTTTTCTGCCAAAATTCCAGAGTCTACACAACCAGCTCTGATGCTGACCTCCACATTCGGAAGTTTGAAGGTCAAATGAGTCCTTTCCTTGGGTTCTAAAAGGATTTGAGCCTATATACACAAACTGTAATGCACTGAATAATACCAGCCTAAAGCAGGTAACAGTCAGATACCTACAGCCATCAGCTCTGCAGTGCTCTCTTTCTCTTCTGCAGAAGTGGCATCATTAGAGTTTGAAACCAGGAGCTGTCACAGGCCAGGGTAGTGCTTTCCTAGTTCCTCCCCAAGCAAACAGCTCTTCTGAATTCAACAGATCTTTTTTCTGAGCAGTGATCATGGAACTGTGCTCAGAGTTTTTGTTTTGCCACAGGGTTTTATCCTTTGCCTGTAGTCAGTGACAAACTCAAAGAGATTTGCACCAATTATTTTATAGTACCCTTCTAGTAAAAATAAAACAGACTTCAGAAACTCTAAATTCTTTAATTCCTTCAAATATGAACTTAAATGCTATTGTTGTGGATTCAACTTTTTATTTTTAATTTTTTGTATGATTTGCTGCTTTTCCTAGAACACGTGAGTGTATGTTACGTATGGACATATGTGCTGTATATTACATATTACTATATTTTCTTCATATCTCAGAAATCTCAACGAAAGTGAAAAATAGTCTGATGAGGCTAGAATAGAACAAAAAACCCCAAAATATAATAATCTTTCAAGCACCATTAAACAACAATTTTGATTACAGTTCCCATGAACTGCTCGTATGCTGCTCTAGGCAAGGAAAGAATGGATCTTTTTTTCCACTCATAAATATGACTGACAACAGCAAGAGGACATAAACAGTCCAGTTTTACTCAGAATTACTTGACTAACTGGTATCATTTAGTTACTGTATAAAACAGATGCTTTCCTTTCCAATCTATGTGTAATGAATATGGACAGCAATTTCATAGGAGTATTAAATGACAAGTATGGTGACTGGTCTGAAAGAAGTAATGATGTAGCACAGGAATCGTATGAGTGATAATGGTAATAATGAGCAAACATTTAAAGCAAGAGCTCCATCCTGCAGAAGTTCATCAGAGTTTTGCCACTGACCTAAGCAGAGGAGTGGAGGGTTGTGTCACATTTTTACTTCAGACATTCAGAAAGTAACATGCACAAAAAGATTCTGAGGGTCGTTCTACTTAAGTTATAATTATTTCGACTTTCCAAAGAATTTGAAATTTTTTTTTCCTAAATGTATAGTGTGTTCTAATTTTGTGAAAGGTTACAATGTACTTTAGGATAGTGCACTGTATGGATGGATGACATTAGTATTTTATATGGGTTTTAAAGGGAGGTCTCATTTATGAGGACAAAAACCCCCACAACCCTATAATTTTCATGGGAGAAAGAATACTTAGACCTCTTTTAGCCAGGCAATACTTGCTTAACTCTTACCTAGGGTCTCGAACATTACAATGTCTTTTGTGCTTACAAGATCCTGTGAAATAGGGAAACCTGTTTTGTTTTCTAATATCTATGATTACATGACAAAGATAAAAGAGTTAAAGACACAAACTGTGAAGCTTGTCTGTATTCATTCAGAATGTCTGTGAAACAGTCCTAACCCCAAAACCTTATTTGTGGACAAACTTGTGTTCTAGACGATTGTAGATATGAAATAATGTATTCACATCTTCCTTCTAACAAGCTGGTATTCAAAATAGCAGGACTTATATTGAGCACAGCTCAATTCATTACCCTCTTCATATTAGTTTGTTTAAAAAAAAGGTAAGTTTGTTCATACACCCTTTTGCCATGGATTTATTTGAATTTTAGGTTTTGCTTCTTATTTTTGGAAATTTACCCAGTCTTGAAAGTGAGTGTTACTTCATCTCAAACATCTAAATTAATATTTGCCACTTCTAATTATTAGGTTACATAGCTGTCTTACAGTTAATTGGAGAGTGCTTCATGCTGTGGAGGTAACACCTGTCATGGTAAGAAGAGGATTTAGACAGCACTGGAAATAAAAATATGCTGATACTTTTCTCATTAAACCATGGAGAGATCTGCAAAACAGACTTCCATAAACCAGCAGGGAGTTGTTTAATCCATTAAGAAATCATTAAAATAATAAAAATAAAGAGTCCATCAATTTTAACACACTGATTCCCACTAGAAGAGAACAGATAGCTTGTGTACAAAGTATATGTATACCAGCTAAGAAAATAGACCAGAGAGGAAAAGCTGCACTAAAAAAAAGAGGTAAGTCTGAAAGAGTGGTGCAACAGTGGCTCTACATATTAAGAAAGACATATAGACCATTGCCTCAGTGCTATCATGACAAATTGGACACTTGGGTAGTTTATGACAGTGGGTCATGCTTACATTTAGTAAGGGCTCACATAAATGCAATTGATCTCACAAAATTTCACCACGGGGATGAGGTCTCTTCCAATCAGCAGAAAACCTGGATTTTTTTTTTTAAGTTTTAAGTTTGGAAATTAAAAGGGACAGAAAGAAATTACATCAGAGGCTAAAACTGACTCACATCTATTTGCATGTATGCAAATGTTCTGTGCATTGATGCTTTAAAGTGCAAGTAAAGTTGTCATCCTGATTGATTGAGGGAGTTCTACCACAGTTTACAGAGCAGCTAAAATGTAAGTTAATCAAGAAGAAATTTAATCTTATCATCCCCTGTCTGGAGGTAGAAGTTGTGCTTTATCTGAATGAGGAAAAAGTAATGCATGTGATCTCCACATTACACACACATATATAGAAAGTAGTAGAGGCTGCTTTTTCATAGGAAGTTTACTTATTTCTTTCAATGGGTCTTTCTGAATTGATCAGATTTATTACTTGATAACAAGTGTCCTTAGCACCCATTCATGTTTAGCATAAATTGAAAATTACACTGGAATTCACACGTGATGTCACTACTCTTAAATCAGTGCAGGTCCTCAGTATATAGATTATAATTCCTATAATTAAAAACATGAGGTACAAGTAATGGAAACCTTGTAACTGATGCCCAGCTTCTATGTAAATAACTTTGCAGATAAGACTGGGTAAATACAGTGCTTGTGGTGTTCCCAGATAGCAAGAATCCAGTGTTTTCCATGATTAATATTAAAGCGAGCTTTAAGGGCAAAATGACATTGCAAGTTTAATATTTTTACCAAAGATGACATGAAGAACTATCCTCTTACTGATTACTGACATGACCACAGAATTACTTATCATTAGGGTCCTGAAACTGAAGATGGATGTAAGTTCAAATGACTGGGGAAATTGTGCCTCAGGATGGAAAAAAGGTTACAAGTGAAAAAAGAAACCAAAACAGGGTCATTATTTGTTCTCCAGGGATTGATTAAGTGTGTCAAAGGCAGTCAGCCAGTAATCTCTCAGTCTCTTCTCTTCAGTGGGAGGTAATGAAAGTTAATTAGTGAGAAGAGACAGCTTTCACACTAAGGCAAGGAGTGGAGAGAAAACAGGAACATCGATGTGCACTGAGAATATGGTACAGTACATAACAATCCCTATTAAAACTGAATTAATAGCCAAAGCTGTTTGGCCTCTGCTCTTTGTTGCAGGGCATTCTCACTTCATATAAACCCCCGCAAAAGGAGGTAAAGCTATATTTCTGTTATTAATGGTATGAGGCTTAGTTCTGCTAGGGCTGAAGACACAAGTACAATTCTGCTCCTTTGCAATTATATAAGTCCTTCCAAGTTCATATTAAAGCATTCACAGAATTTTCCCCTCCTATTAGAAGTAGCAGTTAGTTTGTTCAGTTTCTTTATTTTCCCCTTTTTCTTCTTAGCTTTGCCTATATTATGGACTTATGTATCCTGAAGTTCACATAAATACAAGCTTAAAATAATCCAATTTATATGTTCTTGGGTCTCATTGAAAACCTCCAGGGAAGGTTTGGTAAAATGTACATTGCTAATGCATCTACAATGTATGCAAGGCAGGGCTGCATTAGTAGAGCTATAAGCCTATGCCTAGGGTCTCAAATTCCTCCCAATATTTGCTACACTCAGGATTAAAATGAGTTCCTGGAATTGTTGTTTGCATGCAAGAGCTTGGAAGTGTGATCAAAACATTCCTGAAGGGGTAGCACATGCCAGCTGAAACAGGTCCCTTAGTGACACCTAAAGATGCCCCAGAGAAGTGGGGGGTGTCCCTCCAGGCTAGCTCAGCCAAGCCACTGAGCTCAGGCAGCTCACCCAGCTGTGGATGGACCAGAGGTCATAAAAACTGGGGTAGGTGTCACCTGGTGGTGCACACCAGTCAGCTGGGACCCTCTCAGTGCTCCCTTCACGGTGCAGACCAGCCCCACTGCTGATCCCTGAGGGCAAGGTGAATGTATGAAGTCTGTGATCCTTCAAATGCTTGTGTTTCCTCAGAAAACCAAATCTCAAAGCATTATTTTTGCACTGATGTCCTTTTCTTTCTCTGTTGTTCCACAGATAATCTGTCAAGGTCCATGATAGTTCTCTGTCATGTGGAACTACAGGCACTTTATAGATATGTGTGAATGGTGTCTTAGAAGGACAACCAATTTGTTCCAAATGTCGCAGCGTGTTAAGTAACCATTGGGCTTTTTTGAAACATGGGGTGGAAATAACCATCCTTTATTTCCTTCCTGCTCTCCAGGGAAAAGGAGCCTGCAGGGATTTAATTGTCTAACTCTCCTAAAATTTCTGAGCCATCTTCCTAGGATGAAGCACTGCCAGTCTCTGGTAGCGTTGTTTGAGAAAGAGCAGTCCCTGCCTCCTAATACCCTGGGTACTGCAGAGGCAGATCCAGTGCCAGGCATCTCAGAGATGTCCTTGGGCTCCTCAGGCAGGGTTCTAGCTCCTTATGGATTGGGAGTCTAGAAGCAATTCTAACCTTGAACTAAATTTGTTCTTAGATTTTACTGGAGAACAGTGATTTGAGTGTTGAACAGAGCTATTTCAGAAAAACAGAGTTTTTTACTCTGATGTTTGGGTTTATTTATTTTTGTTTGTTTAGTTTTGGTTTTTTTGTTTGTTTATTTTCTTTTAACAGAGACTTGGCAATGTGTTATTAAAAAACCCTAATAAAACTAAACCCCAATGATTATGAATTTTTAGTGACTATTTTACCATAAAAGGCATTTAAACTATGACTTTCATGTCATACATATGTTTCTGAGTTACTGCAAGGAAAAACAAAATAGAAGAGGTAAAAGCCAAAGCTTATGTTTGCATTACATGTACTTAAGGCCCATTGCCTGTTTTATTATTTTTCCTCTCTCATAGTAGATAATATAGTATAACTTGCATTTGATATTCATTTTTATGCATATTTTTAAACAGGGCTTTGAACTATTCTAAAGAAATCTATTATGGAAACATAACCACATAAAACTTCAGGGAAAATACTTATCTCAGGAAAACTACTGAGAGTATAAAGTTTACTTACTATGTTCGAACCAGCTTTTTGGGAAAACCATCTTTCTGATCACATGTAAGCTAAAGAAATGTGGGGTGCAGGGAAGCACTATTTTATCTCTAGGAACATTTTAATTGGAGCAGGAACAGTGTTTCTAATAATGAGGCTGTGAGTATTCACCTACATCCAAAGTCAAAGCCAAAAAGCTTCTAGCTATCCATTGGAAAAAATTCCTGCCAACAAGCAAATCACAGGCAGACAAAATTCAGTTGATCTTTAGTGAAACACGGGCTTCATTCTGCATGTATTTGAGGATTAAACCTCAAAATTCTGTCAAACTTCACAGTTGACTACAAAGAAGTTCCTATTACAGTTTTTGTCTCTTTATTACTGTTCTGGATACTTAGTCTTTCAAATTCACCAGCTTTAATTTAGTTGTTAGTGCATAACAACACACTTCTTCTGTCTAGGAAGCACTGATATCTGCCTGCTTCTCTCAGTATATATCTAAAATTTCTTACTTTTTATTAAATTTACTCATTTTGGCCTAATGAGTGTCCTATTGGCATCCCACATCTGGTTACTTGCAGGCAGAAGAATTTCTCAAAACAACCCAGCCACTGATCATCACTACTAATTTCTCCTGAGACACAAATTTAAAAAGGCAAGTGAAAAGGAATAAAGAACAAAAGGGCATAAGGTTCAAGCCCATCAAATATCAGAGTGAAGGCTAAGGGCTATCGGAGCTGCAAGAATACTGGAGATAAGCTAAACAAATGAGAAGTGTTATTTGGATGCGGCTGAATTTTCACACCTACACTAAATGCTACATTGTATACTTCTACTTTGGTCTAATGAGCCTCGGAGTGGTAGCAAGGCTTGCTCAGAAGCTGTGAGTCTAATAGAGTCTAACAGTGTGAGAAAAAAGGAAAATTTCAAACTGTAATAACAACCAAAGATTTCAGAAATGTGTGAGTTGATATGCTAGACGGGGAATGAAGGGGGGAAACGTAAGTTAATTGTTCCTCAAATAAAGAAGTTTCAACTTAAAAAAACCTTTAATTTAATGTTATACATCTTCATCTTGTAATAAACCTGGTATTCCATATTACCCTGTAGATACTCTGTAATGCTTCAATTTTGATATCTCCAAAGTGCATTGATTGAGTTGCAAACCATCATTATAAATGTAAGTGAGAATACATCATCTGGGATTGTCTCATCTATATGAAAGAAAACTGTGGAGGGAATCAGGAAGGAAATAAGCCTTTTAATTGAAAATAAATAACTAATGCTTTTGGTATGGTCTAGAGGCCTAAGCCTCTATATGCCATCTATGAATGAAATTTCTTACTTCAGCCCTTTTCCAGGTGCTTTCTAGAGGGGGACCAGTTTGGATGCCAAAGCCCTTAGATGTCTGACTCAGGAGCTCCCTGTGCTGTAAGGTTGAATATCTGTTTGAGCTGCATAATACTTCACCAAATATCTGAGAAAGCATCAGCATTTGATAAAAAACCAAGATAAGATGCTTCAATGCACACTGTTCACCCTTTGGAGAGAGTACATGGTGTAGAGAGCACAGTACTGATGCCAGTTACACTGTTCCATGTGCAGCTGAGAAACACTCAGATATTCCAGTGAGGGATGTGACAAAAGAACAAAACCAGAACAATTCTGTTAAATTTAGAAACATGCTGTCTGACTAAGAATTTTTAAACTTCAAGTATGTATGAATAGTCATGTTGAAATGGTGCCTACACATTTTCACATACTAACTCAGTCAGGATAGTAAGAGCCTATCTGAAATAATTGTCCATGAAGAAAGGCTTCCTCTTTTTGTTGTTGTTGTTGTTGCTGCTGCTGTTTTTAAGTGCAGAGATTTTATGCCAGAATGTTCCTAATTTTATTTCCATACACTTAAACCTAAAGCTGCAGTATTAGAAATTTATTTACATATTTTCCCATCTCTCTACTGTGCTTTAGCAAAACTGCAGAGTGGCATACTCAGTAACAGTGAGTGTTTGTGAACTATGATATTCCAGTTTATAGTTATATCCTCAGCTGATTCAGCTGAGCAGAGCTCCACTGATTTCAATTGCATTATGCTCACACTGACTGCTAAGCCTGTTAAAGAAACTATACTGTGGCAGTAAGTCCTGGGAAGCTGACACTCTGCAGGAAGGAGTATAAAATTGTTGGAGTTTTTTTTTTGTTTTCTTTCAGGACTGAATTTGCATATAATTTTATAGGCTTTTTGCTGTAGAGTTGTGTTGGTTGTACTTTGACTACAGATGTTCACTTAGTTGCTGTGCCTCATAGCCTTGGAAAAACGGGGTAAAATTGAATTTAATCTTCTTGTTGGATTGTGGCAAAGCTTATATTCACTTAAGGAAGTAACTTGGCTGAAAGATATAATCTTTCAGTGGAAGGTGAAAGAAGGTGAATGCAAAAGGCAAACAGAGGGTGCAGTCGATATCCAATTCAAAAATGTCTTGAAATTCTAGACATGTGAAGAGACCTGGCATTACGTGAAAACTCAGGTCTGTGTCAGAAGTTCATTAACAAGGCCAATTCTTTCAGGAAACTAGTAATAACATAGTGCAGGGTAAGGTGTGGATGTGGAGGGTTTGAGAGAACCACACTTTACAGAAGAGCTCTGGACAATGAGGTACATACTGCTTTCTGAATTTTTCGGAAGTGTAAAAGGCTGTAGAAGAAGCACAAACCAGTTAGATGGCATTTTATTTTGTCAAGATTGGCTGACTATCATCCCCTCACTAATGTCATTAATTCAGAGACCCTTGAGACCCAGAATGGTTTCTAGGTTTCCTAGTCTTGTTCTGTGAATGACCCAGGACACTGAAGTTCATTGCAATAGATATTCACACAAATATACCAGTATTGCATCTAATAAATAGATCAAATTTTCTAGGGAGCTTTCCTACCAGATTGCCATCTGCAATGCAATAGTTGTCTGTGAGAGGATGGTAATATAAAGGCAGCGATTACTGCAGTGAACCGGCTTGTCTCTACAGTGCCAAGGCTGCAGCACCATTTGGGGTGACTTGAAATCTCATGGAGAAGCAGTGAGGGTTTTACAGTGAAAGAAGAGGGTCTGCTTGCCCTACTGCATTCTTGTATGCCAGCTGGCACCAGCTGCAGTAATGGGATTTGAAGTGAGTATCGACAAGAAAAGTGAGAACTTGTAACTTCACACCAATTATGCAGGCCTGATGGTGTTTCCCTTGCAAAGAATATCAACATACATGTTATACTTGCAAGAAGCAGACTTGAATATGCAAGGGAGAAAAAGTTTATGTTAATTTTGTATCATTGAGAGAACTGAGTTTTCTCCATAGGCTCTCTATGATAAGAGCTGTAGGGCCCGGAGTGTTAACAGAACAAACAGCTTGACAGATTCCACCTGCACTGTCAGGAAAGAGATAATCATTATTGCACTGTAAATATTAACAAGGTAAGCTTTCTAGAAGGGGCAGCTTAGGAAGGGCCATCAGGCCTTAAGCTGAAAGATTCCTATTTTCCTTCTATCTCTAAGTTTCTCCCTGCACATCTCTCATGTGGATCAGTATAGTGTCCAATGTTCCGCTTAATATCCTACAAAATGCCAGAGAGACAGCATTTCACAGTGGATTTCTCACACACACCTGGGATGAGGAGACAAGGAAAGTTAGTAAAATACTATAAAAGTGGATTTTTTTAGAGGCTGAGGGCTATTACATTCTACATAAATAGAACAATTAGAATAACCAAATCAGCATACTGGTCATTATTTATGGGTATAAATGGACACTGCATTCAAATTAAAGTAGCAATTTATTCTTAGGCAACCAAGAAAGTCAGCAATTACCAAGATATTAAGTCTTTGATGACATTATAGTGAGCAAATGGGTCAGAACCATTTGAAATAGTCAATGAAGGAAAGGTGAAAAAGTTTCCTATCACCATCTCATTAGCTAAAACAAGAAAGACTTGTCTGATTTTTAAAAAAGGGAGAAAAGGTGACAAACTCTTTAATATGTTATTTAAACACAGAGTGAAATGTATTTACTTGTTTTACTTTCACTTTTTCTTAATTTCAGTCTGTGTTTATCTGAGATGTCAGGCTTGTCCTATCCTTGCACCTACCCCCTATTGTGCATTTGCAGCCTTTAGTCAAATAAATAAAATTCCTTTGCTGTCCATCTTTTCATTTCTTTCCTCTTCATTTCACTCTCCATGATTGTTTCTCGTCTTGAAATGCAGTAGCATGCAATTTGCATGACAAAAGGCTATATCTAAATAATAATACATTTCAGAGTCTCAATCAGAGATTGTGCACTGTTTCTTTATATCACTTTTAAAGAGATCACATAAGAAAATGCATTTGAGAGCATTTGAAAACAGCTCACCAATCTTGACTTTGCTTGTATCTGTTAAATAGACTATAAAAAAAGGCTAAAACTTGAAAATAGGAAAAATGATCCAGCTAGAACATAATGTCTCCACATATTTTACAAAATCTTTTCAATAGGTAGTTCATTTGCTGATTTTCAGAAGTAACAATGAATTTTAGGCACTGGTACCAGTAATTTTTATTTTGCATCCATATATTTATTTTATATTCATATTTGGGATGCTTGGTTTTCAATGTACTGGAATTTTCCTGTAGGTCCCATACAGTCATTTCCCATCTGTGTCTGCAATTTAGAGAAGTAAGAAGTTCAATATCAGAAACTAAATCAATATTGGAAATGCATGTGGTTACTTCTCAATAAAATTCCTCAGCAGTTCATTTCTTCAGACCCCAGAGGACTGAAATGGAGAACTAAGTATTCAGTTAACTGATAAATATGAATTTACTGAGGATATGAAACAGCAAATTAATATAGAGAATGATATTACTCTGAACTCTATTGATCACATCAAATTCTAGAGCTAATAACTCTTTGAAAGGATGGCACACGTGATGACCATTGTTTACAGTGGTTTTCTAAAAAATTGCTATCTTGTTCTGCCTCTATCTGTTTGGTATATCTGCCTGGTTTTTCTCATATGGTAAATTATTCGAGATAGGGGGCTTTACTTCATTGTGTTTTTATATAGTGAAGCTTTGTAGCCTGAAATCTCAATCCTGAAATTCTACAGTAACACAAAGAGTAATAGCAATGGCATAGGAACTATGATTCTCCTTGATATAGGAAATAAGACAATACATCTTCTAGATTAGGAAATAAGAAAGGAGTCTCAAAACACACTCTATGGATATCAGCTGCTTTTTTAATCCTCATTATGGTAGTATGTGTTTTTTTTTTTTATTTATGGGTATTAATTACGGGTATTTCTGCACTCCGTTTAGTAAGGCATAATTTTTACTGGGAGTTCATAAAGATGGGAACACATGCCGTGGTGTTTCATGTGGAGCTCTTAAAGATTAGCAAGTGTGCTCCCACTGAGTCACTGAAGCTCACATATGTATTCACATGGGCAGGATACACACCAAAGTGAATTTGATACCTCAGCAGACGCAGAACCTTTAAGCTAGACTGTATGCTCTTAACTGAAACTAGGACATGACCACTTACAGCAAAATCTTCAAAAGTAATTTGCAGTGCTACCTCAGCTATCCAAAGAATAAAGCCTTGAATATAAATAAATAAAGAGAACCAATACCAAAGCTATGAAAACCACACTGCCAGGAAAAAACCCGTTAAAATCAATGCAAGCCACAATCAATAGTTAAGATTTTAATATTCTGAGTAAGTCCTTGAAAGCTATCCTTGTATGTATAAGCTAGGAAAAGATTTGGGAGCAGAAAAATCTCAGAAATATTCAATAACATCAAAAAGAGGAAGTCTTGGTTATGTTCGGACAATGCTGATAAAATACTCTTTTATCTTGATTCATGCAAAAGATCAATTAAACTTATTCTTGCAAAGTGCTTTGGAGGTGAAAGCAACTGCTGCATGATGCTATCATGCTGATGATGACACCAGTGAATTCTCTTACCCAGCACTTCTTTAGGACAGAAGAAAAATAGGCAAGAAAAGAGGTGATAACTCCCTTTGTATGAATGCTGGGAAGCAAGGCAGAGATTCACAGCCACTCTGCTATTAGGGGCTCCTTTGCCCCCGTGGAAGTCTGCAGAGCTCTGATTTTGTTCCTTGGGATCCTGTATGCATTCATGGGCAGCCCTAGACAGTTACAGCTGCAGAATAACAGCACAAATTCTACCCAGGACCATGCCATAGCTGCCATGCAAAACTGCAGCCCTGAATTCAATTTCATAGTGTGTTTAGCTCTGATCAAAGTTCAGGAGGGTCACCTAATCACATTCAAAGTGTTAAACCCTTGAAACTGCCCTTGTGATGTGGCAGGGATGAAGGCATTTTCAGCTCACCCGTGGAAGTTGCAGGATGGGGGTGAGCTACATCCAAAGAGTAAATGTAAAAGGTGTTGCTTACATCCCCCTTTCTGCCTGCTACACCTCTGTGTGCACTGTCCTTGTCCCTCAGCTTGAGGGAAGATTCACTCCCTCAAAGCCCAGGGGAAAAGCTTGGGTCTCATGAGCAGTAAAAAAATAACTTCAGAGCATTTTCACAGTACTGTATGATATAGGCAAACTTTCTATTTGGGACTCTTTGGTATTTTAGTGTCATTTGCAAGAGTAAATTAATCTCTTGTTCTTTCTTTTTTAATAATGACAGGGCATTTTATTACATTTATATAAAGTTTGCTAAAATTATGTATTGCAAAACAAAGTCTTTTCTTGTATCTGTTTTCTGCTCCTGGACTATCCCAATGACATTCTTTACCAAAATCTTGAATACAGCTGCTGATCTAAGAAATACTACCCCATCTTGCACACATAATGGATCAGTTCCTTGGTGGCAATTAATCACTCTTCTCCCCTAATTCCCAAATAGAATGAGAAACACTGGAAGACGAATCAATGTGCTGTGCTTGACATACTACCTACAATGCAGGAAAAAGATTGCTGTCAGTTTGCTTTTTCTAGTAGACTACAGATATCTAAAACTCACAAACAAATGCATGTCAAGGTAGTTTTGTGCCCTTTATTTCTGTAAAGAAGAAAAGTCTTCTAAAAAGGAGGAGAAGGAATAGATCCATGAGAATGTGTATTTGCATGCATTATGTCCTACAGCTCCATGAAAAAATTACTAAAAATGTCTGGTATAATTAAAATTTAAGTTAGTATTTTTTCCTTCCGTTAAAACCATTGAAGAACCAGAGCAAAGGTAATACAGTCTCTGTCATGCAGTTATTTATTAGATTACTTACAGTAGTACACTCAGCTAAGATATCAATTTAATGATTTGGGAGAGTGGTTTTGCTGTTTCTGCCTTTATGACTGTTAGCAGCTACAGTATTGTTATTGCTTTCAGGGACAAGTATAATCGTACCTCTGAATTATTAATTAATTTGTAATTTTTAGAAGAACTGAGAAAAAATTGATATGATCTTCACTGGTACCTCTCAGGGGGTCCATTGAGTCTGCTGAGAGGCCATCACCTCACTCATAAAACTGAACCAACTGTAAACGGAGATTGCTGTCAGTGTCGTGAGCAATGTCCTATTTTTTGTGTCACAAATACTATATATTGAGAACATGAGTTTCATCATCTATAGTACATTGTTCTGACTAACTGGCTGACTGCTATAATAGCTCTATTTGGACTGGTGCAAGGCATCTGATGCTCTCCCACATGACACAGAATCACAGGACCATTAAGGTTGGGAAAGACCTTTAAGATCATTAAGTCCAGCCATCAACCCTGCACCACCATCATGTACACCACTGAACCATGTTGTCAAGTGTCACATCCACATGTTTTTTTAACTCTTCCAGGGCACTTGGCAGGCTTGGGAGGCTGGCCTGTGCAAAACTCACAAAGTTCAACAAGGCCAAGCATGAGGTCCCTGCATTTGGGTTGGGACAACCCCAAGAACAAACACAGGCTTGGAAGAAAAGGGGCTGAGAGCAGCCTTGTGGAGAAAGACTTGAGGGTCTTGGTGGACAAGAACCTCAACATCACTGGACAATGTGCACTCACAGCACAGAAAGCCAACCATATCCTGGGCTTCATCAAAAGCAGCGTGATCAGCAGGCCAAAGGAGGTGATTCCACCACTCTGCTCTGCTTTTTGAGTCCCCACCTGTAGCAACATGCTCAGTTCTTGGGCCCCCAACATAGGAATGACATGGATCTGCTGGAGCACGTGCAGAGGTGGGCCATGAAAATCCTCAGAGGGCTGGAGCACCTCTATATGAAGACAGGCTGAGAGAGGTGGGGTTGTTCAGACTGGAGAAGAGAAGGCTCTGGAGAGACCCCATAGCAACCTTCTGGTACCTAAGGGAGTCCTGCAAGGGGGCTGGACAGGGACTTCTTACAAAGACAGATAGCAATAGGACATGGGGGAATGGCTTTAAACCAGAAGACAGAAGGTTTACATTAGTTATTAGGAACACATTCTTTACTATGGAGATGGTGAGATACTGGAACGGTTTCCCAGAGAAACTCTGGATGTCTCACTCCTGGAAGTGTCCAGCACCAGTTGGATGGGGCTTTGGTGGTTTGGTGGAAGATGTCCCTGCACATGGCAGGGGTGTTGGAACTAGATGATCTTTAAGGTTCCTTCCAAACAAAATTATTCTATGATTCTAAAATACTGCTGTATTTAATCAGTCTGTCTAGTATCACCCTCACATCTTAAGTAATTTTTCTTGAACTACTAGCGATAGGGTTGTATATGCAAATAATTACAATTTCAACAAATAACCATATCTTGCCGTTAAGTTGAAAGAATGACTCACTTGAAATTCTTATTCTAGAGAATACTTGAAAAAGAAGTTTGATATATTATTTCTGGGATAACAGCAGAAAGTGAACATAATTTTAAAACAGGATATTTTAAGACTGTTACCTGCTCCTTAGAGCAAAAAATTTATGATAACTAAAGTTAAAATAGGTGATAAATTTCCCTATGTGTAACTATAGTGCAATAAAATGGAATGTGTAGGAGTTAATCTTTCCAAATAAAGCAGAGGTAAATGTGTGTTAAAGAAGGTTTTCTTTGGTAATTTTTACTTGAATTTGTTTTTGGAAATATTTCTATTGACAAAGTGAATACATAATTTTCTTTTCTGAATACGTCTGTAATAATGTATTTTGGGTACTGTATATGAATTGTATCCTTCATTTTATATGCAGAAATTGGTTAACTAACAATATAAGCACAACAATTTTACCTATTTAAATAGATCTTTTATGAAGTAAACTTTATGCCTAGAGGGGACTTTATTATTAAAATAGGATAACTGGGAAGTAATGATTTTATTTAATGAAAGCAGAGTTTCCATTAATTCCAGCATGCACACAGTTCATTGATATTTATTCAAATTATGCCAAGGCATATGGTGGCTAAATATTCCCAGATGTACTTTATTATTGGTTCCTAATGTAAGGTTCTCTATTAGGAAGACATGTGGGAATGTGTTGATTCGTTCTGCACAGGACAGAGGGGAACTTATGAGTTAAACAAACAGATACTTCAGTTTGGATCTGTCTATGATGAAGAAACCACTGCTTCTCGTCATGAGATCTAACTGGAAATGTGTGACATAGTAAGAGTGTGCTATGATCCAAGGCACAAGACAGCCCAAAATCTGTAATTTGTGTTCTTCAGTACAGAGTTTGATTCTTAGTCTTTTTCGAAAGAACAATAAGCTCTTTTTATATTATATATATAATATAAGATTTATATTTATAAACTTGTGAGGACACATGCTCAGGATATGAAGACACCTGTAAGGCACAAACCTACTTCTCCAGGTCTTCTGTGCTTCCCCAGCTATGAGACTGTAAAAAAGGGCAACACTCTCCCTCCATGTTGTGTTGGGGCCAAGATAAACATCACAAAACTGAAGGGAGAGCAAGGAAGATGAAGAGCAACTGTAGAAGGCACACAGAAGCAGCAGTTGGAACTCCAGGATTCTACCACCTGTGACTAGGAAAATTTATATTTTAGACATAATTTTCAGCTTAAATGCACATATATTAAGTATAAAGCATTGATTTCAACTGGACAATTGATACAACATATAACTGTGATTATAGAAAGGGCCTCAGTACTGCTTTGGTTTAATCCCTTTCTAGAGCATCTCTAAACCAGGAAAAACTCTCCACTGGTACCCTGGGAATATAAATGTACTGTGTATTTGCAACTCTGTCAGCACTATTTGTATGTAATTGTTCTTTTTGACTAGTTTCAATTCCCTTGAGACACGACAGGAAAAGAAAAACAAAATTCAAATGACTTTAGCAAAGTGTGCTTTTATTTTTGAAATAGGTTATATAACACCTGTTAGTTTGCTCTAGCACAAGGTGTATCAGGCACATGTTTGGAAAGAGGGCTTTCTGTGACCTGAGGTGAGAAAAACTGCATTTCATGGAAGTGTGAGTAAGCTGTTGGTCTGCAGAACTCCACCCCTTGAGAACATTAGTGCTGTTAATATAGTCATAATACCTCCACACGCACACACACATATCTCTCCTGCACCCTGCCCCCAGTTGATTCTCTTTTTGAATTCTTTGCTCAGTATTTGGACCTTAACATAACTACTGACAGTGTTCTTCTTTCTCCCATCACTGGAATGAATCAGAGGAAGCTTTCTTTCTCCAAAAACTCTTTGCTGGATAGTCGTGTAACTCTGCTGCTGAAAGAGCTCTGTAAGAAACACTCCAGGGGTGAGACTTGGACTGCAAAGAGAACAGGGAGAACCCCTGATGGAGACAGTGCCAGAGCACACAGGGAGACCTGCTTTAGGTCAAGACTTCAAGAAGAGGTAGAAACTTTTCATTTTAATTAAAAAAGATGACCAAACAAAACAAAATAAACGAACAAACGAAAAAACCTGCTAAAAAAACGCAAAGGTGTTTGGGAGCCTTCAAAGAAGGAGTGATAGGCACTTGAGAGTCAGGTAGGACAAGTTTGTGAATGGCAAAATGAGAGGACTAAGAAAGAAGTTTTGCATATTGTAACTTGATAAACCAAATCTAAGGACCCATTTAGGCTATGCATTTCCCATGGAATGAAAATTTCCTAAAAGTTTTCTGGAAAATCTTGTAAATCTGCAACACTGTAGGTCAGAGAAAGTAGTCTTTTCACCTTCTAAATCTCAATATTCTGATTTACCAATCCTCTCTGGATTTGTAAGTGTATTTTTACATCTAAAACTGCTAGTCCTGACTACCTAGGTGTGTGTAGAACATATATAGCAAATGACAAAACTGGGCCTTCAAATAGCATAAATGGCTAAAAACTGATTCTAACAGAAATTGCACCATAAAACTTCTTTTTTTTTTTAATTATTCACAGAGTGTTTTCTTGTGTAGCAGAGGGAAACGTGTTACAGAACTGGTGATGACTGCAGTTGCACCGTGACAAGGAAAAGGGTTTCCAGTTTAGGCTGCTGTAGGTACTGCGATTGACCCATCCGTGCTTCGTTCCCTTCTACACTAAGTGATAGTGGCTTTATCTGATCATACACCTCTTGCTATGAGTAAAACAAGTTTGCTCAGCAAGCCCACTATAAAAGGCCAGAGTTGTGCTTGCTCAATCATAATTGAAGAGCAGAAAAAGAGCACATTAATTGTTAAATGCCCATCTTCAGTCCAGTTGCCACAAACCTTTCTGCCAGGGTTATCTTTCCACTTCTCTAGTGATATTACTTTTCCTGTACGGGGTTCCTTCAACCCATTTTTGACTGCATTACTAAGGCAACTAGTTGTGTACTGCAAGCAGCAGACGTTCTTATTCATCTTTTCACCATCAGACTGGCAAAGCAGTTCTTTTAAAAAGCGTTTTTCTTTTATCTTTAAAAACTAAGTCCCTTGGGAGCGGTACCAATTTACACCAGTCAAACATTTGGATCAAAGACCCAAAAAAAAGAAATTCCAGCAAAGAGCACAGTAAAGAAGAAGCAAGCTGGGTTACTTAGGAATGACTGATCCATGTAGTGGAGGAATCCCCGAAGTCTGAAAATGCATCTGATCTTTAATTAACACCATGGAGCCAGAGTGCCCTCCTGTTCCTGGCTGAGGAGAAGGGAACAGAGACTACATCTTTTTCTTGCTTTCCAGGGAAGCAGTGGCATCTTCTCTCTCTCTGTCAACAATTGCTCCTTTAAGGCATGCACAGTAGGATTTTTCATCCTGCCAGTCAAATCCACTGCAAAATGATAAATTGTGTTCTCTGTGTTCAAGTGAAGAATTCACTGTACTTTAGCATTATCCTTTTCTCAGAGATCCTGGGGTTGGTAATCTTGCCAAAGCCCTGGGAGAACTGAATGGACTTTGTCACATTGCTGTGGCTGGACGTGATGCTGCTTAGATCAAAGAACTGGTGCATTTAAAGTAGCTGCATTAAGAATGTATAGGCTGCCTTTGCTAGGACTTCTAAACTTTAAGAACTGGCACACTTAAAGTAGCTGCATTAAGAATGTACAGGCTGCTTTTGCTAGGACTTCTAAACTTTGAGAATTTGCCTTTACTACCCCAAATTTTTATCCTCTTAGTTTTTATTTATGCATGATGGGTCCCAGTCAGACCAACTATATTTTATTTCAGTGTTGCATTCCTTAAAAAATTCCAATAAATTCCAATAAAACCATACCTCTACTTTCAGGAGGTGTGCACTCCCCTGAGTATGCCTTCCTCAGGGCAGTGGTGCTCAGCACTCCTGCATGCTGAAAGGCTTGCCTGTACCTCATTCCAAGGCAGGCAAACTCAGCTCCTGCCAAAATGTGTGTGGGAAGGTGCTGCTTCTCCTCCTGCACTGCATAAGCTGGAAGCTTTTTGATCTGCAGGGGCTCCCAGCTGGAAACAGTGAGCCTCTGTCCAGGAGAGGTGGTTCTGCTAGAGAAAACTGCTTTCACCTTTCCTTCATCCCTGCCACCCCACACACTGCTTGTAGGATCAATATGCTTCTCCTTGACCATGTGATCCTTAAATCCAGCAAGAGACCTGAAACTCTGACCTGACTTCTTCGTATGCGCCACTCTGGCAGGAAACACTGAGCTCACTGCACCAATCTCAGTTGGGGAACCAGGGAAGATGTACCTGCCTGGTCTGGCCTAACCTCTTCACCTACCAAGCAGCCTCCTGCCTCACATCTTGGGGCATTTTCCTAGTTTTCCTATTCTAACTTCCCTGCCAAGGCAGGGTCACCTAGAGCAGGTTACACAGGAGCATGCCCAGGTGGGCTTTGAATGTTTCCAGAGAGGAAGATTCCATGACCTGGGCAGCCTGTTCCAGTGTTCTTCCACCCTCAGTGTAAAGAAGTTCTGCCTCATTTTGAGGCAAAATTTCTTGAGTTTTAGTTGTGGCCATTGCTCCTTATCCTCTCACTGGACACCACTCAAAAGGGTCTGGCACCATCCTCTTAGCACCTGTCCTTGAGATATTTATATACATTAATGAGGTTCCCTCTCAGTCTTCTCTTCTCCAGGCTGAACAGGCCCAGCTCCCGCAGTCTCTCCTCATAAGAGAAATGCTCCAGATCCCTCATTGTCTTTGTGGCCTCCACTGGACCCTCTCCAGTAGCTCCTTGTCTTTCTTGTGCTGAGGAGCCCAGACCTGGACACAGTATTCCAGAGGTGGCCTCATAAGGTCTGAGTAGAGGGGTAGGATCACCTCCTTGAACCCATAAGCCATGCTATTCCCAGTGCACTGCAGGACACCATTTCTCCTCCTGGCCACAAGGGCTCTGCTGGCTCATGGACAGCTTGTCACCCACCAGGAACCCCAGGTCCTTCTCCACAGAGCTGCTCTCCAGTAGGTCAGTCCCCAGCCTGTGCTGGCACTGGGGTTATTCCTCCCCAGGTGCAGGACCCTGCATTTGCCTTTGGTTGGACCTCATCATGTTTCTTTTCAACCCCCTCCAAAGTCTATCGAGGTCCTGCTGAATGTCAGCAAAGCCTTCAGGTGTATCAGCCACTTCCCTGTTTTGTTTTGGTTTTAATTTATTGTTGTTGTTTTGAATTGTTTGCTTAATATTTGTTTGGGGTTTTTTTTCAGTCTGTATGGACAGAATGATGTGTATTTTTTCCTTAAAGATACTCCCAGGAACAAAAACTTAATTTTAGCTGAAATATTTAAAAAAGAGAAGTAAACAAAAACACAGCCTGAGACAGATACTAGGACTGGAAAGTTCAATACAAAATCATAATATTTATGAAGTTTTGAGCAGCAGAAAACAGAGTCATAGGAAGTGGAAAGTGTTGAGCAGCTCCTGTAATAGATGCCAATGCTTGTGTCTTCAACATTTAAATCGGAGCATTGAAGGTATTGAAGGCAGTGACTCACAGTGCCCTTCAAAGATGATATAGAAGTCTCAAAAAAGAAATATCAAGTGAATGTCAAAAGGCTCTGCTCTTATTTGCAACTAGATGACTCAGTTGAATCAGTTTATATTTTTCTCCCCATTTATCAGACACTGAGTGGGCTTTGGAAGATGGAGCAAAACAAGGAGGTTGATGGTGTAGCTGAGGTCAATACCAGCAGAGCTGCTGGAGTAGCCTTGCTCTGATCTGGGTTCTTGCAAGCCAAAGACCACTGAGATTCAACCTTTATTTCTAATCCAACCAAACAATCCAGCTTCCCTCTGCTCCTAGGCTAACCCCAGGACAAAGAGCCCAAACCAAATTCTGTAGTCAGTGCTGGGTACAAAGAAGTGAGGGTGAGACCAGCAGCATGAGGTGTCTGAAAGGGAGACTTGACCCTGTGCCACCCATTCCTGCTGGGCTTCCCAGGGCTGACAGTTCCTTGAGGGCTCTGGGGGCTGTTTCTGCAGCTGTAAATGTTGTCTTAGGCACAAAGTATTAGCAAGAGATTGAAAATATTTTGAGTTTTGGTTCTCAAAATCAGATTTGAACTTTATCCCTTTCAAAAGAAGCTTTTCATGTTGAATTAGAAATCTTTTTAAGCTTCAGTATATTTTAGCTTGTCAAATTACTGAAGAGAATCCAAGCTCATTTTTTCATTTTATTTTTCTGTTCAAAAATATTGTCTATCTATAGATAATATAGACTGCTTTAGTCTGATGTCTTTAAGAATTTTGAAAGTAGATATAATGTAAAAAAAATTAAAATACTGACAAAAACTTTATTTTTTTTCAGAGACCATCTATATTTTCTTTTACATTACCCTTCTCTTAACAAATTGACAGCATGGAATGAAATTTTTATCTCCCTTTTCTTAGAGAAGAAAAGATTCATCCTTTTCTATTTTTTTCCATTTTCACCTTGGATGAAGTAACTTCAAAAGGATCCAGTAGTTCTATTCTTTAAATTGAAAAGAATTAATAACAAGAAATCTCATAAATATGTGAGGCAAGAGAAATTCCATTCAGTTACTGTTTTCAAACCATCAAAATGAAGAATTCAATAAAAAAGAAGAAAAATATATTTTTTGCATATTTTTCAGTTCTGAAAACATTACAGTGTAAGTTTACTGAAGTTAGAAATCTCTAATCAAAGTCCTTTTTTTATCACTAAATATAATGTTGGAGTATCCTAAAATGAAGCCCTCAGTGAAAGTCCAGTTGCAGACATTTTTACAGTAAGACTATGGAAGTGCCAGAATCAGCATAACTTTTTATCAATTGGTAATCGCAAAATAGCTATTTTTAAGAAGAGATTTTAAAAGATGTTTTGCTTCTAAAAGAATTCTGTGTATATTCAGGTATTAAAGGCTATCTGAAATAAAGGAAAGCTTAACCAAGGAGACAGAGTTAGTTATATGCCCACAATATCTCTGTTTTTATTTGTTTCTGTAAAGAGTAGTACAGTATTCGTTCAAATAAATGAAAATCTTTCAGTCCCAACATAATTATTAATGCCTTCAGGTTTTGATTTCTGTGAAGAGAAAATATGTGGTTAAACCTATTTATATTCATTCTGTTGAATCTTTCTCTTTTTATATTGTGGTAGATTTAATCCTATATTATTAAATGGATATTTTTCCCCTTTGGCTTTCCTTCTAGGGACATATTATCTACCCTATTCTTTTGCTCTCTGCAGTCAGGGCTGATCTACTGCAAACTACAAATTAATTATTTTCATGTGAGCAACCATGACTTCATTTATTTGCCTTTCCACCTGAGTTATAAAGCTGTCATTTCCAGGTAGTTTCTTTAACTAGCTTGAAACCTCTCCTTGCTGAGAAGACTTGAAATTCACAGTGGGTTTTTGTGTTCACCTGGGACAATCACGGTAAGCACTGAAGGGGGCCGTCAGGCCGTGTCAAAAAGCACTTCCCAGAAAGCCTTCTGCTTTGAATTCTGCTCTGACTTTTCTAGGGAAAAATTGAAATATTCAGCATGGCAAACTAATTAACTTTCTATTTCTCCTATGCACCCTCCTGAAACCCCATAACATGAAATTATATAAATGGAAGATGTGCTGATCTATTGCAGTGCCTATTACTGGCCCCTATGACTACTACTCCATGTATTCTGAATCATGAATTAAAGTCTCAGGGGTGTTCCTGAGAGAGTCTGTCCCCAAGTACAAGTGTGATGAGAAAGCCAACTCCAGCTCAGTGCCTTTTGATTAGAAAGTCAGCTTGAGATGAAATTGGTCAGGTGGACAACCTCTGTGCAGATGTCAAATGCAGGATGATGAAACTTTAGAATCCTTTTAAACCACGTTTGGTACAAAACACCAATTAATACTTCAGAGGCTCACAGGAAGCACTATCACAAAAGCTGTGGAGATAAAAAAAGATAGCTACTAGTGACTTTCGAATATCACATTGACACAGCAGGACTTTTCTCTACAGTTGGTTCTCCAACACCTTATCATGATTGTGCTTTTTTCAGCTAAGACACTATTTCTCAGTCTTATCATTATGGTTTATTAATGTAATTTTCAAAAAATCTAGTTTTAAACAATATTTTGCTGGATTTCATTTTACAGCTTGTTGTAGTATCTTGAGCAGTTGTTATATTTTCTTTGCTTTTACACTAGTTTTGCATTTGTCAGCTACTATAAATTTATTTAAGCAAACTCTGCCTGTTTTGTGCCTTAATTTTCCCTCAAAAATCACCTTTATTTATGGAAGGGTGAGCCTTCATATTATAATTTTTCTGTTAGTCAGAAAATAAACTATGCACTAGCAAAAATAAGAAGAATACAACTGAGAAAAAAATACCAATGAGAAAAAACCCTACCATAGAAAATGTCTTCTAAAGTGACAAATTTTTTGTCGTGTCTGTGTGTTGCTTTTTGAAAATCAGGATCCAAATTTAACAGAAAAGATAACAGTTACTGGTTGCTTTTAAAAATGTATCAACTGTTTCATAATCAGGAGACCTCTAGATGATATTACAGTGATGCTGTTGATAAAAGCGTTAAGGGTTGTAATTTGGGGTTCATGGTAAGAGAAAAGAGCTAGTATTGCAAATATCTATTTTTTTATTATTATTTTGGCAGATTAATCCACTTTAGCTCTTCCATTTAATCTTTCCCTCTGCATCTTGTTTTCTTGAGCAAAAGAAAGAGCAAATTGCTATCTTAATTTATTCCTGTGGCCACATTCACAACACTAATTTTGAGCTCTCCTCAAAAAAATCCCCAATGAAAGAAGAGCAAGACAAAAAGTAAATTTTGTTGACTGAATTACAAAGAAGGGTGACCTTGAGAGCATGAACTTTGCTTGAGCTATAATGGGTGCAGTAGTGTATAAAATTTAAACTTTTCCCTGTGGATGAATGTCAACAGTGGTTTGCTCTTTTCACAAATGATCAAGTAAGTACAATACTGAATATACAGAAAACCTTTAAAAAGTACCCCTTTTTCCCCCCAGAATATCCATCAAGCACATCCACAGTGATGACGGTTTTCCACTTGTCCTTATTTGTATAATATTGTGATACTTAGAGAAGACTTTTCTGACTGAGTTCACTCATTTGCATCTAAGTTGCAAGAAGTTAGGTCACCCAGACTCTCTTTGGGAAGCGATATTTTTGAGGTTTTCCAGCTGTCTTATCCTTCAGAAACACAATGCCACAAAGTAAAACAAATTAAGAAAAAAAAATATCACCTAGGAAATTCTAATTTTGAAGGGCCAACTTGTAAAATACCATGCCAAAACTATATCGGTTTTGATGAATCTTCTGCTCAAACAAGGTTTTAGGTTTTATTTCTTTTTCGCTGACCTCTCACCTTCCCTCTTGGACAGTCAATCTTCACCTACAGATATGGGGTCTCAAAGGCCATGGAGATGTGAGACAGCCTGTTTGTTCTGCCTGCTTGGATTTGAGGTGCACAAGGTTGCCAGGACCATCCTGTGGGAACAAGATGCTGGGAGCCAGGGCAGCAGAGGAAGAAGGGATGAAGGGGGAAAGGGGGCTTGTGAATGTTCAGGTGCTTTGCCATAGAGGTGTGAGCCAAAACTCTGGGCACTTCATCCATCTCATGAGGGAATCACAGCACTGCAACAGAGGCTACTCCAGTGAGATATTAATTCAGCTTTGTCAAAGCTGGATTGAACTTATCCAGATAACCAACATTTCCAGTCAGTGAAGTCAGTTCTACATCTCCCAGAGCTGTGGGGCTTGGAAATGAAAGCCAGAAAAGCTTGTATCCTGCTCTCTTGGGAACTCATCTTCTGTCTAAATTTGAGATTGCTGTTTCCAGTAACAAAGAAAGAGATAGAGGCCTATTCAACCAGACTTTTTTTTTTTTTTTTTTTTTTAAGTGAACAAAAAGGCATTTTGAGAGTTTCCCTCTCTGACTGCTTCTTTTGTATGTGAATACTTCACTCCCTCTGTGGACTAAGACACATGATTTCCAGGCTGTTGGGACACAGTGCCCAGGGAGCAAAGGCAGAAGGGGCAGAGGCCACACAGTGAGACCAGACTAGGATGGCAGAAGGATGTGGGCTGGTACATTACTGGCTAGATTGGAAATACCTCCTGTTATCCTTCTCACTTCCCATGGTCTTTCAAGGACTAGATAACATAGTTTGTCAAGGTTGCTTACTTAATGCTTCTCATTACTCTCCCACCTTCCTGTAAATATATTCATGAGAGCAAGTTTTTACCCTTAACAAAAGCAGGCTACAAAGTAATGCAAGATGATGCAACTGAAAGCTTTGCACAGAATCAGACAAGAGTAAAATTCTAGGGCACATTTGGTTTTGCTGCAATATTGATTCTTTGTTTCTTTTCCAGTAGGAGCAGAAACCTCCCTATTTTTCATTCATTTTGATCTGTGGCCTGGAAACATTTTATGGCATATATATGTAAATATATTATTTAAAATTAGGAGCAAATAATTTTGTTACTAGCAGTGACATTAAAATTCCATTAAAAAATTAGAATTTAATTTACTATATGTTTCATTATTCTGAACACAAAATTCTCCTTTATTTTTCTTTAAAAAGAAAGAATGTCCCGTGAAAGAAAAATAGATATTTGGTACCAAATTTCTCTACCCTTCATAATAGAGAAGGGTTCTCTACCCTTTTACAATAGAGAAAGGCATAGCCAGATACTTTAAAAGATTGAGGACTATTCCATGAACAGCTATCTAGAAAGATAATCATGGGGGTAAAGAATTTTGAAACTATTTAACTCTTACCATGTCACAAGGGAAAACAATCATTCAGCACTAAGTGCACATTAAATGCATTTCAAAAGTTTGTTTAGCTAGAAGAATACATCTGGCTCTAATTAATGCTGTTATATAGGGAGGCTCGATCTCCTTCAGTGGAAAGAGGTTGAAATTTTTATTTTCACTTAGATAGGGGATGTAACTTACAGCTTCATATTCTAATGCTGAAACTGGAAACACTCTTATTAAACCATTCAGCTAGGTGTCTGGATGGCAAGTTACATATTTCTGTGACAGGGACAGAAAATATGAAGGAACATCTTGTTGATCAAACATTTATTTATCCATTGCAGATAAAAACTCCATGGAAAGAAAAGAACTCTGCTTTCTTTGCGGTGCTTTAAATCCTTGATAGCTGTACAAGACACATGGGTGTTATCCCTTGCACATGCTGTGTTTATTGTCAATATTAAAACATCTAAACTTGAGGGAAAGTGGTGACATAAGATAGAATAATGTTAGAAAGATAGATGTTGTTAATTGCAACAGCTATTTTATAACTAACTAAATGTGAGCTAAAACTTAGATTACTTCAAACAGAAGTTCATAGAGGAAAACTTTGGGCTTTTTCAGCAGATAATCTCTTTAATTTATATTTTCACCTCAAACACAGCTGTGACAATTTTACTGAAATAATATAACAACTGGAAAGATGAACATTGTCATGGAAAAAAACTACATTGCTTTAGTGAAAGTAATCTAAAATCTTCATTAACATATATTAAGAATCTCAATGTTTTGGTGAAAAATGTAGAAGAAAATTGAAAACATGAACTATTTCCATTTTCATTCTAGACCCACAAAACAAAGACTGATAAGATGGTGACTAAAGAAGTGTGAAGACACTGACTCTAATGAAAAATGTGTGATATGCATTGAAGTGAGAGATAACATAAACCAGATTGAACCAATTCTTGTTCTGCAGCAAGCAGGAGGATGTGTGAGGTGAGGGAAGACTGAAGCCCGTGGCTGCACAGAGGGAAAGTCTGCAGAGTCCAGCAGAGTCTGTAGAGGGGACTCAGGGACAGAGTAGTGGAGAGACAGGAGCAGAGACAGTTCCACCAAGGAACAGCACCAGCACCATGAGCACCAAGATTCGCATTCAATAACAGGTAAGGTGTCGCCAAGCCCTGCCTCACTAACCCATAAAGCACTTCACCATCACTGCTCATTTACAGCTAATGCACAGTTAATTTGATGCATCCTGAAACTGGGCCAGCAATAAAGACACATCTTTGATAAGTGGCAGCAGATCATGTGTCTCTCTGCTTTGATGTCTCATGGTTGCCACGATAGCTGTCTGCCCTGCTGTACAGAATCCATGTCCAGGTCCTTTAAAAAAAATTGTGCTGGGGTCAGAAGAGCCCTTCCTGTCCAGCACCCAGGGGGTGTGCAAAGCAAGGAGAACCTGCAGCTTTTGGGATATGACACAAATATTTCAAGAAGAAAAGAGTGGTGACATCCAAACACTACAAAGGACTGTTGCTCCAAGTATCTATGCAAGTGAAAAGAAACTGTGATAAAAAACTCAGCCAACTCTTTGTAGAGCATTTCAAGCCCCATGAAGCTCCCCCAATTCCCAGAAGGGCCAGAAAGTTAGAAAATGTTTCAGACATATGCATTACTTTGAAAAAGGTAAGCAGTATCCAGGAAGTTCATCCCTGTGTTGGTTATTCAACTCTGTAGGTTTGCTGCTGTGCTGGAAAAAAGGCAAGGTCTCTGGCTTTGTTGATCAGATCCACCTATGAACAACACAGTACAGGTGCAGACACAGTGTTTTTATCAGTGTCACAATGACTTGCCAGAGAAAACTAGCATGAGGCAAACCCCAGCAGCTTTCAACTAAAAACCTGTCATGTTTTCAAAAAAATCTTACTCTTGAGAAATGTCTTCCCTGAAAAAAAAAGAAAAGAAATTTCATTAGACTTCAGGATTTTTATTCCAATAGCTGTTCTTCAGCTCTTCGAGGAGTCCTGCAAGACAGATGAGACTGAAAGAGTGCTCTGGTTGGAAAAGCCCCTGAGAGCACACTGTCAGCCCAATTAGGCTGTGTGAGAAATTTTGAAGCTTGGACAGTGGATGAAGTTAAGTGACAAAAAGCCTGAAGTGACTTGTCCCATACAAAGCTCTATGAATGGAAGGAATGATGTTCACTCACCCAGACAGGGAAAAATAGATGTGAAAAATGAGATCTCAAGGGTGGCCCTTAATGATGATCTATGTTGGGGAAGGTGGGTGCACAGGGAGGTGGGAAACATCTGAAAATTGAATTTCAGTGGGTAAATGAGTCTGAAATTAACTTCTGTGACTTCTCAGCTCCTTCTGTAATTGTAAAAAAGGGCCAATACTGAAGAAAAATGTAATGAATTGCCTGATCTCAGATTAAACAGTTCAGATTATTAACCTTCTATCAGATTAAACAGTTCTATCCAAACACATAGTTGACATATTGGAAATGTAGCAATGTAATACTTTGCTTAATAACTTATCCACTTTACATGCAGAATGTAAATAATGGATAGTAGTTTGGATTTGGCATGCTGCTACGAATTCTTGCTTTGATTTCTACTGCTATGGATACATAAATCAAAAGACTCTAGAGACAGCTCATGGTGAATGTCCCTCTTGGGACTACCTCATTATTAATTTCTCTGCTTGATACATCTGAAAATATTTTGAAGACCTTTTTTTTTTTATTTTTCATATGCAAATAAATATTAAATTGAGGTAACATTCTTAGCTGATTACATAATTGTCTTGTATCACATCTATAAAGTGCATATTTTCATTGGAAAACTGCACCTGTAAAATAAATAGTTTCTCCTCCAAAGGTACAGAACACCTTCAAAATCTTCACAGTGTCATTGCTGACAGGAGAGTTCATCAGTGCCTTTCGACTACTGACAAGAAGCAGCATTCTGCTCTCAGGCACAGCTTACTCAGAGATGGATTCTATTTGAGGGAGTTTTTCTTGTGTTCTCTGCTGCTCCATGGGTTGGTTTGACCAGCTGCAGGCTGGTCTGCACAGGTGGGCACGCACTGCCCTGCTGAAGGATGCCTGTGACTGCAGAGCACTTAGTGCCCCAAACCACTCGGCAGCTGGTGGGGCTGTCTGGCCCATGATGCCTGACCTGGGGACAATTTGACCCCTGGACCTTCCAGGGTCCCCAAGACCCTGTGCCACTCTCTGCTGTCCTGATCAGGCTCCTTTGGGAAGCAGCTGCTGAAATACAGAAAGCTGAAAGTTAATCATCAGAAGGTGTTTGATAAAGCTATTTTCACTTCTGCAAGTCATCTGTGTCCCTAAGCAGCCTATTATTGGACTGAGGCAAGAGTTAACTTCTTTGCTGGTTCCCTGTGCTGCACACAGCTAAACTAAGGCAAGTCCTCGAGTAAACCTCTCTGAAATACTGCTTGAAGAGTTCCTTGCATCTTCTCTCACTCTTTCTTAGCCACCTAATGCTGTGGGATTTAATTTTTCTCACGCAGTTTTGAGATGGTGATACCTTAGCTCAAATGCTTTTTCTTTGCTTTCAGTGAATTTCAGCGTTTCAGTAGTCAGCTCATAATGTCTTTCAAATTGTTCAAATCAGTTCTCTATATCTTCTGCAGATAATTTCAATCTTTTTTCAATCTCTTCCTTGGAAGAAAAACATTCTAATCACTTCTTGTGAATGGAGTTACCCTCTGTGCTACGTGGTTCACTCCCTCTGCTGTGGGTCAGCACTTTTACTGGAGCTATGCTTTACACATTGCATTTCTGATTCCTTCTGTGGCTGGGCCCTACACCCTTATACTTCCCAACAATGTGTGAGAAAAACTAAGATCAAATAATAAGTTCCTAACAACTTCTAAACCTGAAGATTATTCCATTTACAGGTCGCATGACTAAATTCATCCGAATTCTTCTCAAAATAACACTGAATCCTATGATCTATTTTAGGATGGCACTCATCTATTAAGTATTTATTAACTTATTGTAGATTTTTTTAAACATACAGCGTATTTAAATATATATAGAAACCACTGTGGACTTTAACATGGAAGAGTTTTTCCTTTTCCTTTTCCTTTTCCTTTTCCTTTTCCTTTTCCTTTTCCTTTTCCTTTTCCTTTTCCTTTTCCTTTTCCTATTTTTTCTTTTTTTTGAACATTTTTGTTCTTTTATGCAATACATTCTTCATTACATTTTGCTTGTGCATTTCATCTGAAGTTTCTCATTCTAAATTGCAAATGTCTGACCAACAGCCTGACAACTCATTGGAACTGAGGGATATAAACAGCCTTTAGACTCAAAAAAGGCATACCTCAGTACAGACATATCTTTTCATCACAGTCATTGTCCTGAAGGAGGCACAAGAAGCAAACAGTAAATAATCTCTTCATAAGACAGAGCCTTCATTTTAAATCAATTAGATAGTCCAATCTCTATTACTTATGTACTTTCAGAGACTTCATTAGGCAATTAAATGGGAAAAAGAACTCCCCCTCTTCTTTCTTTTCCACTTGATTTTAGACTAAGCAAATTAGACTTAATATGTATCAATATGATTATCTTAACTGGAAGTCATTTTCTTCTGTGCTTCGTATTTAAACACTCATTGTTTCTCCAACAAGAAAGGCTTTTCTTCCAGGCACTATTGATTCTGTTATACACATACACACAGATACAGACTGTTACAGCATATTTTTTACTTATTATTTAGTTGACTGCTTAGTGATTCTGGTAAGCCTGGTATATCTAAAACAGCAGGAGAACTGCTTGTCTGTATTTTGCCTGTAGCCTGTTGTGATGAGGAAGACATTACTATATTATCTCTTGCAGGGGGACTTTCATTTTACCAACTGACAGCAAAGAAAATCTGTTCAAGGGATCATATAATTGTTTTGGTTTAAAAGACATAGATCCACAAAAGAAAAAAGAATATTTAGATTCCAGGAAATGTATTGAAAGAGGAAAGAAAAAAATCCCCCAAAACCAAAGAGTAGTGTAGGTTATAAACTCCAGGTTAAAAATGAGTTTTCCTCAGAAACAGTTCACTTAAACTCATGCTTTATTTTCTTTAATTGTAATTTACCAAAGGCTTTTGGGCTTGACATCCTGTATACACACAGCTGCTCTCCTGGGCAAGGAGGTTTGCACAAACCTCACTGAGGTGAGCTCTGAGAGGCTGGCCTAGAAGATCCCCTTCCCACTCTTCTCTTTAACACTATGTAAATTACATGTGATTTTATTAATAAGATTATCCTAAAGAGAATTAATTTGTTTCTACACTCTTTTCAGCAATTTTGTTGCATAATCTGTCCATGACCACTCGTTTTTCCAATACAGAAAATTACTGTTGAACACCAAATCTGTTGTTTGCACAGAGGCACATGGTTATAACTGGTACTCCTGTCTGCCATGGATGTGATCGTTTATGATTTTTAGTGGTTCTAAGACTTCTAAGAAAGCCCACTTGCCCCTGGCTGAGGTCAGCTACGGGCAGACTGGCACAGTGCAGAAGGACAAGCAGCCACCATAAATCATTTGTGCTACTATCACTATTTAGAGAATAAACAGAGAGTATACATACAGAGAAAATTCCAGGAAAGACAGGAACAGAGTATACATATCCACCCTGGTGTTTCAAATATAACACAAATATTTTGCTGATAAAAGATAAACTCAGTTACTAAAAAAGCTTAACAACTCCTTATGGTTACTGAATTATTCAGGTATTAACTTGGGTAGGAGTGGGGGTTAGAGAAAGGATGCTCCTAAATCATAGGATCTATAGTGGTTTGGATTGCAAAGGAACTTAAAGATCATCTAGTTCCAGCCTACCTGCCATGGACAGGGATACCTTCCACTAGATCAGACAGATGAAATCCTTAATATTCATCACACATTTCCCTAATGCCAGTGTTCGGGGCAGAGCAGAGGAATGCCTAGGCCAGTAGGTTGTTCCTGGAAGGTGAACATTTTGAATGTGGAAAACAAACGGTCTTTGTGTTATTTTATAAGATGACAGATTAGATACAGGTAGATGTGACATTAGCTACATTAGCTACAGCATGCCATGACACCAGGGAAGTTCTGGGAATGAGGAAAATTGCCTGGAGAAGAGAATTTATCTATAAGAAATACAAGCATCATACTTATTTTTACTCTTAAATAGTATTCTGAGAATAATGCTATCATTTTGCTGCACATCCTTCAAAAGGAGGAAGAGACTGAGGGGCACTAAACAGAAAAAGAGAAAATGTACATTTTTTTGATGTAAAGAGAGTCAAGATCAGTCTCCAAGTGGGTGCCTTTCAAGTATGAGGCATTTTTTCTTTGTGTAATAAAGTGATTTTTTTATTTTTTTCCAAGAAAGAGCTTTCTGTTCGCAAGTTTTTTATCAATATTGTAAAGAACCATAAAACAAAACCCCCAAAATCCCAGCCCTCAACTCTAAAGCTATTTATTTAAATTTCTATTCATATACTTCTGTGAGATTTAACCTTTAATAACTTACCCTCCTCCAATTTGGCAACTTTTGGATTATCTAATATCAATAAATAAATTACCTTTGGTCTGGGAGTGTTTAATGAGTGCTTTATGGAAGATGTATGAGGGACTGAACAAAGGAAGGGAACTTGTAAATGTATTGCATCCATAATGAGACAACTTATTATCTTTTGGTCATTTCCAGTCAAACAAAGAGTTCTTCTGAATATAAAAACAGCAGAAAAACTGCAATTTGAAAAATATGGGACTTCCTACTCCTTTAAGGTGGGAAACCACGTGGATGAGTTTTATAGCTATGGGGAAGTGGGGAAGGAATTAAAGTCTTTGTGTCTTCTTCTTTTAAGCATATAAAGCATGACAAACTTTTCTACAGTGCTTAGTCAGAGGTTTATATGGACATGAAATCTCGTTTTCAGAGGCCATCCTGATAAAATTTACAAATGTAGAAACGCATGTTTTTTGTGGAAGTTGAAGCCTTTGTAGATGTGAATATCATGAGCTTTGCCTTTAGGCAAAAACACTTAAATAGATTTGGCGTTAAAAAATGACAATGTATTCTTTCCCCATGACCTGAATCTGGAATGAATCATCCTTTTAAACATTTTCATAAATGGAAATTAAGTGCCAAACCCTTGCAGTATTCATTAGGAGTAATTAAAAAGCATTTAACAAGTTTATGTCTGCAGTTCACTGGGTTGGTACAGCTCTGCACTCCATCAGTGTTGCAGCCCTGGCTGTTCCCCTTGATACAGTTGTGCCAACACCATGCTGGCACAGGAGCACGGAGCCACAATCTTCCCCTTCAGAGTATAGGTGGGTAGAGCTTTAGGGTTGTTCTCAAATGTCTTTTAGACGCCCTAGTCTTTATTCTAATTCAAAGTTGTCTCTCCAACATGGTTAGCTGATTCAAATGGGAGTGAACGTTCTATAGGATGTATTAACTAGGTGTGTCCAGACACATAACCTTATCCCCACTGCCCCACTTTGTTATACATTTAAACCAGAGCATTTCTCTTCGCTATTAATCTCTCGTAGTGATGCTATTTAAAGTTTTTCTGTTCTGTCTCACAGTTTAATTCCCCTAGGTACTAACTCGTTTACTCGTTTTCTACTGTGTACAACTTTGCTATAATACATGGACAGAAATGCAAAAGCAGTGGAGTGACAAATCATGTCTGTCAGGCACTAAATATCTTGCTTTGGATAACCCATGACTGCCCCAAGCAGTGTGAAATCCATGGCTTTACCGTTTAATGCCCAGTGTATTAACACACTGGTATGTAAATCATATCACATATTAATCACTGTTTATTTTACCCCAGGAACATAAATAAGCATTAAACTTAATCCTCTATGCAAAATTTTGCTTTGTGTCGAGTTTCCACTAGTCTTAACTCTTCAGTAACTTCCCAGCTTGGACTTTTTAAAAGTAGGAAGCCTTTTTATTCTGTGCTGGTGGATACAACTCAGTGCTGCTGCTGCTGCAGCAGAGGCATTTTCATCAGGTTGGATTTCCCATCTCAGTTCTTGGTAACAGACCTCCTCCTTCTTGAAAGTCCCAGAGTCACCGTTCTTCAAGTGACTTCAAGTTACCATGCAACAAACAAACAAACAAACAAAGTGCTGGAACCAGGCATTAGGATAAGCACACCCAGCAGGTTTCTGATTGAGAAGTGCAGAGGAACCCTGATTTATGCAGCTGGATATGAAAATATTTAGAGAGAGAAAATTATAGTTTCAATTGTGACTCTTTAAGACTCTTGACAGAGGTCTTAATAAAGACAAGGAGAAAATAGAATATTAAGAGATGTAGTAGTTGAATACTTAATTTTCCTGAAGGGTACAGCTGGCATCTGAATGGGCTAGAAAGGCAATATTTCACTTACAATATGAAAAAGTTTCACCTGCAGAGAAGTCTTGCTCTGCCACTTCAGATAGCAGAGGAATTCAGAATTGCTTACAAAGCTTACTCCCATCTTTATTGTCTGCAGATTTAATTTTTCCAAAGAAGTGGGCTTTGTTATTTTTTTAATCCTTCTGTTTTGCTGAGATGGTGAAAAGGACCACATTGTAACAAAATCAAGGCATATAAAGGAAGTATTTTTTATTTAGAGGAAAAAAATATGTTTCTTCAGATTTCACCAACACATAACAAACTTAAACAAAGAAGCTTATGATTTTGAAAACTGCGTTTGCTTCCTTAAGAATGACTGCTCCAGAGTGGTGGAGAGTTTTTCACAGTGCCTTTTTTGAGGTAAATTTCTCTTCAGCTAGAATATGATTAATTGCTGAAAGAAAAGAAAAAGCCCATTTCTGTTTGATTAAAATGCTGTTGAGCATATTTACTATCTTATTCTGAAAACCAGGAAACTTAACAAAGACATTTTCTGTGATTCTAGTGATTTGTTATCTGAAAGCTTTGTTCCTAGAACAGCCAGTGAAACAAGTGTTTCACCTTCCCTCCTTAGGCCTTTCACTTTATAAACATTTCTCTTTAGTGCACAGATTTTTCAGGATTTTCTAATGAAAAGAAGTACAGAGGATTGTACTGGTTAATGGGCCAGAAAAATACCATCTCTCAGTTCTGTGGAGTGACATTTGCCATCACACAGTGGCCTCTGCAGAGCCTGCAGACAGATTCTGTTCTCTTTGCAGGGTGTCAGTGGGGAATTAGCTGTCCTGGGACTGGTGAATGTCACACATGTGACATGCCTGCCTAATAAGCTCTTTGCAGCCTGCTCCCTGAGGGAGTTCTCCTTGCTGGGCTGTGAATTGGCTATTCTACAGCTCAAGCTGCTGCCAAAATCAATGCAGTCTGAGGGACAGTGCAGCTTCACCACGGGCAGTCTCAGACAAAGCTTTCCAAGTGGATACTGGAGGTGCTGAATACAATAGAACAGAACAGAACAGTGTAAGTTTTTCAGTTGGAAGGGACCTGCAACAATCACCTAGTCTAAATGTGGTCAATTGCACCTTACCTTCTCAAAGTCAAAGTCTTAGAAATGCCAAAGAAGTCACAGTGTGTGCAGTGACTCAGCACACAACCAAAGCAGTAAGATTTGAAGGAATTGGAAGGAAGTTTGGTCCTTTGAACAAATGTATAATTCCCAGTGATGGAAAATTGTTCTTTTAAGTGGTAGGAAATAACTTTTATGCTTTACTAATGGTTCTTTGTCTGCTTACATCTCATTTTTGCAACATAGAGAGTTCTAATTAATATATTCATGTATTATTAAAATTTGAAAAAAGATGCACTTGTATGTGGAATGCACTTCTAGGCAATTTAAATTAAGCTGAATACACAGCTGTTTATTCAGCTAAGATGGCACACTACAGGCTTAAAAATCTGATCCTTTTCTTCATTCATCTTTCTGTCTCCACTGATGCTTGTCCCCATTTCTAAGTTTCCACGTAAACATTTCCCATGTAAAACTTTGAGCTTCATGCTGTGGTTGTGTAATTTGACAGATTTCAAGAACGACTTTCAAAGCCATTTGCTCAAATGATTTAGGCTACTGCTAAACTCTTCTATTTTGAACACCTAGGAATGAACAACTTAGTAACCAGATGTAAGTCATGCATGTTTTCTTGCTAACTGTTCCTGTTTTCATGTCTGTAGGAAAGAGTGTTACTTTTATGAGAAGTTAAGCATTAGTTAGTGAGTGCATCAGCATAACTTGATTCACCATGTGGCTGTAATAAAAGCAGTACAAAGGCCAAAAAAATTTCATTTCATGTACACATTAAAAGTTAACCTGCAACCTTTTCCACTTTGCTAAAAGTCCAGCAAATACAGAACATAACTTTGTGCCCTGAGCTTTTAGATGAAACTAATTTAATATTTATCAGTTGGTTTTCATGGTAGAGTTACCACTCATCACAGCTGAATGCATTCTTTAGGCCAGCTAATCATCTGATTTGATCCTTTATAATGAAAACCAGGTGAATATTTATTTTTAAGTCGTTTTTGGTAGTCAAGGAGTCTGAAGAGAGAGGGGAAAATTGGTTGGTTTAGAGTGTTTGGATGAAGGGAGTAGCTGTGTTTAATCAGGGCCAGATTTATGAAGGGGATGCCAGTGTAAAGATTCCTGTTGGAAATGATCCATGTGAAATACCATGGTTTGACCCCAGTTAAGTCCACAGGACATGTCTCATCTAGATGGAAATTAGAAAAATTAAGGTAGTTACAATAAAAACAGAATAAAGCTGATCTGTGAACACTTGTGGATCTGCTCCCTAACTCTTACAACTGCCTATCAGATTTTTTTTTTCTTAAGGCTATTCAAGTATTCGCACATTTCTTCTGGTTTTAAGTCAGCAAAAATCTGTGCTTTAAAAACAGAAAATCCCTCTCCTGCACTGATACTCTGTATTTACAAATTTCATGATGCCCTTCAATGTCTCATCATGAAATCCAGGAAGGAGACATACTTGGTTTCAATATGATTTTTTCAGGCATTCAATCTTAATCCCATCAAGGTATTAAAAAAATCAGATAGAAGGAAATGATAATTTACTATTGAGGTGTTCATAATGCATGTGAAATTATTGGCTCTTTCCCACTTTTCCTTAGCTCTCTGGGATTTTAATTTTGTTTTGGCACAGTTCTTGTTGCAATAACCTACTGCCTGCTGGCCTTAGAGGGTGTGCTCATCTGCATTTGTGGACTTGATATGATATTTGGCACTTTTAGTTTTCTTTGTACTGCGTGCTGTGTACACTGATCTTCAAAGTTATAAAATGACTTATTTGCCAAACTTGACCATTATAAACTTTTCACCTTCTGTTTCATGCTGGATTTAGAAAGTTTTTAGGGTTTTTGATTGTGTTTGGTTTTTTTTTTTTTTGCTAATCTGTAACAAATTATGTTCTGTTTAAAATATTGTAATCAAATTTGGTAAATAGGTAATGAAAGAGCTTTTGTCTTTAAAGGTGTGATCCTTGAGAAATCCAAGTCAGTATTTTGCAGTCGAATTTCTTTTTTCATGCTGATTTTATTTTGTGGTTATAACTAGCACTATAAATTATGCAAGGGAATTCTGGTTGCATTAATATGTCTCTTACAAAACCTAATTAAGGCATCACCAAGGAAGCAGAAGTCTTCCCATTTGACTTCAGAGGTCGAGGCCCCAGAAATGTAGTTAAACCCATGAGGAATCAGAAGTGTGAATGAGAATTGGTAAATGAGCAAGACAGAGGAAGTATAGATTTTTTAAAATTTTTGTTTGCTTTTTTTTTTTTTGCTTAGGCTGCTATTTTCTGACCCAGTTTTCTTTAAACAAAACAAACCAAAAAGGAATGTAAATATAATAGATCTGCTGAAAATTTCAGATGCAATTATCTACACCAAGTAGCATTTTCTTACCAAAAGCATGTAGTTCTTAGAATGAACACTGGGCAACTTGCATCATAAGTACTTGTAAATTATTTGATGTGAAAGCAAAAGGCCATAAGAAGGCATGCACAGGTGGAATAGTGCAAGGCCAGTTGGTGCCATTCTTTTTATTAAATGGAACACCATATATGAATACTCTGATTCATGTGTTTCATATATTTACAAACAAATAAAAGCATTTGGGAGAACAGAGGAATCATGGCTGTGTCCTACATGATTAAACACAGCCAGCTATTTTCTAACACTCTTGATATTTACCTTTTCAAAGCAGGTGTTATTATATTATTTTTCAATAGATAAGATTTCACTTGTGGAGGTTGACAGGAGGGTCACAGGTTTCATTAGAGCAAAATGACCGTTAAGATAAGGATTTGGAGTTCTTTCTTCTGAAAAGCTATTGTGAATTATAGGTATCTGAGGAAGACAACGGGTCTGTTAGTTCTCTCTTCTTGCTCTGTATGTCATATCTCCTGCACTCACTTAACAGATAAAGAACAGAAGAATGAAATTAGAAACAGGAAAATAAATATAGAAACAGCTTATATTAAATATCTATATCTATATCTAATCTGTACACACACACAGACACACATATGTAAAGGACCATTTATTAAGAGTTTTCTACAGTTCCCCTCTGAACAAGGTACTCTGGCACTCTCACTGGCAAACACAGCTCTGCCATCTCTGCTACTTAGAACCTCTCTTATGAAGATGATTGGTTTAGTGATTATTTTTCTATTGAGGTGTCACCCCTCCAGGGTTATATACCAATGCCTTCCTGGCTATCTTATGAAACAAATGCAGAAATGTATACAGGAAATTAGGTGGCTAAATTTCAAAACCATTTGACTAACGAATCTTTTTCTGCTTGGAAAAAGAGTGGAGGGAGAGGAGGATTGTCACCTTTCTCAGAGACACTTGACCATCAGCAGAGCAAATCAGTGTTTACCATGTCACCATCCTGACCTGGCTTTGTGTCTGTAAAGAAGCTGATGTGTGATGCCTCTGTTCTACCTCCTTCACTTATTCTTAGCTATTTAATGAGTGTCTTTATATTCTAGGATAAGGCCTTTCTACTCTGCAAGTTCTATTTGAAAGCAAAATAATGCCAGAGAGTCTTTAAGAAGTCTCCTATATTTTTCAAGGTGTATCCAATATATTTCAAGGTACCAAAATCATCTTTGATCTAGGCTTAGATCAAATGTTAATCCAAGGGTTATTAGTCATGTTTGTTTTGCTTCTATACTCCCATTAGTTCAGGAGCAGTCCCTCTTTCCAATTTCACAAGTCTGGACACTTGCTTTTGATGTCAGAAATGAAAATGAATTTAAGAAAAATACCAGAGGAAAAAAGGATTGGTTTGCTGTTAAACTGAAACCTTCTAGAAGACACATTAAAATAAAGAGAAAGAGTCTTGATGGTTTCTCTACACAGACGGTAAGTTACATTTTCTAGTAATTTAGGTAGTAGTAATAGTAATAAGGTAATCTAGAAAATTTTTCAATATGGGATGCTAATTGTGTCTGATACACTGTGTTTTTGAAAACATTAAATTCATATGCAATGAACAATTTCGATATTATTTTCTTGAATATATGTTCTTTTCTGTTTGTTCTTAAAACTTTTTTAAATGAGGTGGAGGTAGATGTGGAGCAAGATGTGAAGAACTGAAGAAGTATCTTACTGTCAGATTTTAAAGTATTTACCGCAGGGATTAAAGAAACTGCACCCTGATATATCAGGAAGAATAGGTACCAATGAACACATTTTGGGTAATAGATGCTTGCTATACAACTAAAATGGGGCATGCTGTGAGCATATAAAGAATAGGATCTGCACTTGAGTTGGACTCAAGGTAATGTAGGCTCACTGTCAAAAACAAGGAGTAAAACACTCTCCTGCTTCCTTCAAACTTGGTTCTTGTCTTGAAACTCATTCTGTGCTAGGGCAAGATTACCACTCATCAGCAAAACCTCTAGTAACAGATATTAAAATTAATTAAAAATCCCACCAAATTCAAAACTCTCTTGTATCTCCTCTGATGTATCTACTCTTAAACAGCCTTTATATTTCAACACCAGATTCTACCTTTTCAACAGTCTTCAAAGGAAAATAAAGATGAATGATGGCTTTAATCCTTGGTTTTGCTTTTGCTCCCTGCAGTGACTTCCCTGAGGAGGTTAGCTGCATGGATGGAGAACTGATGTTTTCTGTGGAGGCTATTGTGATAGTAAATTAAACCCCTAACTGTGCTTTTGGTCTTTGTACTGTGCTGTTCACATCTATCCCATGATTAACAGCCTTCAGCTCTAAACACAAATCTGGAAACATCATTGCTGTCCTTAGGCAATTATACAGAATATAATTAATCTAGCAAGTTCTCAAGGAAGATTCCAGTCCTGTCAGGTAGAAATGTCACTAAGGGAAATTTCTGATGGTCACATGATCACTGAGCTCACTAGAAATTAATGTGCTCTAAGAAGAATTTTTCCATTACCAAAAAGCCAACCAAAGTATTATTGTAATGTCTGAATGTTTTATGGGTGAATCATTCCCTCATTGTTTTATCCTGTGAAGGAAATCTATTTAAAAATGCAATGATAACTTGTGAAACAACCTTGAGTATTCCATTAGGGTTCCTCCAGCCTTTTCAAGAAGAGTAGGGCGTAGGTGGGCAAGTAATTTCAGAAAGCTCATGGAGGTCCAGGACATAAGACTACACAGCCAGCTTAACTCTGTGACTGGCAATTTCTAGAAAAAGAAAAACAAGAAATGCAAGATCTACTTCTGTAGCAAGTGTCTCACAGTGGCTGCTGAATGTTTGTGTTATTTGGTGTGTGGTGGAGCTCTCCTTGGTCTGGTACTGTTTTACCACACTGAGCAGTGCTTAAGTCTCTGTATTCACTCATATCTTTAACATTCAGGCTCCAGGGCTTTGGTCACTGTCTTCCAGAAAGGCAAAAACTATGAATGTGCTTTGTACAGAGCAAAATAACTCAAATACTGAATTCAACATTGAAATGAAAGTATGTTTCAAAATATACAGAAAAATATGTTTTCACATGTTCAAGTACCTGTCCTGATGAAAAAATAGCTATTTCTGCAAGTGTTAAGTCTACTCTTAGCCTGGAATACCTCATAGCTTGCAAGGAAATGAAGATTCCTTCCTGCTCCGCACCTGTCTGATTTCTTGGTATCTATTCAGTGGGCAAGAATTCCATAGTTTGATTTTCCTTTCCTTTCTCCACTTTCTTTGTTCTTCTGGAGACTGTCTGTCAATGAAAATAGAAAGACACTCTTTTCAATAGCCAGTGAAGCTGATAAAATCCAAGCCTGGCCCCGTGCAGCCAGACCTTGAGGTGGTTCTAGTCCTTACAGGTGAAAGTGAGAGCAAAGGAGAGAAAGACAGCTCCCTTGTACTCCCCTTCCATCTGTAATTCCTGCCAGGGCTGCTTCAGCCTCAGTTAGTAACCCTATCACATAATAGCTACACAGCAATTTCTTCTGATCTTATGTACATAAAGTCCTTGAGCACAGTAGTGCTGATTCCTCCTCTTTTCAGAGAAAACTATCATTGCCTATTTGCCTCTATGATCCCTGTATGATTGCTGTGCTTCATCACTCATTTTACAGTTGGAGTTCCAAAGAGAAAGCCTCTTAATAAATCTTAATCTAATGAATCTTTCAAGTCATCCAGCCACTTGACTTTTGGCTGACCATTTTTCACAGTAGTATTTTATATATTAAGAAATTTTGGTCTTTCAGTCATAAAAGGTTGCTTAGCAATGTTCTGTATTTACCCCAGAGGAATGGGGTACTGCTCTGAAATATTCCCTTAGTTTAAAATGTTCTTGCCTTAAAGAAAAAATAGCAGATAAACAAACTAAAACCCTCTCTTCCTGTCTGGTAACAAAAATTATATTTTATGGTTTATGATTTATTCTTTCAGCAAAGATTCTTTCCATTTCTTTGCTTATGTGCTATTTTTGAGCTAATACCTATAAAAGAATTATTTCCCCAGACTGGAATGTATTTGCAAATTAGAAAAAAACCTCTAACTTCTTTATCTTCCTTTCTTCTCCCTCCTTTTCTCTTAAGCATACATTGTGGAAAACAAAATTTGTCTGGTATTATATTTTATCATGCAGATCCCAAGCAGCACTATCCAGCTTCTCAAATACTAAAATAACTAATACTCAGTTATTTTTCAGATTATTAGAAATGCAGTAGATATGCTCCTATATTGGTGTCTGCATTTCGAAATCCCGAAGCACCTCTGCCCATAGCTTCATTAAGCAGTGGGGTCATTAACTGTTTAGAGGAATCAGACCCAGTGTTACATTGGAATGCATTTTTCTGTGGTATTTTGTGGAATTTTACTTCATTTTCCTTGTGTTGTCTTTGGTCTCTCTCATTCTCTGAGATGCTGTATCCACTTAGGAACCACAGGGAGATTTCCTTTTGAGCAATTATTTTCAAAGATTTATAGGTGAGGAGCAAGAAAGTAATAAAGCATATACAGTTACTAACAAAAGCAAAAAAAAAAAAAAAAACAAAAAAAAGAGCTCTCTACCTTACCCGGCTGGACATGCTGTGGATTTTGTGGAAGCAGGTTGTCCTTTGAAAAGCACCGGAATTAGATCTCATTGCTGTCTCTATTCTTCATTTTTTTCAAATCTGAGAACTGTAAGAATGACAGTAAAATAAAACAAAGGACCTATTTGTCAGTGTCTCCACTCATAACAGCACATCCCTGCCACCTGTGTAAAGCAGCAGGGGATGATATGGTGAGGGGAGCCACAGAGCTGGGAAAGCACACTTGTCAAGCTTGCCAACAGTCGCGTACATCTCGGATGTCTCTGGTCTTGTGAGGTTTCTTGAGGCATTTAAAACCATTTTAAAATGTAATTTTGGATTTCCTGAAAAAAACCTTAACTTTTCTGATCAAATGAGGGTGTAGTAAGCAAGGAAAGAGTGGTATTTCATGTTTTTCCACAGAACATTTCCATATGGGAGGAGCTTTGTTTTCCAAAAAACCCAATTTTCTTCATGCAAAACATTTTACCCAGCTTCAGTCTGATGGTGCTACTATCAGACCTAATACTATAGGTGAGCCTGAAGTGCAACACGTATCAAGGTCACAGGAATTAACATTTGGGGTCAGCTCTAAAGCTTCAGGTACCAGGATTTAACAGCAGTGTTCCAACAGAGAAAGAACATGCTGTCTGTTACAGTGTTGAATCCCAGATACAGTACACAGGTTACAACTGAGATGTAAAATTTAGACTCAGATTGCCTTGTGATTACTAATAGGCTGTTCTTATCCAAATATCTGCTTCTGTGCTCATCCCAAGTTCTGCTCCAGAAGATTCAGCCATGGTATTTCTTCTAACCAAGTGCAATTTTCTCCCCAGTTTTTAAGCTGATGGGTAGCTTGGAATGAGGAGATGATGAGCTTTATTCTTCGCAAAGAACAGATATAATTGCAGCCCATGCACCCTGTGATTTCCTTTCCATCTCCTTTGTGGTCAGGAAGAGATGAGGCCATGAAGCTGTCGAGCAGTTAAGGTGCACAGTCTCTGCATATCTCAGAAGCCTCAGAGGAATTACACCCCTCATGGTATCTCCAGGCAATGCATCAGCCTTGCTATTGGTTGTGTCCAGAAAACTCAACCTCAAGGTAAAAAAAGAAAAATGGAAAGACAGCCTGCAAAACAAATACTTTCTTGATTCACTTTTTTTTCAGAGTAAGTTGAGAATCACTTTCTATTCTGTTTCATCAGTAAAAACCTGCTCCCCCAGTGAATCCTTATCCCCCAAAAAACTGAGTTGCTGTGTTTTATTTATGTGACTGATAAAAGATGTTGGACCTCTGTGACTGGAGGATACTTTATATTTCAGTGGAGTTGTTGATTCCCTTGGGGACAGGGCAGTTGATTGGCGAAATTCAATTTACAGAGGCAAAGAGAATTTTAAAATTGATTATGACATAGGCCTGTAATAGATTTTGATCTCTGTTGTTTCCTTGTCTATTTGCACAATTCTGAAATGATTAAAAGTACTTGGACTCAGTTCACAATATTGTCTATTCTCAAACCTGTAGTGAAATAAATTCATCTTGTTTTTCCTTTCATGCATTTTGAAGTATTGTTTCTTTTTTACTAATTAGAATACATGGTTTGCCTTTCTTATCTGAATTATTTTCTGCACTTCTAGAATTTTCACTGGATAATTAGACTAAAAATTAACGTTTTTCCAGAGTTCTAGAACCTGGTTTCCCAAGGATCATACCTAGTAATCTTTTCTCTGCATGTGGACTTGAAATTGAGATGGATATTTTAAAAAAAAACCTTCTAAACAAATTTTGAAGCTACTACATTTGATCTAGTAGTAAGATCCTAAAACTGCTCATGAGTTTATGGAAAGCTCTGTCTAAGGAAAGGCACAAAGTGAAAGCTACATCTGTGGTAAGTCTGTCTTATTACCCTAAACATTGGTGCAATCACAATTACAACCATCAGGAAATCCCAATGGTCTCTGTAACTTTTTCTATTCATGGAGCTTTGAATTTTTCTCTCATGTTTGCATACAGAATGTGTCTGCTTGTAGATCTTTCCAGTATAAAACTCGTGCCCCAAAAAGTCAGATTGTGCCAGTTATCCTTGCAGCTCCATGCAATCTATATTTAGAATTACTCATGAGACTTCACGGCAGTACTGTGACTAGGTTAAAACGAAGTTAGGAAGCCCTGCTCCACTGAACTCTGTGGCAAAATTCCCTCATGCATTAATCGTGCCATAATTTTGTCCCCAGAGAGTGAATGGTAGAATTTCAGTGAACATTTGCAGGCAGATTAGCCTGGAATCCCCTCTGAGGGAATGGAAATGACTGCTGTTACAGTACATGTTTTTAAATTAAGCTACTTGTGCTAAAGAGAAGGTAAGGCATAGGACTATCCCAGTGTACAGCAAAAAAAGCCAGATTTTGTTCCTAGTTTTAATAAGTCAGAATGAATATGGAGGAACTGCTTTTCAGTATAACTGGGACCAGCCACTCTGATCACTGTCACATTAATGTTGCATTTAATGAGTAGTATGATTGTGTTGGGTTGTGCAACACAGAAAAACCTGCCAGCCTCTTTTGGGGGGAGCAAAACAGAACATGTGAAAATGACAAAGAGTAATTGACATCACTTTAATTACAAGTGTAAGGTATTTTCAGCAGCTGATGGCAAATCCTGTTGTGAGTTATGTACAAGTACAAGCATCTTTTGGGTAGCCTGGTAATGTGGAGGAGGAATGAAATACATTAAGAATGTGATTAATTAGTCACCTTTGAATGGGATGGACTACTCATTTAAAATGAAAACCTCCTTTCAGGTAGTAGGGACAAATGGTCACTAGTGAGTTGCACTGTACTCAGCAGGTCAAAATACGTGTTAACAATATTAGCAGAGGTCAAGAGAAAAAGTTGTGGATGGCTTCAGCCCCATTAGCCAGAGAATGGGTAAAGGCCAGAGTAAGCAATTTACATGTCCTAGAAAGAGAGATACACTATTTTAATAACCCCCAGTAAGAGAGAATACATATGGCCATGAAGCAATATCGTGAATAAATGAAGATGCATGTCTCTTAAAACCTCTGATTTCCATGTGTGTGTATAAAATATACAGATATGGTGGGTATCTCATTAAAAACTTGCAGCTTAAGGGATGCTCTACCATCCTGACCAACATCTTGCTGCTACATGTCACTAAACTAAATAATTTCTTTCACAATCTGCTGAAATGTTATCTTAAAATTGCAAAGCTATTGTCTTGTCCCCTGTGCACGTGGAAAAGCTTCTTCAAGGCAGCTGGGTCTAGGCAGAACTGCTCCAATATTCAGAAAGTTCCCAGCTTAAATGTATGCATGGATCTTTGATGGCCATTTGCTGAACGGTAGTTTAAAGCTTAAATTATTCCTGTCCCTTTGATTTTTTTCCTAGAATCTTCCCTCATCCTTAATTTTGGAAACAAAATAACCCAAATATTCCAACTTAAGCTTTACACATGCCTTTATCAACTTCTCTCCTTACAATCTCCATTGTTTTTCTGTTTCTTGTACTGCTCAGTTTCCTAACACTTTTACCTCTGTCAGTCCCATTGTGATTAGAGATAGGAAATTTTTTCATACCTGAAGCTGTGGAGTTCCTGGGTTACTCAAAAAACACAGGCGAAAGCAAACTTTGTAAACTACTGCCAAATCACAGCTGCAAGCGACAGCTAGACAAGTTTCTAAGCAAAAGAAAACAAAAACATTAACTTTTCCCAAGGGGTAAGGGCTGTTCCTTTCTAAGAAATATGTCCTATGCATAGTCTTCGGTTCAGTGTTTCCAGGGATTCAGTGAACTACCGTGTCTCTGAACATTTGGTATGAATTCCACCACAGATAAATTCTTTCAGATATGTTTTGTAAAGTCTGCCTTGGTAAACGCACTTTACACTTTTGCAGTATTTATTGATGGTTCTTTAAAGAGTTATTGATGTGTTTTTGTGCTTTGCTATTAATCAGGAGAATTCACAGAACGTGTGCTACAAAGTAATTTGAAATTCTCAGTTTCTATAATTAATTTGATCTTTGACTCTATTCAAAATCTACATTAAAAAATTAGAAACAAACAAACAAAGCCCAACCAAAACCAATAGAATCATTTGGACTAGGGGCTCTGATATTAGAACTTGAAATTCAAATAGTTTGCCAGTTATTTCTTGCCAAAATAAGTCTTTCTATTTTTCTATTGACTGTCTCCCTGTTCATGTTTTCTTCCAGTGAAACCAATGTAGGAAAATATAGAAGAAAAAATAATCAAAAATTTAAATCTAGTTTCTCAAATGCCCTAGCTTAGGTATACTATGCCTTATGTGATGTTTAATTATCTCATAATTAATTGTTAAAAATGAGGTTGTTAACTTTGAATAATTAACCTGTTTTGTATTATACAAATTTGAGAAAATAGATAAGGCCGGGACATGATATACACCTATACATTTTTTATTTAACCAAGTTCTTATATTGATAAGAGTATATTTGCTCTTTGTTTCAAGCTCTACTTACTTATATAATTTAATTTGAAAAGTGAATGTTCTCACTAGTATTTGTTCTCACTAGGTATATGTTGCTACGGAAAGATGGCGGCTCCCATGGTAGTGTTAAAATTAAATTCAGCCACTTTAAATCTGTAGGATACATTCTGAAGAAATTAATCACAAAACTCAGGGGAGTGACTATTACATCAGTAGGTACAGGAATCAGTTGAAAACAGTCAGTTTAGTTAAAAATGTGCTTAAAAATGTAAACTCCTCCTTCTATCTGTGCATCTTCACTGATGCCAACATACAGATGATTTCACTTGAAGTGTTTTGAACCACAAAGTACAAGACTGAGCCATTAACACTGATTAGGGATCTTCAGTTAGACACCTTAGGATTTTTCTAATGGCAAAAGACAAAAGGACTACTTTAATGATAATGGTGTGTCTCAACTACCTTATAATTCTGTTGTAGCAATTTAATACTTATTCCTTCTATCTCCAATTGGAAAATGTGCTGCCTGGGGCCCATAGCTCATCCAAAACAGTACCAGCCTACCTTGCTGCCATTTTCCAGTGTGCTCTCAGAGCTACTGTGCCTCATTAGCACTCAGAGCCCATCACCTTTCTTATTAACTGAGCCAGCTGATGACTCTGCTGGCTGAACAGTTTTAACTCCATCTGGTAAAACACAGTTGACAACTCCTTTTTGAGTCTTATATTGAGGACTTAATTCTGTTCTACTTGCCTTCACTGGATGAAGAGGTACACAGGAAGACAGAATTTGATCTTGAAAACAAAAGAAGTCTTTGCGGGGGTAAGCTGATGACTCGTTTAGCCTTGGGTAGGGGGGTGGCAAGGTGCTACTACAAAGTGCTTCTGCTTTCTGTGAATCCTCAGCAGACCAGCTCATTTGCAACCAAGGGGAGTATAATCCCTTGCACTGCTGTGAGTTTGAGATTAAATATTGAGTAAATATAGTTTCAGGTTTCTGGCTTCAAGGAAGCTGCACAGGTGTAAATGACAATAAGATTTGTTCTTCAAAAATCAGGAGGAGCCTTGTAAAAAGGTACTGTCAACAAGATTTTGGCTTAAGTATTGGCAGATTTGTCAAGATAATACTCATCACTCGATTTTCAGCTGTCACTGTTCGGCAGCAGAGTTATTTCAAGTGCTTTGTAACCTCCACTGCTGCTCTGAGATCACTATTTACATCTGAAGTAAACAGCACTTTGTGAGCCTCCGTGGGTTTTAACTGGGCATCACTAAGAACCAAACATGGCTGGGAGTGTGGACTGTCAGTATGAACTCCTCAGGTCCACGTGCTCTTATGCAGAATCTCTAACTCTGCTTCAAAGAGGCTGAGGCAGCTGGAAGAGGTGCATGCAAGGTCTTTTTTTCAAGAGGCTCCTTTTTCCTTTGTATTTTCACATCAAATGCTCTTGTGCCCATGGCAGATGAAGTCAGAGGCAGAAAGAAAAGTAATGGTTAATGTTATGATTTTGATACAAGGCTAATTCTGCCTTTCGTGTGCTTATTTTGTAAATCTACAAGAAATTAGTGTTTTATTTCCCTAAAAATGGAAATAGTATTCAAAAAAAATGTCAAAAAATTGGTATAACATAACAATACATTTAGTAGGGAAAGAAAACAGAAATTTATAGCAGTTCATCTGGATTTTTTACTTGTGCTCCCCAGAGAGATGTGGGAAGAAAGCAGAAGTTTTTATGAGTTTCTGAAATGGGAATTTTCACAACACAGAAATATTTCCAGAAAACATGCCACCTGAAAATCCGGAAGTTATAAAATTCATGTGTCTTCCTCACTACCACCTAGATTCTGAAGATAACTATAAAGGCATTGGGAAACTATGTTATGAGGATTAAAATTATGTAGTTTAGCAAGTAAACCAGAGGGTATGGATTAAGCTACAGAGATACTGGGTCCTTTTTCAGATTGTCTTCTTCAATATGCTCTGTATATGTTCCAAGTTTTGGATGTTGGCAATTTATACTGAATATGAAATTTTTTCAGGTCTCTTGTACAGACTGAATCAAAGCTATATATTTAAATGAACTAGTGGAGGACTGAATTTCCTGATTGGCTGTATATAGCCAGTGTGGTAATAAACACCTTTGAAGCAATATTATTGTTCTTTCCTTGAAACAGAATAATAATAATAATTCTGAAATGTCTTTAATGAGATTTTTATCAGGCAGTATAAGTTCTTGTCCTGGGTTAGCTGCTCAAATCTTTAGGAAAAACATAGGTTCTTGAGTATTTGCCTGAAACCCAAATAAAAGTTTGAAATACTGCCCATGGCCAAGGGAACTGAATAGGAATAGCTGAAGTGAATTATTTATTTTTTTCTTTTTTTCATGAGTTTCATATTTTGACCTGTTAAGCACCTTCTGGTTTTAGGGAACAGGGTCATGTTTTGTGCAGAGTGCAGGAGATACTGATTTAAATAAATGACACATTCACTGTAATATCTTGAACTGGAATTTTCCCCCTTCATAAACAAGTGCACCAAAAGCACTGGGAAATGGGCTCTCAGTAAAGTCTTATTCTTCCTAGTGTTTATAAAAATGGAAAGGAAACAGCAAAAATATGGTATATTTTAAGTCCACCTTCACAGTTTCTCTCCTTAGCTACACTATCAAATAAGGCATCTTTACTTTATCTGTCTGAAAAAAATGTAGATTGGATCAAAAAAAGACTATTTGGAGAGTTTTAGAACTGTAAATTAACATCAGTTTAAAAAGATAAGTTCATTCTAACTGTTCATCCAATTTTTTAATGGCAACAAAAACATTTCAGACAAAAACATATGTCAGGGGCTCTCTGTTTAGGTGTAACAAAGTCTAAAATACAGACACCTGGTCTCAGTGGGCCAGTCTGGACTGCCAGAGCTGATCAATTAATTCCCAATGAATTTAGCAGACAGAGCAGAGTTGCCCTGTAAGGTAATCCAAGAAGTTTGTGCTGAGAACACCACCATCGAGTTATCAGTCCTTTGCTTGCAAGCCCATGAGAGAGTATGAAATCACCACTGTGTCAGTTTGTGCATAAACAGACAAAGCACTGGGCCCAGCTTAAGACTTTCTCCTATGGAGACAGGCTGAGAGAATTGGGGTTGTTCGGCCTGGAGAAGAGAAGGCTCCAAGGTGACCTTATTGCTGCCTTTCATTACCTAAAAGGAGTCTACAAGAGGGCTGGAGAGGGTCTTTGGACAAGGCCACGTAGTGACAGGGCAAGGGGGAATGGATTAAAGTTGAAGAAGGGTAAATTTAGGTTGGATATCAGGAAGAAATTCTTTATTAAGAGGATGATGAGATACAGGTTGTCTAGATAAATTGTGGATATCCCATCTCTGAAAGTATCCAAGACCAGGCTGGATGGGGCTCGGAGCAACCTGGTCTAGTGAAAGGTGTCCCTGTCCATGGCAGGGAGGGTAGAGCTACATGCTCTTTAGTGTCCCTTCCAACTCAAATCATTCTATGGTGATTCTGGGATTTAGACAGAGGGCCACCTGATGTCCAGAACACATCAGATCTTGGCTTGAATTTGGGGCCTCTGTGTCACAGGCAGAGTACAATTGACTCTACATGAATAGCTACGTATGGGTGTCTCAAAAGGTCTCATGCCATATTTCAGGCATTAAGAGTTATGCAATGTTAGCAGGTCAGTTTCCTGCATTAGTCTCTTGGACATAACATGTATCACATCTGAATTTTGTCAGTCACTTCTTCCAAAACTTTTGCTCCAAATGCATTTGAAATGAAAAAATAATCAGAGCTCTTGACTCTTTCCTAAGTTTTTCTATTCCAGGGACAAAAATTTTTGATTAAATAAAACCAACTCAGTCGAATTTTGATAAAAGTACCTCCACAACTGCATGTTAGCACTTTAATGATGGTATATAAGTCCCTTCACTTCATGTTTATATTTGCAACATTTTCAACAGCACCAGCAAGACCACTTACTGTACTGTTGTGTTTGTATCACTGACAGGACACAAGTGCCCTTCTGATTGAGATATGATTTGTGCCAGATGTGATTTCATGTGAAGTGTTTGTACAGAATCACATCTGTCAGTATATTCTACAGCTTCAAAATTTCTAACTATCTGTGTCAACAAAAACCACTTCATAATATAACTTTCAGGCAATTTTCAAGCTTAAGAAGAATTATCTTCTAGCATAAGCACTTAAGTGAATAATTTGTATGCAGTTAAAAACAGATTCTCTGGAGGCAGATGTGATTTACTCTTAAAGTAGAAGTTCAGAAACATTAGTGAGGAAAGATAGTGTTTTTTCTATAACTGAAATCCCAATCTGATAGAAAAGCACTCTTCTGGGACAGTTTACAATTTAAACCCACAGATTCCTTGGCTTTTATCTTCATAAATTTCCTCTTTCTTTTTCGTATCTTTGGGAGACTAAATGAAAAAAAAAGGGAGATGTTTGATTGACATGATGATCCCTTCTAATTAAGACATTTTGGCTTCTCCTGGGTTAGTGTAAAACCCATCCTGGCATCATTAAGACTGAAATTTAATTTTTTAAGTGAGAAAATACATTCTTTATAAAACTAAACTTGCCAGTTATACTCTAAATATTTGGGTTTCTTTGAAATTTGTGGCAGTGTTAAAGATACACAAGAAAGACTTTGACTTTTTGGAACAAGTCCAGAGAACAACCACTAAGCTGATCAGAGGACTGGAGCACCTCCTCTGCATGAGGCAGACTGAGAAAGCCAGGGCTTTCAGCCTGAAGAAGAGAAGGATCTGGGGGGGGTCTTATTGCAGCCTTTCAGTACCTAAAGAGGACCTACAGGAGAGCTGGAGAAGGACTTTTTAGAACGGCATGTAGTGACAGGACAACGGGGAGTGGCCTTAAGCTGAAGGAGGGTAGATTTAGATCAGGTATTAGGAAGAATTCTTTACTGTGAGGGTGGTAAGGCAGTGGACCAGGTTGCCCAGACAGGTTGTGAGCTCATTATCCCTGAAAGTGTTCAAGATCAACCTTGCCTAGTGGAAAGTGTTCCTGCCCATGGCAGAGGAGTTTGAACTAAAAAATCTTTAAGGATCCTTCCAACTCTAAAGGTTCTTTGATTCTGTGATTCCATCCTATGACCTTCCATATACTTACACTGGATAATTCCATTAAAAACAATAAAATACTTCAAACCAGTGGGAGAACAAATGGGTAAGAACTGTAAAGACGGCCATGCTCTTGGCTGACACAAATCAGAGTGCAAACAATGACATCAGCGTAGCTTGACTGATTTTTTGTAGCAGAATAAGAACAGGGAGTAGCTTGAGGCAATTTCCTCATTTCCTACATTTTGTATATGGCATACATAAAGAATTAAAATGATTGTGCCTGTCTGCTTAAACCAATTTGCCTTAAGATGCTCTTATTTTCTTCCAGCTTTGATTTTGATCTGTTTCCAGTTTGTGGGGGGTTTTATTTAGCTTTTGGGTTGTTTTCTTGCTTTTTTTTTTTGGGGGGGGGGGGAGGTTTTTTTTCATCTTCCCCTCTAATGCCCAGCACAGGCATTTGCAAAAGTGCATCTTTTTCTGGTTTTATATATCCTTAAAACATGGTATGGCAATACTTGGGCTCTCCTCCACTGAAGTGACAGAGAACCAGGAAAACTCTTCTGCTATTAATTTTCCAGGAGTTAATGTCTGCTAAGATGTATTGTTCCTGTCCCCCTGTTCCCTTTCAGCAATAGGGTAGACATTCGTAAATGAATCGTAAAATGAACTCTAGAGAGACCTCAGTTTACATTTTACCATAGGCATGATGACACAGCAGTGAAGTTTAAAAATGCAATGGGCTTTCACAAAACCTCATGGGATTAGGTTTTCAGCTGAGACTTCAGTGACAACACGTTCAAGATCTAATTACCTGAGTTTCTAGGCTGATGTAGGTGATGCCAAAATAATAGCGCAATTCTGTCTGACAAAAAATATCACAAAATAACGATAGCTGAGACTGCTGAGTTTACATTTACCCCTTTAGTATCAACAAAGCATGAAGAGCTGTTGTGTCAATAATGTAAGATGATTACGTTATCTGCTTCTGAAGTTATTAATCTTTGTTGCAGTGTGCCTAGTTAAATCAGTCAACACAACCTTTTCACTGAAAGAATTTTTGTTGCCAAATAAAATCTGGTAATGCACATTGACAAATCATTTTTCCATTTAAGATAATGCAATTAAAGTTGATTTCCCAGTAAATTATCCTTCTTTTCAAAAATCAGCAAGAAAAGCCCTGCAGGTTCAAACTTTAATTATTTAAATGCTTATAAACTATACAGCTTGTGAGGTCTGGATGAGCAAATAAATTGAGGGAATGCTGAGCCCAGGCATTTCAAAACTCTTAAGCATTTAGAATAATTACTAGTTAAAACTGGAAAGCACTTATAAAAAGGTAAGAAATGCCAGAGGGAGGTGTCAGACACAAGGAATCATCATCTAATCTTATTACTTATATATTTCATTGGTTAAAAGCTATGGGGAAAAGGTAATTAATGTCATGTTTGAGATTGTTGATTCTGTAAGGTAATGACGAATTCTTTAAGATAATTGGGAACAAGTTTATGCTGATGTTAACCCAGACAAGTTTCATAATGGCTATGAGGTTTTTAGACAGTTCTAGTGTGTCAGCATTGGCTCCATCAGTGGTACACAATTCATGTGCAAATCATTGCCTGAAAGCACAAATTCTTAGATGCAGTTAGCGAAAGTAACTCCTCTGAAGAATGGAGACCTTCATGTGAAATCTGGCTTCAATGACAGAATTATTCCTAGATCTGGATCCAAGTACATTATTGTGTATTCCTTGTCTCCTTCCTACTTGCTGTAAAGTCTAGTTATTTTTCTGTCCCTATTTCTTTGCTCTCCACAACAGACATTCTTTAGCCTACCTTAGGGCTGCCTGAGTTTGAAACAGATGACGTAGATCTTCAACAAGCCTCCACACATCTCTCAAACTGATTCCTGAGCAGATAGTCTCCAAAGTTAAAAAAGTTTCTGGTCTTGCCAGCAGTCCGTCATATTTTCACTGTGATAAGACTTATTACTTCTGAATAAAGAGCTAAAGAAAGGAATTTTAACCTTACTTTCACAGGCACAATAGGTGGAAAAATGTGATAGTGGTATATGTAGGGGAATTTAGATAATTTGCTAAGAGGGGAATTCCCTGAATTTTACTCTTTGCACCTAGGAATCAATCGGGTCGAATACATATCTTTAAAAAGCATACATTGTGTCTCGGTGCTTTACTGTGAGCATGACATGGGGCTTGGTGTCAGAAAAGGGATCCCAGGTCTAGGGGAGAAGCGTCTTGGCCAACGAATATGTCAGCTACAGGCTGACACCCAAGATCTGAGGAGGGAGGCAGGCTGGACTTCAGAACGCCTCTGAGGAGAGAGTTTTGGATCCGTCGGAGGATTCCCAACTCCTGATCAGGGGAATGTCTATTACTGCACATCTTTACATATTCCTCAGATTTGTGGGCACTTGGGATCTGGCCTAGCTGTAGGTGTTGCTTTTGGTCCATGCCATATTTTAACCCGGAATTAAAAGATTCAATTGGATGATGAAAATTAAGCAGATATGGAAAAACCCAAACAAATTGATAAAGTCAGGGCTAGCTGATCAAACTGTTGTCTGAAACTACAAAGCTGTATGCAGATAAACTTCACAGCCTGGGACAGGAGCAGGTTCAAGCTGGCACAGCATGGGAGCACCCTGCATTTCTCCTGCTGTGCTGAGGCAGGGCCAGTACCTGCTGTGTTTGTTAGGGCTTTCCAGGGCAGTGCTGTGCTCCTGCTTTGATTGTACTATGCCACAGATCATGAAGCAGTATTATAAATAATACACCATAATAAAGGCACATGAAGGAAGGTACAGAATCAGTATTCTTCCATGTAACCTGGGTAAATTAATGGGGATTGTGTAGGAAATTATGGAAACTAAATTTTAGTAGTGCAGGTAGACACAGTAAATTACCCAAGAGATAATCCTAGCTCTACACTCTAATATCCATGGATATTAAGTGTCAGCAGAAAGAAAATAAACTCTGATCCAAAGCATGAAAACACAGTTCATTATGTTTAATGTTCAAAAAGCAATTGACTGAATTCTGCTATCAGTTACAGTGGCAAGGTGTGTAGGGGAGAGGGTGTGAAGTGCTGGGCATCCATGACTTTGTTCATGTGGAAAAACCTCTGCCAGAAGTTTGCAGGGGTTTATTTCCTAAAATTGTCCTAGTCTTTCCCCATTTCTTCCTTGCAGTTGTGCCCAGCATATGTACCAAAATAAGCCATGTTTTGATATACATCTTGTGTGGCTATTGCATACCAACTCACAAAGTACATGTGGAGGATTAATGAGATTGTGTTCGGGATCTTCATCGGGCTGGAAGTGCTCCCAAGGGTTTATCTGGCATTACTTTTTCAGGAATTTATAATAATGTTCCTACTTCCTAAGACAGGAGCCACACCTGTGAAAGCATAGTAATGTGTTTGGAAAAGAAAACTTTAAAAAAAAAAAGAAAACATACCTTATATTTTCCAAATCTTCTTCTCATGACTTGTATCTGTGTTCAGAGTTGCATTTATTTCTAAGAAATTGCACCTGTATTTTCTAAGGTGTTGCACCTGTAAGGGACTCTGTTGGAGACACTAGACTCCACTCCTGAAAATTTGTCCTATCTACTGTTTGATGTGCCCTACCTCTCAGCCCAGGTGCACCAAGGTGCATGAAGAGATATCTTTGCCTAGCCTCCAATGAAATTACCTATTAATTTAAAACATGTAACCAAGAAAAAATAGTGTTCAATTACCATTAAAATTTAATGTACTTGCATAAGTGTTTCCTAGCAGTGTCAGGCTGAGGATAGAGCAGTACAGGGCAAAATATTCAAATATGAAAGCTCATTATTGGCTTTTTCCCTCTTGAACAAAAATGAATAATGAACCTCAAGGTTGGAGGCTTACTATTACTTTGTATTCCTTTTTTCTTTGCTCTACATTAAAATATGTACAAGGGCATGTCTATATGCATAAAATGCATTGTGTTAATGTATTTAAAGAACATTAGGTGCAGAGCTGGGGTTTAAAATGGACTTTAATAACTCAAAAATGTCCCTGTCATTGCTTTTTTAAAGCACTTTGGGATCTCAGTAGTCTAAGTCCTGTGAAAAATTTACCTTTCAGTCCCTTGTTAGAGTCCAGTACTATGAAGTGTAGGGTGGTGGTTGGTGATATGAGTTCTCCCCGGAGCTGGGCTTTGACAAGCTGCTTCCTGAAGTGAAAGAACTGCCTTGAGTTCTCTTTAGAGTCACTTCATATCCTTGGTATTGCATCTCTTCCTCTTTATTAGGGTCCAGAAACTGGATTTGTATATGTACAAAGGCAGCTACCATATTTTGTGTTCTCTCCTGAATAGGAAGAGATTTGGCTGAGAACTTAGAAACTTAAATAACTGCTCTAGACATAGTAGCCCTTTACTGAGAGCCTGTATCAAACAGAGTCTTTCCAAGAAGTTTCCAACTAATACCTGTGTTCTTAGCTTATGTGGTTTTTTGTTTTGTTTTGTTTTGTTTTTTTAACATGCTGGGGGTCTCTTGAGACTAATCTGACAGAAATCAGCTTTTTTTTTTCCAATTAAATATTTTTATGTAACACTGAAACTATTTTTTTTCAATAGAAGTTTCCTCGAGTTCCTGAGATCCTAACAGAGTTTCTGGAGAGAGAGGAGAAAGGCAGTGAATTCTCACCTATAACTTGGAAATAACAAAATATAGGAGATCCAGACTCAAATTCTGTGTTCTAGAAGTCATTGACTATTCTCCAGCTGTAATATCTTGATTTTGGAGTTAGTTTCATTTTGGTTCCATTATTTTTAAGGTCTCCATTTCACTTTGGATGGGAAAGAAAGCGAAAGTTGTGGAATGTGAAACAACTCTCTTCCAACTCCCCTGCATTCCCTAAAAGACAAAGAAGAGCAATCCATCTTCCCAATCTTCCTGATATACAGCAGAGGGAACTGAGCTCTAGAGACCCCCCAAATTCCTCACTGCTTCATCAAAACTGGGATTTTCATCAGGATTTTGTCTGCAAAAGAAGCACTCTGTATATCTGTCTTAGTTGTAGTTGCACCAACAGATAGGAGAGATTTTTTCCTTTAAGGTCTGAGTGCTTTAAATATCAACATGCACTGTGTACATAATATTAATGAATAAATGTTATTTAATCAGACATTTTATTCAGAAACTGAATGTGCGATTTCTCTTTTAATAGGCAAACAAACCTCTGTGCCGAATGTATAAAGCATTATTGTTGAAAAATATACTGGATTTTTAACTTGTGATAAATATGCAGGACCACAGAGTTGAAAGACAGTTCCATTTTTCTCTATCACAGGAATCTCCAGTGGCACAAATATCAGAAGGGATCCAAGAGAGATAAAATTAGAAATACAGATGCAGAATTCTAGATTTCTCCTGTGAGTTCACCCACTCATGTATATTTAAATTTAGAAAATATTTTCATTTATATTGCCTTTATTCCTGTTCCTTCTTAAAGAAAAAAACTCAAACAAACAAAACCCACAACAAAAAAAACCCACCAAAAACCTCTCTAAACATCTCCAGAAACAAGTTAATATTCTTTCTGCAGAATCACTGCACACAGGTACAGCTCTATTCTAAATCTGCTCACTGTCATCTATTAATGTTCAATGCTCTGTTGTACCTTCATCTGCATCTGCATGAGTAGTTTGCTTTTAACTCAGAAAACTTGTAGGTCTCAGCCTGAGTTCTGAGTGTTCTGCTAATTGCTGCAGAAAGGTCTATGATTTAACCAGGAAACTGCAGGTTCAAAATACTTGTAAATCACTTCAAAATTACTCCAGGTGAAATACAAAAAAAAAAACAAAAAACCCCCCAAAAAAACCCCAAAAAACAAAAAAAAAACAAAAAGCCCCCCAAAAAAACCCCAAAAAACAAAAAAAAAACAAAAAGCCCCCCAAAAAAACCCCAAAAAACCCAAAAAAACCCACAACTATGTATGTTTCTAGTCACTTTTTTTGGTAATTTTCACTCCTTATTCAAAGATTATCTTCACCTACTTTGTAAATTGTTCAGGAAAAAACAAAGTAACCCCACAAAATCCTACAACACTGCCTCCTCCCTTGTAATTGGCCTTGCCTTCCACTTTCCTCCTCTCTGAAAAAACACAATTTTCTATATCTCCTGGTTGAAGGCCCAAGGAACTGTTCACCAGCACTCTCCCCCATGAAGAACAAAGTGTTCAGGGTGCAGACTGAGATGTGAGGCCATCTGACACAATTGAAATGGAGGAATTTACCCAACTTCTTCTCAAGGTGATGTTGCAGTACTAAGCCACCATACGACCATAGTTTTGACACTCAAAAAATACCTTAGAACCAGTGGCTTTTAATCCTTGGTTTGCATCCAAAAAAGAAAAACAAAAGTTCCAGTGAAACCATAGGTGGCTCCTCAACAGTAAATTTAAGTTCATTGTCTAGGGCTTCTTTTTCTACATTTTCTTTTCTTAAAAATGGCTCATGATCTTTCTGGGGGCCAAAGAAAATGGTTTATAAATGAGAAGCATGATTGTAAACCAAATATTGAGTCTCAGCTCTTTAAGGTTACATGCAAAGTACTTCTATCTCACTTTCTGACTAATAGGGTATTTTCACTTCAGTTTTACTTTCGACTTCCTTTTCAATTGAAATCATTAGCAGTCTCCATTTCCTCTACCCCTTTCTTTCATTGCTTCGAACTGCTTACCTGGAATGGCTTTCACATCACAAATATTTTCTGTACCCCCCTTCAAACTGAATGCATGTAAGGAAAAAAGAATGTTAGTCTGCAGGTGTCACTCCTCTGCACTCTTATCTGATAGGGTGCAGTGAGACTTGGATACCTTGTGAAAAGTCAAACACTTTCCAACAGTGCCTGGTCACAGTAACTCCAGTGAATGCATCAGAGAAATTCAAGCTGTGAAGTTTCTTCCTCAGTCCTGGAGGAGAGGAGCCCTTTCACATTCCACAGGAGAATCTCAGAATTTACTAGGGTCTCCCAGAACACATGAAGTGCTCAAGACAGGGTGTGGAAATTGGGTCAAATGTAAAGAACAGTGGAAAAAAGTGGCTAAGCTCAAGAGAGACAGCCATGAAAAAGTGGGATAGCAGAGAGGTTCTTGTTCCTAGTGGTTAAAAAAAAAAGCATAATACTGTAAGTGTAGAAATCAGAGTGTTGCTGTGTCCAAGAAACTGTAAAATAAATCATTCAGATGAAATACATAGTCATAAAGTCAAGGCAGGGTATGAAAAGGTCATGGTTCTTATTGAAGGGCAGTCTCAGTAGAAAGAATGTTATGCAGGCCAGAAATAATAAGGAAAGTTTTTTAGGCTGAGATTCAGGAGGGAGGCACAAATGCTTCCCCTCCTTAGCTAAAGGATTTCTACAAGGAGCACAGGATCTTCAGGGGACATAGGGTTCAATTTCCACACCAGACTTGTGGTGCAGAGATTTCAGAAATTTTTTTCGGTCAGTCTAGCATCTCATCAAAGCAGCAAAAAACACCCTGATAATTTTTCTCCTGTTTATGATCATGCACGGTTTATTAAATTTCCTTTGGGGAGATGGCATTTTTCTCATTTTTGGGCATCTCATATATTTCCAATGAATAACAAAATGATATGTGTAAATGCTGGAACAGTGGAGCCTTGACAGAAAGTTCAATGAGTTTATCTGTTTTCATCCAAGAAAATTGCTTTCAGTTCATATTGCAGCTCTCCAGGTTGAAAATGCATCTTTCATCATGGATGAGATCCTCGTCTTGCTTTCCTTTGTCAGTTCAGAGCTGTTCCTTTGACTGAGGTGAAACAACTGTAACACTTCTGTACCGGAAGAAAATTCAGATCCTATCCCTAGCATTTTGCACAAATTTTTATTTGTCTCTCTGTGTATGAACAAAGGCTTATACTTTAGGTTTGGTTGTTTGTTTTCAATGGATTAAAGGACTGAAAAATCTTATTCTCACAAGAGTCAATGCACTTTAGTATTCACAATTCAAAAAAACTCTAACCAGTTTCCCATTCCTTCAGTGTGTGTTTGGAAAGTTTAATGCACTCCTTTTAGCAGTGAATTCCTCTTTACATGTCTAATCTGACATATAGCCACCAGAGAAGAGATTTCAGCTGGTAATCTTGAGACTGAAGATCTAAATTTTTTAGGATGTTAGTCACTTACTTAAAGGTAGAAGATAATTCTGAACTTCCTCCTTTCCTAAGATGCAAAACTGAGATAATTAGTGAGGGTTTTTTATTGTTCCACAGCTTTTTGAAGAAGAATCAATTCCTGTCTGACAAAAGAAATTATTTTAGAAAAAAAAAATTAGAAGAGGTTTGTGCCACTTTAAAATCCAGGGTAAATAAAGAAGGTTCAAGAACTTCTGGAAAAATTCGGGGCAAAATCAAAGGAATTTGTCTGATATCAAGGACTGATGTTAAAAACCTTTGGCTGAAGTTCAGTCACCATACTTTACTGAATTAATTAAATAGTTTAAAGCTAGTCTGCCATAGGCAAACGTTCTTTAATGCAGGAAGCCTCAGCAAGGACTTAGTTCTAGTGAGCTGTGATATCTCCTAGAGCTTCCCATTATGAAATCTAAAGAGCTTTCAGTAGAAGCACATCTGCTTTCCCATTTGCTATGGAAGGGGCTTGTAGTGAAGAGGGATGTAACATAATACTTGACTCTACTAATATTCTGATGCACTGACCACATTTAGGATGCACTCATAAATACTTCCCAGGCAAGTCTTAGAGGACATTTAAAGGGGATTACATCTTTATTGCTGTAGCTTCAAAGACAAATAAGAGGTGGCCTTTGCCACTGCATTTAAATTAGATTAAATGGGTGAAATCTTGCAATTTTGTTGTTTTTTTTTTTTCCTCTAGTCATCCTATGTCAGCTATTTTTCATGAACTGATTTTTCTGACTAAAACAGATCTTTGGTTCCAACAAGTCCAGACAAGCAATTCAATGCTGGATTAAGAAATGTAGATTATTGCCTTATCTCTTCAAGATGGCTGAGAGGTGAAAGGAGAGAGGAAGTCCACAAACTTCTGTTGTCACTGTAGTAAATTTTTCATTATGTTTGAAATATGCAAACAGGATTTTGAACAACAGCACTGTGAAGGCTTGAAAACTGGTATAGTGTGCTTCACAGGGATTTCTTTCAGAGATTTATTTTGCTGTGTTTTACAGCCAATTTTTTTTTTACTGATTAGTCAGCGACTTAAACCTAGCTCTCTGTGTCAGAGGTCAAACTCGCACTGATTTCAGCCCTCTCATTTTCATACCTCAATAAAAGTTATTTATTCCATATAAGCATACAAACCTTTGAATACTTCTCTGCATCAAAACTTAACTCTAGACCTTTTGAACTGCACTCAATACTACTACAAATCTAATTCATTCATGAATATTCATCCAAGGTAACAGTAATTGTGATGCTATTGTGTCACTTCTAAATAATTGAAGGCTCTTCAGCAACACCTGTGAAACCTGCCTGACTTTTAAACTAAGCATAGCTATTTTTTTATGTTTATATTTTATTGCATCACAAATACCACCCTGGGAGCATGGTCAAACAGCTTATTTTGAGAGCTGCCCTCTAAAGAAATGAGGAAAACATAAAAACGTTCTTCAGGGAAAAGTAAATTAGAAGGATTGGTTTCATTAGGAGGCACATAAGCTTTTGTGATCCATCTGTTGGCAGTAGCTCTCCTTACTAAATAGACCTGGATAACAAAGAAACAAAACAACAAGGCAAATTTTAAAAAAACCTCTGGGAGTTAAAAGTTAGGCAGAAATCACAGCTCCAAGTTCTTAGAATTGCCCCAGTGAAAGAGAAAATAGGATCTGTCCTGTGCAGAACAGGTGGCTTTTCCTCAAGCCACAGATGTCCTGAAATTGGAGACAAAAATCTGATGACGGACTGCTGAAGGACATGAGGCATATTAATGCAGACCCTCTCCATGCCTCAACACTGCCAGGGATTCCTTGTCCAGACCTGGGACAAAGTCCTTCAGGAGGAACCTGTACTGATAGCTACTCTGACAAAGGGGCTCAGACAGGTCCTCTTTTGCTTTTCTCTGACCCTTGAGACAGCCTTTTGATGAAATGGTGCTTTTAGTGAAGCTTATCCACTCTTTTCCTGCAGCTGGAGGCTCTCAAAGGTAGCAGCTCTAATTCCTGCATTGGGTAGGCCAGCAGTTAGCTTTAGACTGGGCTTCTTCCCTGTCAGGCCTATTGCATCCACCTTTCACTTAGAAGAAAATGATGCCTTGGCTCACTTTTTCCTGCTTTTGGAATACATGTAATTTTCTGGATGCTACAAGCTCCCTTCTGATGACCACCATTATTTCTATAGGCCTGAAATTGGTATGCAAAATCTCCATCCTCATTACCAACCAACCCTTTTCTTGTGGTTTTAAGCCACTATGGAAGCTGAATCCAATTGTCTGGTTGGCTACAGCTATGGGAGATAATGAAGCCATTTAGCAATCTTTCCAAATTACTACCCCATGGGACTTTTTTCATGACTTCACTTTTTGTTGGCCTTATTTTCTCTGTCTGTAAGCCAAAAACCTGAAATTTCATGAATTTGTATAATATTGTGTACAGAAATCTTGCAGAGACCTGCACCAATTCAGGGCAAGAGAGGTACATTCTTCAGGACTAGAGTAAAATACTGAGATGCATAGAAAATTCTCATCCAGGGATGGTAAAGTTTTTGTCTGGAAGACCTGAAAAATCTACTTGTTCCTTCAATTTACAATATATGAAATGGTGGTTTGGAAAACTGTTTAGAGTGAAAGATAGGGAATGATAATTAGAATGATACCAACTGTAATGCCTGAGGAATATCTGAAGAAAAGAGGTAAACAACATCATCTGGAATATAAAAGACTTGTCTAAAGGCATTTTACGGTTTTTTCCACTGGGAGTGGGGAAGAAGTAGACTGAAAAAAACCAAGAAATGTTATGAAAGTACTGAAAGTGATCAGAAGTGTATTATTAGTTTGGCATTTCTGCATGCTCTGCAGGTGTCCAGATGCCAGGTCCACTTTAATGTCTTAGAACTTTAATTAAGCTTAAAGAAATTAATCTTTAAACCCTGTGAAAACACTTTTCTTCAGCATCCTTCTGTTAGGCTCAGTATAGAATCTTAAAAGAGTTTTCAAGGTCTGCAAGATACAGAGCCAGAACATTAGCTTTAAAGAGGTTAAAGCCCATAGCCCTTCTATCCTCAGTCATGTGTGGTTAGCTTGACCCCATGTCCCTATCTTAAACATCTCCCAGTCACAAATGTTAGCACAGGCAGAGGCAGGGGCTGCAGAGATGCCCTCATTGCAAAGAAATCCAGTCTGCCAGGGCTCCATATGGAGGAAAGAGAAAGTGTCTTCTTCAGCTTTGCAGAATGCGCACACATATTCTGGCCCTAGACTGTGTTTAATCTACTACTTCTGCTTGTGTAGAACAAACAGTTCACTGGGGACTTTTCTCAAGCCAAAAAACCTGAAAACTCACCCAGAACATTATGCCAGGCTAAAGGAACATGTAAAATGGAAAATAGCCACTCCTAAATTCCTGATTAGAAACACTAGGATAATGCTTTCTATCCTTCCCTTGCAATCTTGTCTGAAATGGACATAATGAAGGTAACTTTATTAATATTTCACACTTCAGTAATATTTCAGGCAATGTCACATGAGAATAAAGCAAAAATGCACTTCTGAGCTACTTTAGCGACATCTCTCTAACATGCTTGAGATACAAGACACAGATTCATCTTTTAGATGATCAGATGACTGGATTCTTTTTCCTCTTTCATGTCTAGCAGCTTCTTGCTCCATTTTTGAGTCCTAGATGCATAATGTATAGCTTCTTTACCTAGTTCAGTGGTAAGTTCTGAACTGCTTCTTAGTATTCCATCAAATATGAGTCATGGGCCAAGTCTGCCTTAGATAACCTGCAGAGCTTGAAGTGTGTGGTCCAGCTTGAATCCAATGAGGAATATTTCCGTTCAGTTCAATAAAAGCTTTATGGATTCTTTTCTTTTCTTTTTTTTTCCTCCCTTCCCTCTACAAACCTCTAAAACTCTAAGAAAAATTAGTATATCCCTGACAAGCCTACGTTAAACCTTTCAGTCTTATGTAGCTTTTTCCAATATACTCAGGAGGAGGAAATTCTTAAAAAGCAGAAGTGGTGTTTTGAGTTGTAATAGGTGTAATATTAACACCATTATGGTATTATTTCAGCAGTCATGTTTGTAACAAGACTCCATAGATAAAAGAATTTTTTCATGGCTATTTATTATTCTCTCTGAAATAGCAAACAGATGTTAAAACCAACAGAGAATGTTTGTTTCAATTGTTATTTTGCCTTTCAAATGGAGCAACTGTATAGACTGATGTAAATATTGCCTATTTAATGCTGCATGATACAGAAATGGCAAATAAACATTGTTTTTACATACATGTGTATGCATACCTTCTTGCAATGTAGCCTGGTAGATTTCTGGCAGCTGCAGCTCATGAAAATGCAGCAGTACACCACAGATTTAGTTCATTGACATACCTTTTTAAGATTTTGTCCTTTTCCAGTGTAGAATTGTATTTATTTTTGATTCAGTCTACATCATGAAAACCAGCTAAGCAGACCTGATTTTTTGGCCAATCATTTAATTTTGTGCAAGTCTTCTCTCCTATTACACCTGATTGCATCAATTTTAACATCCCTGACCACTTTCTAAATACTGTGTAGCTGAATGTTGGATTAAATCTCATTTGTTCCTTGAAGGTACAGGAGCAGAACAGATAGATTGGGCTTTTATAAGAGGATCCTGACAATTATGGGTTTTGTTTGTTACTAAATACGTTCAGGTAAATTCACTCCAATTTCAAGATATTTCCTTGGAGTAAGATTCATGCTCTCCATGCCATACCAATGTTACTACTGCACACATACTGCTAGTCTAAACATGAATGTTTAATTTTGAGCATTACCTTTTCCAGATCAGTATGGGTAAGCTGGGCATTATGGGCTAAACATGTTTCTTTTGCATTTTTGCTGTGTGCTAAAGCAAAAGCTGGACATCTTAGGTTCCTAAGAGATAAAACATTTACAATTAAAGTGAGTAGACCTATCTTTTGCAAAATACACCATCTGCATCTCAATCTAAATCCAGCACTTTAGTTAGACCAATGCTGAAAATTATATAAGCTGACATAGTGAGTTCTAATCAAATAAAGTCATAAGTCATAGCTTCCTCCTGCAAAAAAAATAGCTTTTTCAACAAAATGGAATTTTGAGTTGAAAAACCCTTTAATCTCAATGTTTTTTCCGTAATCTATAGTATTTATGTTAGTGTTTTATGTAAATGAAAATAAAGGCACAAAACTAAATTGGGGGTGTGTGTAAGTCAGCACAGACAGGTAACCTCTTCACAGAGAGTGAATTTATTGCCATTATGCCAACCATGGCATCCCTGAAGATGCACCATGGCAGAGCTGATAATGCAGGCACCATTAAACTCAATTCCTGCTAGAGGATCATCAGCCTGCTGACCACACCTTTTTATCAAGGATTATTCCCAACTACAAGGTCACTTGAGCATATTTACAATCTGATTTGCCAGTCTTCAGCTTTTAACCCCTCCCTCCCTGCAGGGTGATAACATAAGAAACACACCTATAAAAAACAAATGCAGTCATTCTCCAGTCAATTAAAAAAAGATAAAATCCTGCTTGGTTTAGAAACTTCTGAAGTATCAGCTCTATCCCAAAGTCGTACTGTAAATGCAATGTTTCCAGTGTTTTAATTTGACCAAATGCACCATACTATATCCTTCTTTGAACATGAAGTTTGCAAGTCATATTCATACTACGTGCTTTGGACGTTGCCACTAGATTTTCTTTGAAGCCATATTTGTAGGAACAACTTGAACTATATTCAAATATCACTGCCTTAAGTGGTTCGGAGGTTGAATGGTAGATGAAGTGGTAAGTTAGGAAGACAATAGCAGGCCAATTGTCATGAGGACCAAGTCTTTTAATGTGAGACTGTTAAGGCTATTATTTTGTGATTAATTTTGTCCATTCATTCTCCACCCACCAAATTCTCTACAAAGTTGGTCATGACAGAGATTAAAATTCCAGCACATCACATTACAGGCTGCATAATGGTAAGCCTTAATGACATCACCATAGATTCACAGAGCATCTCTAAAATAAAGAATAAGATCATGGTTTGGTTTGGGTTTATACATTTATTTTTTAATTTATTTTCTTTTTCATTTTGGCAAAAGATTCCAGTATCTGTTCTCATAGGTAACAAAATGTATTTAGTTTTATCCTTCACTTGTCATTGTATTAAGCACAGAAATGTAAAAGAAACAACTGATTAATTGGGTGTTGACACTCACTTAGTAGCAGCAGACAGGGGATTTTTTATTACTGTTTATGGTTTATGTTTATCTCTGGATAAACTACTTTCACTTTGGGAAAAAAAAAATGTATTTTCATATAACTCAGATATGTGGAACTGAGCTTTATTATACAACCATCATCTCATATCAGTGCATGCTTTCTTCCATTTTGCAGGAATGTCAGAACCCCATAGTCTGTCATGTCATTTAATCAGTTTTGCTTTAATTTAAGAGCATTTCAAGCCGAAATCCGCTCTGGGATAGAACTATCTTGCATTCTCTAGTCAATTCTAGTCACTCATTTAAAAAAATCAATTTAAACGCAAGATATGCCTGAGCAGGAACTGAACAAAAGCTGACTGATGAATTTAAGCACTTGCTCTGTGGTATGTAGAAGTGCTTCCAATTTCTTTGCACAAAGAGGGTACATTTAAGTACAAAGTCAAATCACCTGTAAGGAGGAATTCTCAGTGATTAGGCATTCATATCCTTGTAATAAAATGCAGTGAATAAAGTAAACTGCCTCCCTGCAGAGAGCAATTTTCCCTAAATTTTTTTCTAATAATGGAACCATACACAGTGCCACCAGGCATTCCTTATGTTGGAATCAGTAACTGCATATTTGACCTGGGCAAGATGTAGAATCATAGAATCATTTAGGTGGAAAATGACCTTTAAGATCACTGAGTCCCATTGTTAAGTCAGCACTGTTATTGCCACAAAGTTATTCTAGCCGTGCTATATCTTTCTCAGAAACATGTTTTTAGACATAGTAGTGTTTTGAAGTATTTGGTTTCATATGTATTAGGCTAGCATTTCCCCCCCAAAATTAAACAAAATATTGATTTTTGTATGTGATGTTAAACAGAAAGCTGTAAATAAGTAAAATAAAATAGAAAACTTTGTGTAGCCAATTAGACCTTTTTGGTAAAAAAAAAATTATGATTTTATTTCTTTTTCTCTACAAAAAACATGGTTAATATCTGCCTGTCTATTTGGGTAAGCTTTAAGAAATTGTGCCCAAAAGAAATCACAGGCTTACTTCCAGCACTCCATTTAAGGAGATGAAGGAATACATTTAAAACTCCATCTCATGAAGTGTCTTTGAGATGGATTAGCAGAAATGTCTGCTAGTAGTAGTAAATTTACTTTTCAGATTTGTAATTATTGTCAGAAGCCAAGTGCCACAGTCCTTATTCCTGTATCTTCAACCAGAGCATTATTGCAGCATTCTGGCAGCACTATTATTCCCTAGGTAATATTATCTAATAATTAGGGATGTTGCAAGCTAGGCACATATTCTTTCAAATTCTAAAGAAGAAATGTACAAAGGATAGAAATTATATCAGCATCAATAATAGATGAAGGATTTGTTCTGATGGAATTATAACAAGTAACAGGCTATCATGCAAGGATTAATAAAAAGCAGTGCAAAATTATCTTTCCAACCTGTATAGCAAAGCATTTTCTGGACAGGACTGATCGATGTGCAAATGTTGCAAATAATATTATTTAAGGGACATAGGTCCTCTGATGATGCAAAAACGGCAGATATACTAAACAATACCCTCTTTCCTGTAGTAATTTTCATCTTTTATAGGCATTTGTTACAATTCAATATACCCAAGAGAACATTTTTTTCTGTTTTCTCTTTTCATTTGATGGGTTTTTTACATCATCTTCATAGGACTTTCATACATATAAAAGAAAAAAAACAGCAAAAAACCAAGCTGGACACAATGAAGTCTCTGAACAAATGAAAATATTCTTCATTTTTAGAGCAATATTTTAGGTTTGCAAGCTCCTGTAAAGAGATTTAGACAAAACGCGAATAGCATACGATTATTGTTGTTTTTTATAGTCTTTTAAAAGGAAAGTTTTATGTTTGTTGAAACATTTTCTTTTCTTTCTACCCAATCTTCTTTCAGCTGGCTTTTTTTTCTTTTGAAGCTTTCCAATTGGACCTTTCTATTAATATTAAAAGCAATTAAATGAAACACATCTTAATTCATTTTCTCCATTGAGACTATTATATCCACATTTTCCTCATAGAAAGAAAATAATTCCCACTATGTACTTCAATTATTTACCCACAACTCTTGGTCTTGTTTCTATTTTCTGGTCTAATTAGATTTTTAAGTAATCCAGTTTTTTTCCTACCTAAACCAAAGGAGAAACACATATGTGTTTCATTATATGCAACTAATAATCTCATATATTCCTGAATATAATAAAAATTTATAAATCTGCTTAAATGATACACTTTGAATATTATAAATACACTGCTTCCAGTGTTATTTCAAAACCAGTGAAAATAATTTTTCAAAACAAAGTCTTCCTCAACAAAGAAATAGAACATTTGGATGTTCTTTAACAATACAAAACCACTGATAAATCAGCTTTATATTAATACCACTGAAATGAAATATTTAATGACAAAATTGTGACAAGCAAAGATTTTCAAGCAAAATTTTCAAGCAAAGAAAATAACGTCATTAGAGCAAAATCTGTTAACTCACTGCTAAACTTTTCTTTGCAAGCCTATACATCCTTTGATGGACAGCCCTTGCCTGTATCTGTAAGATAATCTGCCATCACTGCAGAATGATTTGTTTCCTACCACTGCTTCATAGCCATTTTTGGAGGTGTCTGCAGGTATATGCCCAGCCAGCAGCCTGCAGGGACACTGCCTTTTGCTCACCTCTTTAACCATCAAGCAGAACCTGAGCATGGTAAATATGACTAAAGGATGAAACAATCTAGACAGGGCTTAGGATCAAACAAAAAAAAAAAGATGAAATTGCGGTGAAATATGGATTTTACCATCCTTGGAAGACTCTGTCAAAAACATAAAAGTAGTATGAGCTTTGGGTTCATATATAAGTATATGCATTTAAGGCCAATTTATCTTGTATTTCTGTATATAAGGCAGGGTAATACTTGTTATATAATAATTTCTTTACCTGTTAAAAAAATTCAGTGAATTTATTCAGCCTTAATTGTCCAGTAAAAATAGTAATTTCCTTTATATGTGCCCTGCTGTACTTCAAACTTTCTATCAGCAATTACACATGCACATGAAGTTCAATCTCTATAAAAGACAGTCAGATGTCATGGAACTACACCGTAATCTGCTTCACATTTGAACAAACACAAGATGGTAAAACACTGAAGTACTGAGTCACAAGTCTGTGCTTGGGAAGAGCCTTTTAAAAATCTTTATTGTTTCATTTTCAGAGATCCAGTGTGGGGTGGGGAGAGTTGGTGGGTATTCATACAGAAGTATTTGCTTATGTTGCACTTCTAGAAAATTAAAATGTTACTTATCTGATTACCTCAAACTTACTCTTTGGGAAAGACTGATAGCAGCGTCCTTGTCTGCTGTAAGTCTGTGATGTTCTTTATTCTTTTACTTTTTCTTTTTTTTAACATAAGTACTGTTTTATGTTGTTCTCTCACAAACACATACACACAAAATAAACCCACTCCTGTTTATGTGTTCTTACAAAGGGAACATTCAGGATGTAAACAACTACAGGAGAACATCTGTTGGAAGTGTCAGAGCTCTGTGACACAGAAGTCTATGCTCTAGGTTTAAAAATATTTTTTTTTCTTGAAAAGTGTGTTTTCTTTCTTCAGGGGAGAAGGAAGAGGAAAGATGCCAAAGGAAATGAAAGAGGGGAACAATGTTAGAGTTATTACAGTTAATTAAAACTCTACAATATTTGTACCAAAGAAAAATGTCAGATACTCAACAGCTATAATTAAGCATTGGTTTTTGTCACATAAATAAATTACACTGATTACAGAATGTACAGGAACTTTTATATTCCATTGTTATAGTGACAAAGATGTTCATATGGGGGTGGGGGTGTACTGTAAAAGATACATCTTTTATCAGATGAACACCTCAGCAAAATTTCTTTGAAGGCAGTAAATTTCCCTGGGAACTCAATAAGATCCTGTAAGTTTCAGTAGTTCTGTTCTTGAAGTTCCTGCAGAGGTTATCATGAACAATTTCACACATCATTGTCAAATGAGAAACATGTTTTAATCTAACTACATGCAGTGCTGGAAGCAAACCACCAGAACCCTTATCAGATATATTGAAGTTACAGCACTTTACAGTAGTTTGCCTATAGTAGCAAAACTTACTTTTCCTTCATGATTGTACATCTGACCTTGCATAATTATATAAATACTGTAAATATGCTTCTAGGAAGAATTATTATTGCATCTTGCTAATGGTCCCAGGAATCCCACTTCTACGTACATTTCTACTTGCTCTCTATCTAAGCTCATGTAACTCACAGACTTCAGTGTGATACCTTACACTTTACCAGGTAAGTGAAGAGATGGGCTGTCAGTGAGCAGCTCACCTGGCTTCAATGGGAATTCTGTGTGCAGAGTAAAACCCTGAATCCAAAGGGATAAACACAACAAAATCTCCTGTGAAGCCCATGGGTGCCCCCAGGAGATGAGGACTCTTGGAGCTCTTCAGATTCAGCCTTTCAGGAGCCACATCCTGGTACTGATGGACAAAGTTTCCTCAGCACTGGTACCTGTGGAACTACTGAAAAGGGAGGTTATAGGCCATCAGAGATTTTATTGTGAATATTAAAGAAATTTCATGAGGGTCAGCCTGAGAGAAGTCATTTATTTGTTTAACAAAAAAGAGAAATACAAGCAGATTTTATCAGAGAAGGGAAAAATACCTTGTTTAAATCAAACAATATTCCTGTGATTATTTAGTGGCCTATTTTATCCCTATGACAGGCTTCAAAAATTAACTGATGCCTCCAAGCATTCAAATAATGGTGCTCTCAAAGCTGTGTTAGCCACATAATTCAGTGAAATCCAGGGGGGATCCTTAATACAAACAGAACCCAGGAAAATGTTGTGGTCAGCATCAGCACACCAAGTAACTGCAGTAAAAATGGACAGAATTTATGGTATAGAGTGTTTCAACTTAGAGTTAGCTATTATACAGGATTGTTTGCATTGCCTTCTTCAGTGCAGCATAATATAAGTCAGCATTCTATTTACGTCTGCATGAGAGAAATATCATTTGGGAAGCAGTTTGTTAAATAGCTGTAAATAGCAGTTTTATTACCCCCTTTGGATTGCTTTATATCACTTTGTTTTGCTGGAGAACAGTGAGCCCATGCTGCTCTGCTGACTCCTTCCCCTGCAGCTGCAGAATCCATCCCACAGTTTCTGGAAAGGGTAGAGGAGCAGGGCTCCATCTCTGTGCCTCTGCCACATTTTTCTTCATATTGACATATCAGGTCCTAAGAGAGCTAGAGAGGTAAACAGTTGCAGAATACTTTCTTCCCTATCACTCCTGCTTAGTTTTTGGTGCTTAGGATCCCCAGGATCTAAACATACTGAACTCATAAGGCTCAGCTGTATCTTATCCCTTGATTTTCTGTTTCTCCTCCCCTTCCCAGATGAGCTTTATGTCTGTATTCCAAATACACATTATTTGCCTTTCTGTTCATTCTTCATCTTACTTTCAATTACATAGGCTTTCAGTCTCCATGTCATAGATCTCTCTTCTCTGCTTTTTCCATTGTGATACCAAATCTCTCAGTGGGCTGCTTTTCAGCACAGCGTGCAATTTGTCACACACATGCATGGATTGCTCTGCCCCGCTGGAAAAAAAGAAGTAATAAAAAAATAATATTTAAAAAAGGGATGAAATCCATTCATGTGGTCATTGGACATCCCTGAAAAAAATACCAATATTAGCAGCCTGATTCAACCACTGGTTGGTCTCTCCACAAGAACCTTACAGACATGCAAAGGGACTTGGGATTAATGTCATAAAATTAATCCTCTTTAAATTTGGTTCAAGATGCTAAATATGTATATATATTTTCTTTTTTTAATTAGTCATTTCAGTATTCCTTGGCTTCAAAGAGGAATCATAACAATGACAGCACAGCTGAAATACATCTCGCCTCTCAAAACGGAAAAACTCACATGCTCAGAGGCTTCTCTCTCAAGGGTGTACCAGCTTTGCCATAACATCTATTTTTCTCTGGCATATTGCTTTGCAGCACTCTCCACTTTTTGTATTGGCCTCCTGAGCTTTACAGTAATGAAAATCTAGAATAGTTCATAGCAAATAGTATAAATTTTATATATTATTTAGTCCTGTATCAGAAGACTACCTAGAGGTCATAGACTATGCTGTATCCTCTTGTGCCACAGACTGTACCTATCCCTAATAAAATGTACCTGTTGACCCTGAGATTTTAAATAAACTAGGAACAGTGTGAAGGAGGAAAGATGCTTAAATCCTATTTACATGCAAAGAACTGAGAAATTAAGAGTCTTACCAATATAGAAAAATTGTCCACAGAGAAGTCTGGAATGGCAGCAAGTTTCAGAGAAACTGCTCTTCTCCTTGTTGATATGTCAAATGTGTTTGAATATTTTGGTTTTGAAAAGATAAAAATAAATAAAAATTGAATGACAGAATATGAGAAGAAATGTATATATATTAGAGTAGCAAAAAATAAAGCAAAGATATGTAAGTTTCTGAGAAAACAAAGGTTTAAATTATCGGCCCCTCTACACAAAATATGTCAGGGAGATTGAACCCTCTGAGCCTCTGAGATACTGGAGTTTGAAAATCAATGGGTTTTGGAGCAGGACAATTGTCAGGTATTTTCATATTTGGTAAAGGATGCTATATTATCAGTTTTGCTTTAATTCATCCTGGAGATAGAGGACTGAGTAGTGAACTTCAGCCATCTGAAAGGATCAGTTAAAGTATAACTGATAAACTATAACTGATAAATTATAACAACTGCACTACCCTCCTCAACACGCCTCTGCCCCTATGTGAGGCATCAATGGTACATCGCACCATGTGTGACAAATGCACAGCCGTGTCTGCTAAAAATGCATATTAAGAGATCAGATGCAGAAAGGGGCATCAGTACCAAATTGTTCTCGAAGACAAAACATTGACATTTTGCAGTAACCGATGGGTATACAAATACCAAACAGAAATGGGGGCATGAACAAGAGCAGATGTCATGTATTTCCTTGAATGACAGTGGGGAGTCTCCACTCTCCTTCGTCATTTTTCAAGCTGATGGGGAGGACCGACTCCAGCTGGATCCAATGTCACCCAGAATTACCAACCAGGAACCAGAACCGATGCAGCTGCTCAGACTTCACCAAAAAAGGTATCAAAGAAACATTAGACAAACCTGCTGCACCCAGATGTACATGGCTGTAATTGCTGAATGGCAAGGTGGGGAGGTACAGCTTTCTGCCTGTGCAACTATACACCATAATATCTCCACTGCTAAAGTTAATTACAGACGCTAATGACAATTTTCAACCTAGAGCCCCTGACACCAGTCATGCTCAAATATCTTATGACAACAATTCAGCCACATCTGTGGGCCAACCTTGCTCTATCTTGCACTCTGCTTGTAAAGGATTTAGAGGAGGTCTGCTGGAATGTTGCTGTGGCTCATATATGTGAAGTCCTGCCCATGTAGATCAGGGAGTGGTGGGATATGACATAAATATCCATGTCTCCTCCCACACTGAAATAATTGACCCTTCAGGCTTGAGAAACACTTCCAAATCCCACAGGATATCCATACTTTCATGTGCTTTATTGAGATGTATTTCTCTCAGTGGAAACTGCTCTAACAAAGGGAAACAACTCTTTTTGAAAATGTGATTTTAAAATGCTCTGCAAATAGTGACTGTGTCTGAGTACAACTGTGGGACCACCCGTGGTCCCAGGACACTTCTCCTCCACTCTGCAGGGCTGGGAACAGAGTGACAGGATGTGCTTAAATATGTGAAAGATATAGATTAAAAATGATCTGTAGGATTTGTTTTTCCATGGAATTGTTCCATAGAGTTTTCGCCAAGCACAGGAAACTAACATGAAAGATATTTCCTATTTCGCTCCTCTTCAGCTGAGGAGCTCTGACAAGGATTCTAGTTACAATGTAGACCCTGCCATCACTTATACACATAGAGAAGTATTAACTTTATGGGACTATATGAGAATAATTGGGGTCAAAATTTGGCCATATTTATTTTTCTCATACTTCCACAGTTTTAGCCTGTATGTGTTGCGCATCATATTTGCATTCATAGCTTTTGCTTTCCAACAAAAATGCTAATTTAGATGCATGGCTAAGAAGTTATTGTTTAGCCTCATTTTTACTCTTCATCTTAAAAATTATTAAATGTCAGTTCTGAGGGACAGGAACTGGAGTTAATTAAGTTTTTCTGTGAGAAATCAGACAAAGTCTTGTCTCTCTTGAGTGACCATCCTTGCTTGCTGTGTGTCATGTAAATGTGACTACTCTGTAGCCAAATGCAAGGTAGAAACAATGGCTGTATTTCTGTACTTGAGATCTTACTTTATTTTTTCTTTTTTAAATCAGGCCTTAAGAATACGTCTAACTTAAGATTTATGTATTAATTGATGATGTGGGTCTGTGGTTTGCTATCTGCATTTTAACAGCTATAAATCAATGTAATATCCTCTTATGCAGCCTGATTTTCTCATTAAAGAATCAAACTTGCTTTGTTTACTTTGTGCTATGATGTGTTTATTGAAGATGCAGAAAATTCTTTTACAACCACAGTAAAGTAAAGGAAAAAAAAAAAAACCTTGTACTTCAACATTTCTCTTCTGAAACTGGGTATATTTCAGAAGCTTTGTATATTATGAACTGCGTTGTCCAAAATTTCTGAAATTATTAATCAAAACCAGTTTTACAAACTTGCCTAAATCACTTGAAAATATGAAAATAGTCAATGTCAGGTTCTAATTGATGGTATTCTCAAAGACTAAAAGGATCTAAAATAACTCATAGAAATATGCTGACAAAATGTTTTGCCATTAATAATCCATCAATGGTCAGAAAATGATGGAGAAAATAGCTTTGATAAAGCACTAATATAAACGAGGAAGAGCTCAGTAATAAAAATGTGAATGGTGGCACTCAGAGACACCTTTCACAATTTTCTATTTTGTTTTGGATTTATATATTAAAATATATTGACATCAGGAAATGAATATTTTACCATCATCAAGGCATTTAAAAATATTCCCAGATGAAGAAAAAAAAAACCTAATCACAGTACCTCCTATTTAGGGCTCCCACAGAAGCTACCCATGGAAGCAATTGTAACCAAAACTGGGGGCAATTTCAAATCACTGATGAAAGATGAAAATCACCTAGTTTCAGAGAACCAAGAAAAAAATTGTGATATCATATGGAGATAATGAGTGCTTCGTTATCCTAAGTTATGGAATAGTGAAAAGGCTGATGGCTGAATAAAAGTGGACCAATACATAGTTACATGGATTTGACACTTCTTTCTTATTGTTTTAACATTACTTTGTGCAAATACTTTTTTCTGCCAAGATTTTTAAGCAGATAGACTTATAAGAAGCATGAAGTCATGAATATTCAAAGTAATGAGTCTTGTTTTCACTGATTTTTTACTTGTACTGCTGTTGCAATATGTTTTATGTTATAATATCCGTATAACATCGCAAAGCTTATTACCTCAAGCAAGCTAACTTGTGTAATGTTAGGACTTGTCTTCCTTTATTTACATGATGATTTCAGAATTGGCTTGATGATCTCTTTGCCACCTAGCATTAGCAATAATGAAAGCAAGAAAATATATCCTCAGTCAGCAGCTAAGACTGTGACCTTAGGAAAAATTATGTTAAATTCTAAGTATCCTCCCATCTATTCTACCTTGCATGTATAACACTTCTGCTTACAGGTAATGATCAGATCCCTGTTTTGTTTATTCATTCTTTGGAACAACCTAAAATATAGGGACCTGGATTTATATGAGAAAAAAACATTCAAAATTATCTGTAAATCCTCAAACTGAGTCTAGCAGACTTAATTTGATTGACTCTGCCAGGCCATTGGTATCTTGTTGAAAAACATGCATTTTCTGTTCCAACAAATCCATATTAGTGCCTCTTTTCATTTCTGCTGCCTGCTTTACACCCTCTTCTGCTGCCACCTTCTTTTTGAGGTAGACTTACCACCTCAGACACTGTCCTCCTGAATCCTTTTCTGGCCTTGAAGAATGAAAACTGCCAGACTGGGGCAAATGGCTGTACAGCACAATTTACCCATGTCAGTGGCTTAATGCTCAAATTCTGAGCCATGTAATTTATATTTCTGAACTTATGAAAAAAGAGCATGTCTCAGAAATTTAACTCCAAAGAAGAAAACAGGAAGAAAACCCAAAGTCTACAATAATTTGAAATGTTATCCGAGGTTAATTATTACAACGTGATCTGGCAATAAATGAATTTTCAATCTAATGAGAATATATATATGCAGGATTTATTAATTACCAGATTCTAATAAACTTTTCCCTACTCTTCTCTTCTTGTTGGTTGTTTAAATAAATAGCTCTGCTGGAAAGTCAGCTGGGATGTCCTTTGACGTCTGAAGACATCAAAATGAAAGTTGCATCTCTGAGAGGTTAAGTAGTCTGTGAAAGTACAGGTGCCTTATATTTTTTTAATACACTTTATACAGCTTGCATTTAAACCTCTTTGGGTTCACTAATCAATCTTAACTCGTTACTAATTAAGGGTTAGGCATACCAACAACAGTTCTGACAGCTGATATTCTACAGGTAATTAAGTTGTTCCAATTATTTTTTAACATTAAATTCATTCTCATTGAACAGTCTTAGAATGCCTTTTAAAAAGGGCTTCTGTTACTTAAGGACTTGCTTTTAGTTAAGAATAGAGGAAGAAAATAGAGTCTACCTTAAGATTAATCAAAATATATTTTAGTTACTTCTTTCCTTCAATTTTTATATATTCTGTTTACCTGCCACTTTCTAACCGGAGGATTATTTTGAGGCAAGTTGATTATAGAGGAGAGGAACTCAGTGCTACAAAACGTTATTTTCACATTATCTTATTTATAGTATCTTTATCTAATAGTAGCATATCATGTCGTTTTATATTCTCTATTTTTTTACATACTGTTAAGTAGAGACAATAATAAGCCTGCTTTAAATATATTCTTTTAAAAAATCATCCAAAGCTCACTATTTTCAATAAAAACATCTATTTGAACTCCTTTGTTTAGTTTGGTTAAATTTTTCAAGGTTTTTGAGGAATTAGAGAGGAAAGGAGTCTGAATAGTTGAATGAATCTAAAGCTACCTACCCACAACATACATAAAAGGGACAAAAACCCATTAATAGAAGAAAAGAAAAAGATAATTGCTGGATGATCTGGGACAGCTATTAATTTGATTCTTGTATTAATCATCAGAGTGGCAGGTTGCCAGTTTCCGGTTGTTTGCAGTTTTGTGGGGTGAGTTATGAACATGTATGTAAATATTTCTGTAGATGCTAGAATTTGAAAGAATTAAGTATTCACCTTCTTTTTTGAAAAATTAAAATAATATATTAGCAAAATGGCAGACTCAGAAATCACTCCATCTGAAAACACTGAGCCTAGAGCCTATCTAAGCAATTAATCATGTATGTGAAGTACACTCTCATGTTTTACTTCATCTCTTTTCTCAATACAATGTCATCAATTGTAAGTGAGAGAAATGCCTCGGCACACAACTTGCCCGTCAACGAATTTCAAACAGTCAGCAATTCATCATCTACCTCTTCAATTCTTCCTCTTAAATGCTTTTAATGTGCCTGTAAAGTCCTTTAAATTGCTGGTGAATATAGGCCATTCTCCCTGATCCATCTCCAGATTTCTGCTAGAGTTGATTTTCATGTTTCCTTACCTGTGGTACCTTGAATGCCTCATCCTCAGTTAACACAATTTCAGCCATTTCACTACACTAGGGTTTGTTTGAGATTTTGTGTTTGGGCTTTTTTGTGGTGGTGGGTTTCTGGTTTTTTCAGGAAGAGTATTAAATCTCAACTCCTTATCTGGAGAAAGTCCCTGCTTTTTCTTTTAGGAGTTATGGCATACTTACTATTTCAAACTGTGAAACTTTTTAATCAATTATTTGATCACTGAACCTGCTTGTCCTGTTGATTTCCAATTTTGTTTAAGACACTACATCAAGAAGAGACAAACTGTTTCACAGTGTGCAAGTCTGCATATGACCCCAGTTCAATGCAGTTCCTAAACACACCCCTGACCTCAGAGGTTCCAGCACCTTGCCCTAAGCTACTTTCACAGCTAAGCTCAGTCACCGGTCCAAGTCTCTTGATGAATCAAATTTAACTGCAACACATGCAAGGCAAATCATCAGAGTTTCATTGACACATACAAGCTGGTTGAGGATTCAGCCCCATGGCCTCTGCCGAGAAATCTTGTTTGCATCATTAACAATCACACAGGATTATTCCTGTGGGTCTCCGTTTTGTGGCTAAGGTTATGCATGCAAGTCCCTTTTAGTGCAATTCATCTTCCTTTAATCTTGCAATCCAAGAATTAGCTTGATCTATCATGATTTTCTAGGCTGCTTCTTCAGTCAATAAAAAGTGATGGGTGCTTAGAGAGAAAGCTAGATGAGTAGCCTGGATTAAGTTTTGCCAACATTAGGTAACAGGGATCCTAATTCATACACTACTTAGCTTTCCATCCCAAAGTGCTCATTTCAGAGTGCTATTCTAGAATCATATTTTTAAACATTGGAACATAATGTAGTATAAATTTTTCTTAGAATTAATAAAGTATGCAACATTTTTTCTGGGATTCTGTAATCAAATGTAGGCTCAGAAAGGTTTCCTTTTAAGTAAAAATGTACAATAAGGGCATAAAGAAACAGAACAATTTCCATATGTCACAATTTGCAACATGTGGATGGAAAAAGTGAACTTACATTAGATACTGATACATACAAAGAAGGGTGCAAAATGTGTCAGAAACTCTGAGCAAAAACTGCTGACTAGCACAAGAAATATACTGCTGTCCCTGCTGGAATGTCAGTTAAATCTAACACCTCTCTTTCTGAAGAAGCTGTTGGCTCTGAGTGTGTGGAAAAAGGAACCTAGGAGAGGGGCAGCTGCTTCCTCGTCCAGAGATATCTTTTGCCTTGGAAACCAAATATTGTGAAATTCTTACCAGTCAGTTTATATCAAAAAGATAGAGTAGTAAGAGGGACAGGTCAGCAATGTGCCTGACCAAGTCTGTAGTTGTCTAATATATTTTTATTAATATTATTAAAGTCAAGGAGGACTTAATTAGATATTATTGTTGTGAGCTTGAAAACTAAACAAGTGTTTCTTGTGTGAATGTGTGAAGTACTTAAATATGCTGGAATTTTTACTATTTCTTTATTATATAATGCCAAAGAATAATAGAGGGGGGAAAAGAGATTGATTTGCTCCCTCCTATACCCTTATTTATCAAATTCCAGCTATAAAATTTAAAAAACCAAAAGTTACTGTGTGGGGAGTAGGAGGAATAGGGAGTGTCCCTGATCTGTATTGATGAGGGGTTTAGGGGTTTTATAAATGTTTGAATTTGTCAGCTCAGCACAGTCAGGTCAGATGGCTTCAAAACTGTAATAATGACATGTTTTGCTGTCCCCTGAGGCCTGTTAGTGACTATAGTATTCCATGCCTGGCAAAATGAGTAAATATTTTAAGCCTTTTCAAACTAGATCAGAGTACACCTCTCAAAGACATGGTAGTACTTTTGCCATGCTTGACAGTAAAGTGTTTGTCAATAGCAGCAGAGTGAGCAAAACCTGAGAGAAGCCTCTTCTTTCTAAGTCTGAATAAAGATTAATTTTTCAGATTTAAAGAAAGAGGAAAAAAAGAAAAAAATTAAAAAATAGTTGAACAAAAGCCTCATTGATTCCCCATATTTGTTTTTTTGTTCTGGACACATAACCTCTTTGCCTTGAAGCAGAGATGATAACAGTAATCTCCTTGTTCTGAAAATGCCACATGCAGAAATGCAGTCACACATAGTACCTGGCCTAATTTAGATGCACAAGGCATTAAATATTTGGCTGATTTTCTGTCCGTTCCACTGGAGTTACTCCAGATTAACACAAATGTAACAATTTCACTCATTGCTTATCTGCACCCCGGGTGATGTGTTGAATCCTCTCAAGTACTATTTGCATTATTGCCTTGACTTAGGGCTAAGGATCCCATAGCCAGCATAGATTAACCAGGTTTATCCTGGAGCTGATACTGAAGCTCATCTACATAATTTGCCATTTTCCTTCATTTGACTGTAGCAAGCTGTCACTGGAAATGCCATGAAGTTGTCCTGTGGATATACACTCACACCTTCTCTTTGCTCTCAGGCACAAAAGAGACCCTCTGTTCATCAACTGGATTTTTCTGTTTTTTTAAAAGCTGATATATACAAGCCCTTAATCTACAAAGGGGTCATACAGACATAAAATCTCTGCAAATGAGAGCTGAATTTCTCCATCATGAGGATGTGCTTCGTTCACGCTTTGGTACCTATGGCACCCTCTCCTATTTCTTCTATAAATACAATCCGCTATTCAGGGCACAGTGTCATAAAATGCTACAGAAGCAGACATTTACATAGGCAGCAGCTGGGACCTTCCCAGCGTAGATGGCCTTGGAATACTTTGCTCCAGTCTCTAAAAGCATTTGCGAGTGTTTAAAGCGTGGATGTATTTTCATTAGCATTTCCATACAGAGTGCCCTAAAGGCTCCCTTTTCTGTATGCTGCTGCTGCCCTGTGCTGCAAACAGCTGGGAAGGCAGTGCCTGAGGATTTCGTGTCAGGCTGGATGTATAGTGGGTAACTGTATAAAATGTGTGTTTTTCAGAAGTGTTATTTTTGTGGAGGTGTTTGCAGAGGTAACCTTGTGTCTTTTAACTAGTCCAGCTCTATTTATATTTCAGGGTCATTGCTAACATAAGCCCTCCAATTTCCATCTCCCACCCAAAGCTTCTCTTTTTCTTGCTCATGACTTCATCACAATATATTTGCCATCCACACCTGCCAGTAAAGTAAAATGCTAGCTTTTGATGCAAATTAAATCTATGTTACTGTCTTCATGCGGCCTACACCGCCCTAATTCATATGTTAATTTTGAAATTTTGGTTTTCAAAAGGATTGAAATTTAGGCTAGTGGTTCCTAATCTGTACTGCTAATAATAATTCATGCTATCATATAACAGCCAGTAGTTAAAACTGATTAGTTACATGGTATGTTTTGATTTGCATTTTCAAAGAAAAAGGAGCCATGTGGGATTTGAATGTGAAAGAAGAAAGGACACACGATCTGTATATGTTTAGATGGGATACTGATGTAGAATGAAGATCCAGATTTCTGTGAGCTTTTTATTTCTTTGCTATTCTTGTCATGCATATGCTTAGACTATCCGAAGGCTATGTTTTAAATGTTAGGGTTAAATTTCCTCTTTCTGGTTCAGAAGGCATGCATTGACACACCAAAAACGTTTTATTTCCAAGCTTAAAAACATATAAAAATTTCATCGTGTTGAAGGTTTGCTGGTTTTTTTCGTACTTGCAGTATCAACTCATTATTATGTGCCCCAAATCCTTGAATATACCTGTAATTATTATGACTAAAATTATTATTTTTAAACATGTGGTTGGTTGCTTGCATTAATATGATTCTGTCTGCAAAAGACACGTTTTGAAACACAATCATAACTAACTAATATTGACCCTAACAGGAATACCTTGTACATTATATAGTACTTATGCACTATACATAGTGTATACACATATGTAAGTACACATATGTGCTGGTTTTGGTTCGGGGTAGAGTTAATTTTCTTCCCATGGCTAGTATGGGGCTATGTTTCAGAATTGTGCTGAATACAGTGTTGATGTTATAGAGATGTTTATTTTTTTTCCAAGGACTTTACTGCTTTTCCTATGGGGACACCGGTGAGGAGGCTGGGAGTGCATGGAAGGTTGGGAGGAGACACAGCTGGGGGAGGTGACTCAAATTGGCCAAAGGGATATTCCAGACCAAATGACATCATGCTCAGTATATAAAGTAGAGGAAGAAGAAGGAAGGGATGGACATTTGGAGTGATGGTGTTTNTGGCTAGTATGGGGCTATGTTTCAGAATTGTGCTGAATACAGTGTTGATGTTATAGAGATGTTTATTTTTTTTCCAAGGACTTTACTGCTTTTCCTATGGGGACACCGGTGAGGAGGCTGGGAGTGCATGGAAGGTTGGGAGGAGACACAGCTGGGGGAGGTGACTCAAATTGGCCAAAGGGATATTCCAGACCAAATGACATCATGCTCAGTATATAAAGTAGAGGAAGAAGAAGGAAGGGATGGACATTTGGAGTGATGGTGTTTGTCACCATTACATGGTGGGTCTTGCTCTCCTGGAGATGGCTGAATACCTGCTTGCCTGTGGGAAGCAATGAAAAAATCCCCTGTTTTGCTTTGCTTGCATGCNGAGACACAGCTGGGGGAGGTGACTCAAATTGGCCAAAGGGATATTCCAGACCAAATGACATCATGCTCAGTATATAAAGTAGAGGAAGAAGAAGGAAGGGATGGACATTTGGAGTGATGGTGTTTGTCACCATTACATGGTGGGTCTTGCTCTCCTGGAGATGGCTGAATACCTGCTTGCCTGTGGGAAGCAATGAAAAAATCCCCTGTTTTGCTTTGCTTGCATGCAGAGCTTTTTCTTTCCTGTCTTCATACCAATATATAAGTTTTCTATCTTTTACTCTTCCCATTCACTCCCCAATCCCACTGCTGGGGGAATGGGTGTGTGGGTGGCTCTATGGTACTTGGTGATGGGCTGAGGTTACACCTTGGCAACAAACAGCTTTGGATGCCATGCTGAGAATGGTGCCAAGCCCACAGAGCTGCTGTCCTGACCAACAGGGGCAGCAAGCACTGGGTGGACTCTCAGCTGTCTCCCAGGTCAGACCTAACTTCAAGGGCTCAGTCATGGAAATGAGGTACTGTGCAAGGAGTCTGCAACCCACCATAAGAGCAGCAAAAAGCATCCACCTCTCGTTGCACATCAGGAATTCTGTCTGGGACCACAAATATCTTCACTTTCCACTAATGGTCTCAGGGCCACATCACATGTATAGAAATGGAAAAGTCATTACATTCCTCCCAGGAAAAAAAACAGTTTCACTGGTTTTTTTCCTTTCAGACACACTGCATTTATACATTCCCTCTGATTTTTGTCCTGAGCATCATTTTATATTTACTTACTTACTTACTTATTTACTTACTGAATTTCAGATGACATTTTATCACCTATCATTCAGTCTCTTTCAATTCTGTCTCTTATAGCAAGAGATTTAGCCCTCTGGCTCACACTCGATGAGCAAACTTCAAAGAGCAGCACAGAGTTGCATTTCTCCACCATGAACCAGCCCTGACACAAAATTACTTGAGTCCTGCGGCCACCAGGGGTGCCAAGGACTGTCACCCGCATCCCCCACACGGGCACTGGGGGTTTCTAGCCTGGTTCAAGCCCTCAGGGATTGCTCCTGTTCCACACAACGACAGCAAAGGGAGGTTCAGGTTGCAGCCTGCTGACCTGCCACTGCTCCAACTTTACCCTCACTCTCGCAGGGAGAAGCCCAGAGGTAACAGAGCAGCTCCAGCTCTGCCTGGATGCATTTCGTGAGTTATTCAGTTCTACTGCATTGGCCAGAAAATCACTGGCTGGGTAGAGGGAGGAAGCATTGATTGAACAATTATTTTTTTTATAGGAAAAAACAGCAAATATTTAATCAAACAATTCCTAACCAGAGCTAGTCACAACATGATCACATTTTTTCTGACTAAGTTAATATGTGGAGATTGTAAAGAAATATATTTGCAGCAGTTTTGGGGAGCAGTTAGTAGTTTTTCCTATTTCTGATTTTTATCGGTGTGATTTCATTAACTGATAATTACTTTTGATGTGGATTGCAGAAGGAGATAAATGACTCATGAATCAGTAAGTGATGAGATTTCAGAGTCACTTATTGATTTTTATCTCCAATTTACTCTGCATTTAATTTAATTATAGCCATTACACTCGATTTGTTTGAAAACATTGCATGCAAATATTTGCATGAGGTTTGTTCAGTGAAATTATACTTCAGTTGCTCTAAAATAAGTAGTGACTTTTGAGCAGAAAAAACTCACTGAGTTGAGAAAATATCAAGTACGTCAACCCTTAATCATTATCTGGAAGCCCTTGAACAGCTTCATGAATACTTAAAGCTTAAAACTGTCTATGTAAAAGTTTCCATCACCACAGTGGAAATTCTAGGTGATTGTTTTTATTTCAATGGTTTACTCACCTGAAAATATATTTTAAGTCAAACAGTATTTTAAGTAAATAAAGAAAGGTTTATATGAACTAGAATGGAACTATTTGTTCCTGCATTTTAAAAGTTAAACATTACGATTTCTTATTTCATATTTTAAGACTAAATTTGCCTAGATTTCTATTCATACCACAAACAAAAGTCTTAAACTGAAACTTCTGCTTTTGAGTTTCAGAACTTGTTTAATTTAGTTTAAAACAATTTCCTTCAAGTACTTGGGTTGGTAAGAAAACTGAAATATTTCCATTCCACTGTGATAATGTATTTTTGGATACAAAACTGAAAGAACACTTTGATGCATACTTGTGGGAGTAGCCTTCCCCGCGGAGGGACCTCCTGAGCCCCCAGACTCCTCCCCCTGGTGGGCTGGATCAGCTCCTAAAGATCCCGCCCCAGAACTTGCCAGTATAGTTTAGGTTTCTGCAAAATCATAGTGATCTGNTACTGATATAAAGATCTATCTATAAAGATCCAAGGGTTTTTTAAGGAAATTCATAGTTCTGTTGTCATGTGAAGCGTTTTCTTACCATTATAGCTAGTTTTCTGCTAAATCTAATTTTGGTGCTATTTCTACATTCCAGTCAATTTCCTGATAGAAACACCAGCTTAATACAGTGATTTAGTACTTTCTATTAGTGATTAAATACAGGAATCTGTTTTATGCAATACAACTCAGATATATTTTCTAACGTTAAAAATCCTTCATGGAGGACCTCTGGTAAAGGAAAACAGTCAAAGTTATGATAATTTAAATGCATCAGTTTAATTCCTTGAGAATCATGGAAATAACAGGTAGTAAAGAGGTCTAGACTCAGGCACGTAGGCTATCACAAAAAAAAAGAAATTTGGGAACTCTGATGTCTTTCTTCTGAAAACAAGGCTCTTATGGATTGTACACTTTCAAATATATTGTTACTTTTTTGGGCAATTCACTTTCTAGCCTTGAATCTGTTTCTTTGGGGTTTTTTGTTCTTTCATGCTTTTATACTAATACTGTCTTTGAAAGCGACTTTGTGTGGCTAAATTCTCTCTGGAGCATCCCAGCCCCAGCATATTCAGTACTCAAGTTTATGCATAAGAGCCCTCAATCAGGAAATGCAGAATCAAGCTTTTAGCCCTATCATGGGAATGGAAAGCTTAAAAAAGAATATATATTTAACACATATGAGTAAGACAAGTTTCAGAATGAATTAAGATTAACTGGAGTATTTCCATTGATTTAATCTGGTTGTAAAGGAGCGGTATGAGCTGACATTCATGTTAAACAACCATGTAAACTTCTATGTTTACAGAACTATATTAAGTGTTTAAATATGTTTCAGTTACTTTGCATTCATAAGAGAATGGCAAATGTAGTAGAAATGTTTAATTGTGGCGGGTTTTTTGTTTTTTTTTTTAATTAGAAGTTGATATTTGGCAGAATATGAGATTATTAAGGGGTGTTCAGAGGTGGACTTAGAGAGCATGTTGAAAACTTTTTCTTCAAAGTGTTTCTCAGGGAAATTTTGTTTTCTGAGGAGCCCTGGCAACATATTTCACTGTACGTACAGCAAGTAAAACAGTAAATTAATTTTTTTACAAAATATGGGAAGGAATATAAAGATTTCCATTTGTAAAATTTCAGTTATACTAGTTTTCAAGAAGACCCATATAAAAATGGCATACATTGATTTGAATCAAATAAAATAATAAAGAAATCCAAATAGTATAAGGTGTGGTGACATGTTCTTTTCTAGATAGGTTTATTTTGGCATCTTTTCAGTTGATGCCTCAAACTGTAATAAGACTCTGAGAAAAGGAGTTAATGGAAGACATTTCTCCACATAATATGAGGCAAAAATTTGTGCTTAAAAGAATTTATTTTCTTTTTTCCTATGCCCTCATCCTCTCTAACCTCATCTGTTATTCTCAACTGCTTCCTGGGATTCAACTACTCTCCTCAAACTATCTATGTCTCCTATATCAAATTATTTTGTAATTTTTTATCACTTTCTGTCTGTTTACAAATTCTGTCCTACATTTCCTGTATTTCTCTTATACTTTATTACTGTTGACACTCTTTCTTTGCATCCCTTCCTAGTCTCTATTTCAGAATTGATTTAGCCAAGTTTCAAGCCAGTGAATAGTTTTTGCAGGCTTTCTGAAAAGATTTTAAAAATTTTCAGCTTTTTCTATAGGTTTTCTTAAGAAACTGGATATGTACACTTCCTAAATCTAGACTTTTCTGATTATGCAATTCCAACAGTAAGTGCCAAGAATATAGTTAAATGCTGTTTTGGGGGTTTTTTTGTCACAATTATTTACCTTCCTTTTTTCTTCCTTGTGTTCAGGACTAGAATCACAATCACTGATTTGGTTTATGCTATAATTTTCTGCCCCCAAATTCAAGCAAACTGTTGACTCCAGCTGTAATTGCTTTTCAAATCAATGTCTGTGTCATTTTGGACTGAGAAGAATTACCTCTAACATAGTGAAAAGCTAGTTGTTCCCAAGTGATTGTTTAAGCTGCTGAGACAGTGCTTCTCTAAACAATTTTCTGTTATAATAATTGGCCTGTTTCTATGCATGCAGTCATTTTCCTGTACCATTCTATTGTTCTGTTTAGCTGTGTGGTCTCCTGTAGCAGAGATTCAATATTCTCATAATTTTCACAAAATCAGGAATCCAGCTCTGCTAATGTGTTTGAATTCTGAGAAAAAGAATTAGTAATTTTCTGTAAAGTTCCTACTTTGTAATCACAAATGCATTTCCTGCCAGCTGAACTAGCTATTAGCTAAAGTGGGCCAGAGAATGGAAATCTTTACCACTTTCTGAAGTGCAGTGTTTCAGCCTTTCCATGCCAGCCTGTGGCACTGTTCATTGTCCTGAGCATCTGTCTCTCCAGCAGGCAGGGATTCTGACACCAGCCCCTTGGGCCATATCAGAAAATTTGGTGGGTTTTGGGTGGGAAGAATGGTGTGTAAATGGAAAACTTGACTTCTTGGACATGACCTGCTGCAATTTCATCCTTCACTCTACAGAGGCCCAACTCCTCTTGTTCTTTTCCATCTCCCTGTCCCCTGTGATGCCATCACCAAACCAAGCGGGCCATGCTAGAGCTGCTCTGGGACCACATGTGTGGTAACTGCTTGAGTGGCAAACACAAAAACTGGTTAGCCACATATTGCCCTGTGAAGCAACCAACAGCTGAGTCCTGCCTGGCTCTCATCTCTGTCCTCTGTCCAGGTACTGATTTCTTCTCCGCTTTCCAAGTTATTTTGGTTGACAGAGTTCAAGAAGTCATTGAGAATGGATGTTATCAAAGACAGGTAGATGGTCAAACAGGGACCATGATCATAAGAGCCTCATTTCACTGCAGCATAAGACTAAAGAGGAGGGGGAAAAAAAAGATGAGTCGGGGTTAAAATTTTTAAATTTGAAATATTTAATTGTAAACTATAATTGTAATGAACTGTGAAAGGTCAGCTAGTCCACACCTCTCACAAAAAATTAAGTACATATATACTGTTCCTGATCAGTTCTTTAAACTCAAGAAAATATCCAGTTCAGGTGATGCCACAGTTCCTGTTTTGGTGTAGCCCTTTCCCTTCCCTCCAGAAGAGACAGAAAAGATGTCTCTGCTGGAAATTAAGACTTTTTCTAGTATACAAAATGAAAAAACTAAAAGGAATTAAACTTCTTTTTATGTCTGATGATTGATGATTTACCTGATGGCCTTCTTTTTTAACTAAACCGATCCAGCTCCTTCTGTAATTCCTTGAAATTATTAAAACTTATGTAATGCCTGTGTCTCTCTCCTAGAGTATCTTTGATTCAGCTGTGTCTTGCCTGAAGTATAATATTCAGAACTAGACATCAGACTATAGCTTAAGCTGTAACATAAAATAATGCCTTCTTCTATCTTCCATATGACATTGACCCTTAATATATGCATGAACAAGATCTGGTTTCTTCTGTGACAGTTTCATATTCCTTAATTATTCCCATTTGATATTTCAATAGCACAGCCATGGTCTTTTGTGAAGTAGTGCTGCCATGCCATATTTCCCTGTTGGGTATTTCTACATGTTTCTGTTTTCTACATTAAGCATTTTGTCTTTTCAGCTTGCTGGTTTGAAAAAATATCTTTAGTTTATAAAGACAGTTTTAAAGTCAGACTCAATTCTCCAAAAGGAACATTGTATTTCTTCTCCCACTGCAGTCTGATGTCATGTAAAAATATTACTCAGACTAAGAAGAGAACCTTGCCAAAGTGGAATACGTCAGTTGTGGAATCCCAAGAGAAATGTCCTGGCATTTTGACAGACACATAACTTTCTGTCTCATAAGCAGAGTGGTTCAACTACCCATTAATACATCTGTTGCATCTAGAAAATAGCTGATCAATTCTTTTCCAGGATTGTCATGCAGGTTATGTCAAAAGCCTTACTAAGTTCTGGTGTGTCACATATGTCTTCTCAGCTTTCAAACAGGACAGCTATTTTGCCAAAATGACTGTGTCTTCTTGGGCCCCAATTTGTCTTCAAAAATTCACAGTAACAATTTTTTCCCCACTTTATTACATTGCAGATGCTTCAAAATAGCTTTTATTTACTTGTTCTTGTTTTTTTTCCTAGATTTTGAATTTGTATTGAAAGAGGATGGGCTTTTTCCCCTTTCAGTTTTCTGAGATCTTCCCCACAGGTAACAAATGTGCAAAGATAATTGCTACTAATGCAGGGAAGTCCATACACATGTAGAGGGTGGCATTAAACATGCAGCAATATGGATAGCACTGCTGCAGAATGTCAGCTACTATTGATAGCCCATACTTAGCTTCTGCAAATACCAAACAGGTACTTAACATTTTCACGGGTTGGGTGACTAAATTTCACACAAAAATTATATAAATTGTCTACACAAAGATGGGCATACCCCTTCAAGCACTTAAGTGGTTTGCTCACTTTCCACTTTTGCAGCACTGGGCTGCTAATCACCAGCCCAATTATGACAAATTATTACATTGTCAAAACAAGAAAACCACTTTTAAGAAAGTTGCATCTGCATTTCTTTTGTCCTTTTATAAATTCTTATGCAAGAAAACTTCCTTATATGAGAAATTATATAACCGTCCAATCAGCTCCAAGCATATATTGAAGTCCCATAAAAATCCAGTTTGTACTTAAAAGCTTTCATATAGTAGGATCTAATAATGTGAATGGTTAATCAGTAAGGGAGTTTTCTGCAATGATTCTCTGAAAGTGGGGCATTTTGAGCTTAATTTTTCATAAAAGAGAGATGGCCTGCAATTTCTCCCTGGAATAGTCCCACCAACAGACTAGAGATTTAGAACCAGCTTGAATTCAACAAAGGAATAGCATGTGGTATTTTGATATTTTCCCAAGGATTTAAAGTCACATTAAGACTTAAATAGCTTTGCAAAACCAATCATAATTGTTTATCACAAACAGAAGTAGTATATCAAATTGCTAAAGTCTGAATTTTAGCATCCATAAATATCTTGGTAATAACGAACTTTCATAATAAGGCCTCAGCCTCACAAATATGTTCATGAAGATTTAAATCCCCTGAAGTTTCATGAATACACAACCCGTAAGAATGGCTATAAGTCCTATCAAGATCTTTCCTCTGAGATTTCCCTTTTTACATCTGCATCATTCATTCAGTGACTGAGCTCTAAATCCTAAATGAGAAAATTGTATGTTCAGCCAAGCTGCTTTTATTGTTATTATTATTCTTGTTATTACTGTTATTATTTACTATGTTACTATTTTGTGTGTGTGCAACTTACTGGAGCTTACTGGGACTTGGTTTTAAACCCTTTATGTCTGTCAGCTTCTGCATTCATTCTTCAGGTTTCTGTTGAGGAACTTTCTATTAACACATTTATACCTTAGGAAGTTGTTATATTTAAGCTAAAGATTCATGCTTCAAAATGGCATCCAAAGAGAAACCTTCTATTTCACTGATATGTGAAAGCCACTCACCCTTGAAAGATTGGTGTAAGAGGCTTTAACAGTGTAGAAGACAGAAGCAGGAAAACACATGAGGAAGAAATAAGCAAAGACATAATTTGAGACTGAAGAGCAGAGGAAAGGACAGGGTGAGGAAGTCTCAAGACCAAAGAGGCACATTAAAGCAAAAATAGAAACCAAGTAGTCTGGGAAGACCCTTGAATACAAACTCATAAAACCTCTGATGTATTCGTCACAACAATGGTAATCTACTCTGGCTGCCACACTCGATCAAAATTCTGCACTTGATTTGCACGACCTGTATTCAACCATCTTTTCTACTAAGGCCAGGCGGGCTTGAGCTGATGCTCTTGCTTTGGAACAGCATAAAATGTGAACTTGAATTTGACTGATTTCAGCAGGTAGAAGTGTAATACAAATAAATAAGAAAATACTGTCGTTTTCTGGATGTTTCTTGTTTAGTATTTTTATTTTTCTTCTGATACTGGGTTTGTGAAATCTTGCAGTTATCACTTCAGATGAAAAAATTGAATTTGGTATTTTTGAAATAATCATCCAAATGGATTCCACTAGACCAAATAATTTATTAATAATTAGTTTTATTCCTTTCTTTGTTGTACCCATCAGTCTTACAAACAGAACACTAATTGAACAAGTGGAGTTGAAACGATGAGGATTCTTCATTTTGCAATATTCAAATACTTGTAAATTCAATGAGTGCTACAAGAATGGAGTCATAGTAAAGTCGAAAAAAAACCAGATTTTAATCCTTCTTTCCCATTAATATTAGCTGTTGCGGGGTGTGTGTCACATAAGGAAGGAAAAGCTGTATGATTTAGAGACCCTTATAACTATTCCTCCGACTGGATTTTTGTGAAACCCTTTCTAAGAGTGTTGATAATCTTCTTTAAGTATTAATGGTGTCTGTGATCCTTAAACGTTCAAAGGAAACCTGGAAAAGGCAGCCTTTGTCTGAGAAAATCAAATTATTCTCAGCTGGAGTCTGGAGTCTGGAGATTCTTGTAGTACTTTATGCCAGTATAAAAGACTATGGTAGGATTTAATTAAATAAAAGATATGACGGTCTTGCTTATGAAATTTTAAAGGAAGCCCTGTGGAGTTGTTTTATCTAGTGGAGATTCTTTAGGTTGTTTCCAAATGGGTCATCCTTTCCTATTACATTAAATGGGATCAATTATTACAAATTACTTTAAATTTGCTTGTATTTATTAGAAAAGCAGCTCTGGGGCTGCAATTTTTCTGAACTGCATTACACAACAAGATTATTTCTACTCACTTCAGTGGGAGCAATGTCCAGCTACAACTGGGTAAGTATGAAGGCTACACCTGAAGTTTAAAAGTTGAAAAAATAGTCTTTTTGAGTTTGACTCTTAACATATTAGAGAGTCCTACACTAAAGCTTCTGTTTTTTTTGTCCTAGCAGGTCTGATATTCAATTAATTGCAAGTACATAAACTGCATGATTCTTATCCCTTTATCACCAAAATCAATTGGTAGCAAGTCCACATGTGTTCTAGGGATCTGAACTCAAAATGTGCTATCAGCCTTGGAGCTACTAAAGATACTAGAGAAATATTTAGCTTGTCAGCTTTGTTTCTTTGCTGTCTCTGTGAAATAGAGAGTGCCATTATGGCAAAGACAGACCCATCCTTTGATACGCCTTTGCTGAAGCTTTCTTTGGATTTTAGTAAAAGGCTCCTTCATTGCTGCTGTGAGTAGTTTATTTGCCTTTATTTCTTCCAGGTAGTGCTGCTTGTATAGTGCCTTCCATCAAAGCAACTCTCTACACAGGCAGTGCCCAGTTAAACTGAGGGGAAAGTTTCCTGTGGAGCAGACAGTGAACGAACGAGAGCATCGGTGAGGCCTGCCCATGGTAGGAATGGATTGTACTAATGGCTAGCAGGAAAAGACTGAAATAAAGGGACTGTAGAGAAAACTCTTTAAAAAATTATCTTTATTAATATGTTCTATTACTCACAGCCTGTGTCTAGGCTCTCTAAACCAAGATATATCACCCAGCTCTCAGAGGCAGGGCTCTAGGGCAATTGGACCCCACTGCTTGACGTCCACCATCTTTCTGCCCTCTTTTCCCGTTTTTCAGTCCCAATGTGAATCTCTGGAGGTATGTGGCTCTGCACCACAACACTTGACTCTCTGCAGACAAAAATCCATGGCTGGGAGCAGAGCACACTCATGGCAAACACAAAAGCAGAGGCAGACTCCAACAAGAGCACTCTGAACACAGAAAACACTGCAACATGACACTGAGGTGCTCTGTGGTTCCTCAGCTGGTAGGAGCTTATTTCTGGGTCCAGATGATGAAAAAAGCTGAAAGAAATACATAAGTGTTCACTGGGAAGTACTAGACAGAGACAAAAAATGTGAATCAACAAATTTTCTTTTCAAAAAAAGACTTGCCTTGGAAAAATACTCAGCATTAGAGACATTTCTGATTTTCATGAAAAAATTCTAGGCCCTCCGCTTTATAAAAACATATTACTATACATTGTATCCATATGGCTATCAATTTCAACCTGTGTTGTGGAAGAAAAACACAGAGGAAAATGGAAAGAAATGTTTCAGTTTGCCTGCTACCTCAAAAAACTCTTTGGCTCAAGCCAACAGTATATATTTATATGTTTTTCTCTCCTCTTCCCTCCTTGTCCCACCCAAGCCTCGACCCTGCTCTCTCTGTCATCTCAAAAAGGATTGATATGACTATTTAAGTCAGTATAAAACATGGCAGGTAGTTTTAAATAATTTATTTCATTTTGTGAATCACATATCTGTCAGAAGAAAAGGAACAGATCCACCTCTGCTACCCAATTCATGATTTGAATTTCTCTGAAAATTATAATATACCCATACTAGCATATATGAGGAGGGTACTGTCCTGGTTGAAGTGATAGTAAAGCTTTCAGTAAATCTCTGCTCTGAATGAGGCAAAGGTAATTTTAAACTTCCAAATCTCATTAATTTCTTTACCTTGAGGTATTTTAGCACTGGCATGTGCTGCTGTCAGCCTTTTAATATCCTTCTGCAATCAGTGGGATGAAGAAGAGAGTTAGGAATGACTTTCCATCTCACACAGGAATGGTACTAACTAGAGCAATGAAAGTCTGTCACATTTGTCAGGAAGTTGGTGACTTGGCACATTTACAGGGAGCCAGAAATGGCACACTTTTATAAAATATTTAACAATGGGGAAAGTCCTCTCAACTTGTTGTTTAAGCCTATATATTTTAATGCTGTGGATGTGTCACTAGGATATGATTTAGTGGCGAACCCGGTGATGCTGGGTTAGTGTTTGAGCACCCACTGCCCTCAAAGCCTGAAAACCGGTACCATGAGAACTGCTTTGGGGACATACATGATTTATGCAAGAATTTATCCATATGTGTTCACTGTTTGCTGGTCTGAGGGAGTAGAACACAAGGATCTCAGAAAAATTAATAAAAGCATTAACTGGGAATAACAATTTGTTAAAGCTGACCTAACAGTAGCTTTATTCAGTGAAAGGGAGAGGGAGGAGACCAGTGTTTTTCCCACCCTCCCAGACATAATTTTAGGTTGCCACTGGTGGCTCTGTGTGGCACCCAGCACCCAGGCTGGATGGCAGCATTGCAGAGAGAGCTGCAAAATAACGCCAGGCCTTTGCCAGCCCCATCGTCTGCCCTGGCAATCCTTCTGTGTCAAATACTGCATCACCCCTGCCAGGGAGTTCCCAAACCCACTTTGGACACTCCCCTGGGTACCTCTGGTGCACGACACAGGTGGTAGTTGTGGTGACAAAGTTATGTTTCCCCCAGCTCTTGGCAGAGTAACCTGTAGGGCCTGCCTTGTGTCTGCTGTGATGTGCTGTCCCACATCCCCTGCCCTTCCAACTTCTCCTTTCTTGTGAACTGTTCCAATTTCATATTAGACCATTTGTCCTGTCTGTCACTTTTGATAACCTGACTACTGCTACATCCACTTGCTTTTAATTACTTTGCCATTTAATTTGTTTTAAACATCTGTGTCCATTTTCTGTCTGGGGTCATTTTAATTGTTTGTGGCTAATAGAATTTGAAAGGAGTATAATTTTCTTATATTTCATTCTAAGATAATCCATTGTGGTTTGCTACAGTCATCTGCTGCTGTTGATTTGCTGCCATACAGATGATTTAATTACCTAGAGATCATTGTTATTACCATAAAATCCCCATTTATTAACTGCCATATCAATTATCCACCCTTTTTCTTATCGATCTGAAGTCTCCTGAGCAACTGATCTCCTGGGGCACATCTCAACCCAAGCACAAATCTAGCAAGTTCACTGGAGTCATGTAAAAGATGAACCTGGCTCCTTTGGCATACTGATCTCCTGCCAGTACTTTTGTTGAGATGCCCACTCATGCAATCACCTGACAGATTTGGTACTGCAGTGGTTCACAGTTCTGGTGATTCATGATTCTGCTGATATTGATCAGCCATTTGTTTCCACTATTTTTACTTTCTTCCTTCTTCCCTGTGATTCACACTTCTGGGGTTTTTTGGAATTTTTTGTTGTTTGTTTTTGTTTGTTTTTGGGGGGGCTTCAGTCTCCATCTTCCTGTTCAATTTTTTATTTTGTTTTCCATCCTCTCCTCTTAGGCTCCTCTGCTTGGATTCCTGTCCTCCTTGTACACTTCTGAGTTGTGTTACCACCTCTTCTGTATTTCTGTTATGCTGCGTGGAAGCCCCTAAGGCATCTTCCTTTTTCTTGCATCAGACATTGATATCTAATTTTCCCTTTCTTTGCTTAGACTTTGTGTTTTCTAATAGCAATTTGCATTTTACACTTACTGCCAAGGGTCCTCTCTCCTTGCTCCTTCCTGGCCCTTTGGGAACCTTATTCTTATTCACCTCACCACCTTCTTCCTGATTATCTCTGGCAAAAAGCACAAACCAAGCATACATACAGTATTAATATTTAGAGATTCTCTGTGAGTGTCTTGGCAGGTCTAGTATATCTTCCCTGTTGGGAGGTAATAACCCTCTTCCCCCATATAAAACCTTTAGATGATATTTGAAGAAACATTCTAATTAGTTGGAAATTTACAGATATGGTCTGCCATTCAAATTTGGACTATACGAATGAATATACTTTTACAAATTGCCGTGACTTTCTGAAAATTATGTAATTTATTTTAAAAAGTACAGATAAATGTCAATAATTGCACCCTTTGCCAAGAATGCCAGTATAACTGGCTGAAATTGAGCTACAATACAAGCCTTTGAGATCTACATCGTGGTCTCTGGTGACACCTGATCAATAAGTTCAAAGGAAATATTTGTGCTCCTCAGGAATTAATGCTCATGCTAGGCATAGGCTCCAGCAGCAAAACCTTCACCTGGCTCCAGATCTGAGACACCTCAACACCATTGACTACTCTATGATGGAAATTTGTTCTGCTCCTCTCAGGAAATATCTTTGGCTCTGAGTTGCATCAGCTCTACAGCAAAATGGCCATGGCCACTCTGTGGGTTTCTTCCTCAGTCTGGACTTTGCTTTATGGGCTCTTTGTTCAAAAGCTGGCAATAATTCAGATGAACAGCAGCAGTAACTTAGATTGTCCTGGCATTTAAGCAACCTGATATTTTTGTGGGTAAAATTTCCTAGAAAATAATACTCAGTCTCTGACTAGAATAAATGTCTCTTGCGTAACAGACTTCAATTTCTGTGATCACTAGTATGAGAGCTTCCCTCAACCCTGTTAATGTAGGAAAAAAAAAGAGAGTGACAAAATAACCCAAATGAATTTTCCAAAACATCTGACCATTCTTACAAAAATGTTTAGAGAATCCAGGGGTTGTCTCTTTTCATTTAATTATTTAAAGGCACTAAAAATTTCATTTTGAGGAGACATATAGCTATCATTCTAGAATTTATTTTTTTTTGTCCTTTTTTTTTTGTTCCCTTTTTATCTTTTTAAAGGAAGGTCCTCATTTTAGCTACCCTTAATGCATTCATGTTACTGAATCAGAATAGGTGACAATGACTATCATGAAATATTTGCCTAAGAAGTAAATAATAAAGATTTTCTATTTGCTCTGACCTTTGATCTACTGGGTACATGTCAGAAGGACTGAAGCTGAGCACAGTGCCCTGAGGAGGGCTGTCTGATGCTTCCTGTGGCATGAGCTCTCTGTGTGTGGAGGAGAGGGGCACACAGTCCTATTAACTTTAATGACTGCTCCGGGTTGAGTGGGGGGAGGGTGGCTGCGTGCCATTTCACTGCTCTTTGTTAATGCTGCTTGGATCATTACTGCCTTCATTATCCTGGAAAAGCAGTTTAAAGTCTATGGACAGCCCTGCCCTTATATATCTCTCTCTAGTGAGGAAGTAGACATAAAGAAAGCACAGGGCAAAGGGTTAGGAAAATATGAGCACCAAAGAAAGGCTCACAGACCATCCAATTCAGAGCTGTTTCAACCCAAGTGTATGAAGATGAGGTAAGCAGGGTAAGCAATAACTCAGCCAGTCCTGCCTGGCCAGCCAGTGGGCCTGCTGCAGTGCTGTCAGGGCTGCACCCGAGAGCTGGCTGCTCCCCAAATGCCTGTGTGTGGTTTTACAAACCTGTTTAGAAAGGCTTTGACCTAAGCTTTATGAGCACAAACTCCCAGATTGCTGGGAAGTTAATGAGGGCTAAGCAGCTTCACCTTGATACATCTCTTCTTCCTGAATGGCACTTTAAAACTTGGCCTCACTTTTATTTGCTGACCAGGACTTGTTATTTGAGTGCACTGACTGGAGTTCAAGCCTCATCTAGGATTGATTGATGAGATACAGTTACACTGACAGCATGACACTGAGGCTGTGGAGGGTAGGATAAAATCGGAGAGGAGAAGGATGTGATGATGCAGGGTTAGATATCTATAGAAATTGCTGAACATCCCGGGCTGAGTGAGTCGGATATCACCAGGGATATCACTGTCACATAAATAAGATTACTATAATTCATTGTTTCATGTCAGTGTCTCTGGTCCTTGAAGTCCAGGATGAGGCACAGTAAGAAAGAAGTTGTACCTGTGACTGCTGCCAAGTGACTCCAGAAACAGCTGATAGCACAGGTTGCTCCTGGGAACTGGAGCCTTGTGTCCATATTGCTGCCAGCAAATCCTGGCTTCCCTTGCTGAAGGAAAAAACGTTACTCTTTTGATGAAGGTGGCTGTGCTGAGCAGAGAGTATTGGGAACAGTCCATATGGGCTGTATGGACAAGTAAAAGATTTGAAAATTCAATTACCCAAGACTTTGCAGAGGGACACCTGTTAGTCACTCAGACCAGCATCCAGCCCTTCAGGAAAGGACATGTGGAGCCTGCTTTAAGTTGTGTGCCATACAGCAGCCAGACCCAAAACCTGGTTTGAGCCCAAGTAACCCCAGCCAAGAGAGGGGTCACCCGGGCACATGGATTGACAGACCACTGCAGCCAGCCCAGGAGAAGGCTGTGACCTTGGGACAGGAGGGTTGCCCTGCTAGGCAGAAATTAGTCCAAATGAAAAGAACAAAAACACTTCAAGTGACTTTCTGAGAACTAGTTTCATGGCGAAGGAACAGTAGCTGGAGCACTTTTTTTCACGAACAACTGTTTTCCATGGTTTTTTAATAAGTTCATGGAAGCTTTGAGTAGATGGGTTTTGCATCATAGTGGGAACTGCATTTATTCTGTTGCCTGTGAAACAACAACACATTTATATCTCTTTGAATGAACTGTGGGTTTTGTAAATGTGTTTAATGAATGAAAAAGAAAATAATTGTGGTATTTCAAAATACAAATCATGATGCAGGAGTAGCATACAGTTACCATAAGAAGAAATGTGCACTTCAACGACCACAAAAATCTTCACTATTATTTTTCTTTTTAAAATTTATATTTGCTTGCTATTGTTTACTCCCTATATTTTCTATTGAAAGAATATATCATTTATATTGGTCAGGATATATGAATTTCATTCAGTATTAAGATCTTTTATTTTTTAGTTAGCAATGCAATAGGAAGATATATAATGCCAAACATTTAATGAAAGCAAATAGAGCAAACATGAATAGTAAGTCTTCTAATGAATAAATCTGAATAATAAAAATCCCTGTGGAGTGTAGAGGCAGATAGGTTAATTCTTTCACTTGAATTTTAATCCTGATTGAAAAAAAATTATCAGAACAGTTTTCACATTTAACACTTGGTTATCCTTAAAACTCAGAGAAAAGGAGCTTGTATGCTTCAGGCTATATAGCTATATTTATAGGTCTATAGCTATATTTGATTAACAGAGTCAACAAAAGGATACTTGTGGTGTGATATCCCCAACATCAGATAGCTCGGAGCACCAGCAGCGCTGCTCTGGATACTGGTACAGCTTGTGGCAAAATGAAACTGAAGAGCAGCCATTGAGCTGGTTCTGAAACATCATCACAAAAGCACAAGACTGACCTCCCTTCTCCTCCTCAGCTCTTAAAACTAACAGAGAAGAGAGGATAAAGAGTTCTGGTATCTGTCAAACCTTCTTGTCTAATCTTTGGGCCTTATTTTCTTTTATCAGTGGTTCTTAAAAGGAAAGACAATAAAAAAAAAGAGTTTCAATTATTTAACCAAAAGTGAAAGTAAACCCTGACTTTTCTCTTCTAAATGCCATTTCTCAATTTAAGACATATCTCAACACCATTACTTGTTCATTTTAAAGGTTGGTTTTATTTTGATCATGAAACCTTGTCAGAGAAAATAAAGGAAATCTAGATCTTGGAAGCTCTCTAAGAAGCTATGGATTTTTTTGGTTGAAAATCATTATGTGGCTTATAGCCTTCCAGGGGAAATCAGGGTTCTATCAGCATGTCAGATGTGTATGTCCAAGACTGCAAGATTGGACGATCTATACCAACCTCAGCCTTAGCAAATTCGATGTGTGTCTTGGGAATTAAAGTACAGAAGGTGCTTAAACAGTCTAGACCATTTCTAGGATGCTATTTTAAACCTTATTTGAAGATGGCAATAGAAAGTTAATTAGGACTATTTATCAATGTAGACATTATTCTTATTTCCTTCAATCTGCTACATAAAACTTACTACCCCTTTTAAGGAATTTAGAATTGTAAATTTACCACGTCTAACATTATATTTAATAAAATCTTCTCAGGAAGAATTTGTTCCATGAGCTATTTACAGACTGTTTTTTCCTTTTGCAAATATGAATGTAAAAATTAGATGCTAATTTGTAGCATCCGAGACACAATGACTGAAGACTAACCTTTGGGTTGAGCTGCAGAAATCATCTTACATATCAAACCAAACCCCAACAGGGTTTGATGGGGTAAGATGTTAACATCTATTGATTCAGAACTGCACTTACAAGAGTGAGATGTCAAAGCCAACAACAGAACTATCTTGAGGATGGATAGTAACAGTATGTAGAAATAATCTAACCTCAGACATCCAAGAATGATAACAATACATTTTCTAGAAACTCAGAATGTTGTCAGGTTTTGTTAACAGCACTCCATGGCATTTAGCAAAAAAAATTTAATATCAATTGTCCCTACCAAAAAAAGAATAATATGTTCTTTCACATAAACAAAAATCAAGATGAATAAGGCAAACAACAAATATTCTATATGTGCAAATACACACACACACACATTTTTTTCTTTTAAGAAGCAAAGGAAGACATTTTGTTTCTTTTTATTTTGTTTTATAATGAGAATATTTTTTTAATAAAAATTGCTTTCAAAACAGAAGGTACAAGTCAAAAACTGATTGAGGAGAAAGAACCACTCGGATAACAGCTCTGAAAATTTGAAGCACATGAATCATAGAAGATACACCATAATCAACACTGAGCAGAAAAAAAAAAAAAGCCTGTGTGTTGTCCTGCCTAGGTAATCAGTGAGTCAGGAATGCCTTTTCACAGTGACACAAAAAGCCGGCACTCTAGCTGGCACTGTCACGTGTAGCTGCACATATCTCCAGGTGATCCCTCCAGGTATACAAGTGCTTTACTGGTTTGACAGGGCCAGGCATGCTGCTAGGTGTCTGGATAGCATCAGATTTTCACACTTGCAGCACACAAATTAAACTCAAAGTAAGTTTATTATGGGCAATGTTGAACGAGGAATTTCTTAGGTAACTGTCCATGTTGACCATGTCCTTTAACAAGCAGTCTAGAAACAGGGTAGTTTTAGTATTAATGACATGGAGCAGGCTTCTGAAATGGAGGAGAAGAAGAAAATAATAATTTTTAAAATAAGATAAACCCTTAAGTAAATGAAAAGGCAGGGAATGCCTGAGAGTCAAATGAGCAACATGATGACAGATGAAATACTGCATTGCCTACATGGTGGTACTACAGATCCTAAGCACCTACTTAACAAATCAAATGGATTCTGCTTTCCTAATTTATGGTAAATGTTGTGGAATTAAGCTCTATACGGTGGTGATCTAAAAACCTGACAAAGCAACAAATTAGATGTTACAGTGTAAAAGGATGGGGCAGATTGTATGTCTGAAAGTATTATTAATGTCAGTGATGTGTCCTCAGCTACAGTATGTGCTCAATCCTGGTCAATCTCTTTGAAAAAGAGATAAAGAAGATGTAGAAATAGGTGATGAAAATTACTGAGAGCATGGCACAATTTCTGTGATGACAGATTGCCAAGATTGAGATTGTCTCGCTTGGGAAAGAAACGAATTTAGAAGGATAAGACAAGACTACATAAGATACTGAATGTCTCATGAAAAAAGAAATGCAAATAACAAGTCTTCAATTAAGCTTAATGTCAACCAACATGACCTTGAGGGGGGTAAATTGCAAAATTTAGTCAATGAACTCAATGCCACTGAGCTTTAAGGTTTAGCTCAATGCTGGAACCATTTAAGTATGTATGTAGGTAAAGAGAACAGACTCATTTCTGTGATGGTTTAGACATCTCTCAGATTGCAGAGAGGCCCCAAATATCTTTGTTGCCCCTTCTGCAGTAAATACAATAATTTATAAAATCATTGTGTTTCCAGTCACAGATTAACATTCATTAATGATAACAGACTTCTGACTGTGTGCAAGGTTTTTTATAATTGTCCACTATGAATATACCTGCACTTTGAATCCTTATGGAATATTCCTTAAAAACTGTGTGCTGTGAGAGCCAGGATATGGGATTGAAAGAACAATTCAGCCCAACCAACTTCCATTCCTATCTTTCCATGTTTCTAAGGTACACGTCACTGTACAACATTACATAGTGTACTGATGTAAAAACATGATTAGCTATAAAAGTGAATGCATTCACTCAATTGTTAAAATGATAACATTAAATGAGAGGAACTATGAAGAGAAAAATATGTTTCCCTCTTTCAAGGAAAGTAGAAGAAATAAGCACCATATTGTAATTAAATATAAACAAAACTAAGAAAAATCAGTGCCCAGCTCAGAAGAGACGCTCTGAATAGCCTTATATTATTATTGAAAGATAAATGGATCATTTAAAGAATGTATCTGCCACTTATAAAGCTTCTAGAGAAATTTCTGGTTTACCATAGCCTTTCAATGAGCAAATAAGAGCCTGACATGCAGATCACTGAATTCTGATAATCATCCTTCAGTGAACAATGAGAGTCTTTATGTGATTTATACTATTGTGAAAAACTTTTGTCTTATTCTGAAACAATGGAGAGGCTACCAGAGCAGCATATGGAATGAAGTGCAAAGCAAATGAAAACACAGGAGATTAGTTTCTGAGACTGAAGCACACTCATTGAGAGAGAAAAGAAGATGTTAATATAAATGAAAAGCAATTTAGAGTTTTAGTCTCATTCACATGCTGAGAAAACATTGAAGAAAATTGATTTGGCCAATCTATTTTAAAAAAGTGAGAAGAAAAACAAAAACATCCAGACATGGCGTGACAATAAAACAAGTACACATTTCTTTCTGCAGACACACAGAGAATTGAGAAAAGTTGCAACAGAGAAAACCATGTAACTAGCAAATGACAACAAATTGAATTGCTTTACAATCACATCCTTCATGCAGAAACAAAGAAAATACTGGCATGTTGCAAACCTTTTATTTAGCTCAGTCCTGGTAAAAAATCTTTGAAGGTAACTAAAAAGGATGTTCAAGGAGTTATTGAGTCATAAAAATTTTAGATAGCAAAAGAAACCCCTAAGGTTTCAAAAGTGACAATTTCATAACCAACACGCTTCACAAAGATTAAAAAAAAAAACTGAGCAGAGGGGAGCAGAAGAAATAAAAGAGAAAACATCAGTACTTTTAACACGCTAATCATTAATTTTAAGTTACGCCAAAGACCTATTCTTTCAAAAAGATTTTCTTTTTGTGTAAGGGTTGTTCATTGTCGTTTTTCAGGAGAAAACTGTTGAGAAATTCACTCCAAAACCAAGGAAATATGCACAGAATCCTTGTCTTCAAATCAGTAAATGAGTCTGTATGTAGAAAAGAGCAGTCTGATGGGCAAGCAAATTCTGCCATAGACATATCTAAATGCACAGCTTTGGAACTATCTAGCACATTGCCCTGGAGAGGATAAGCTCTCTTGTGAGAATGAAGTCAGAGGTGTCATGAAGGACCACTCTAGGACTGTATGATGGAATAGTATTTTCACTTGGCTAGACAAGATGACCATTTATGGTCCCTTCCAACACAAACCACTCTATGATTCTATGATCTGTTAGGAATTACTTTGCTCAAAGAGCAATGAACAATGAAGAGATTGCAGTACTGAGCAATGAAATTTCTAGCTTAAAAAATATCTTGAAATACTTTGATCTCTGGAATGTGGAATATTACTTCATACTGAAAATTTCTTTTCTAAACATAAAACAGAATATGTATCACACCTTTAAAATTAGTTTAATTTTAAGCTGAAAGTGTTGCTAAAGATTTTGTTATGTTTTATGTGCTCAGAAAAGCAACTTGACCCTTTTATATCAAACTAACCATAATTAAAAATCCTCGATACATGACATTGTAACAAGACAATTGAGAAATGAAAAAATATAAAACCCAGAAATATTATACTTTTTTATTTGTAAGAAACGTGCCTTTTATCCACCAGATGTCATTTTCTTTCATGCCTTTTGCAGCTATTGAGCATTTGGAAAAAAGAACATTAGCATTTACAATGCTGGCTTGGCAACTTTTGAGAGACAAGTTTTATGCACATCTTGGTCCACTTGCTTCCTTATGCCAAATTGTCTGGTTAATTCCCCTAGCTGAGACTTGGCAGATCTGACAAAACATCACAGCAATATTTAAAAAACCCCAAACAACCACAGCTTTCTCTAAATCCCTTTTAGATAAATGTAGTTCTTCAAAAACTATTGATGTGAAGTCAATGCAAATATTGGTAGTGCAAAAAGAAACTGATCAGAACATAACTACCTTATACCAGAGCTCTTTCCGTGTTGTTGGTAGAGTAAGGCCATTGCTCGACCACTGAGCACCCTAATTGTACATTGGATCCAGGAGTTTAAGGGGTATTCTGATACATTGAAGGCTGATTATCTGCTTATGTACTTTATTTAAATAGAAAGCCCTTTACAGCCCAGGTCATCTTTATGTAGGAACTTAGAACACTACTCTATACAGGTTAGTAAACTCTTCTCAGAGTTGTAAAAATTGAATTCTAGTTTCTGTCCACACATGGTTAAGGGAGTTTCTCTCTGGATTCTGCTTGTTAGCCTCTGTTTTCTTCACTGGAGCATGAAGTGAAGGTTTTGTTCTTTTTATTTTGGTGAAACTATGTTCAGCAACAATGGTGTTTCTCATCAGCCATATCAACATGTACTTTGAGGCTTATAAATCTCTTGGGAATGACGCCGTTTTTCAACAAGGAGATAATTTATGCATTGGGTGAAAGCAAGTATTTCCTCTCAGTGCAGAGCCTTCAGACAATGCAGAAAATTCCAGAACTGTTCTCCAGGTAGGGTAAAGAAAAACAAGCTGTTCAGTCCTACTTGCAATGTACCCATGTAATTCAACTCTTACCTAAAATGACTCTTTTCTAAAATTACTTATTTCTTATACAGAAATCTTTTCCATAGCATTTCATTTTCCTGCCCATGAACCTGTCATGCTATTATAGTCCAGAAATGGACACAATATTCCACCTGAGTACAAAGGCATTATTATAACTGTGGTATTATTTTCTACTCCATTACCTTTATCCATGTTTCCCTCTTTGGCTCTGATTTTATTTTGGTGTGACTGACACTTTTTATCAAACACCCGTTCACTATGGCAGTATGCTGGCTCTCGCCAGTTCTTGATTTCTTCTAGCTATGTGCTGTCTAAATGGTTTATACCTAAAAGGGTGGTCCCCTGATCACCACTTCAGGTGGACTGGGAGGATGCTATCTGGGGAGTCCAGAAACAGAACTTTGTGAAGTGAATGAGTTCACTCGAGCCTTACATATTAGCTGTGGCTGGGGCAGAAATATGTATTTGGTAATTATTGCATTTACTTTGAGGAAACAGACAACTTATAGCTCAGAGGCTTCATGAACATATTGCTTCTTAGCTGCTGGGAAGCTGAACTGCTTATAATAACCTTCTATATTCACCCTTACTTTTCCTTTATAGTATTCCATGGACTTTTTCTCCATTCAGAGCTCCATAATAATAGTGGCTGACAGGTAATATAACATGTAGAGCAAACAGTCAACAATCAACAGTAATTTAAATAACAGTTTAATTGCTAAGAAAGTGCAAATCCTGACAAATGCATCTGTGTTTATATCTCTACAAGCACATTTAATTCAGTGCAGTTGTGCATCAAGCTGTCTTTTAAACACACGAACTTTACAAGCTGTAGACAGCAGTAACTAGGCACTTCTGGTTTAGACTCTGGGCATACATATACATTTAATTTTTTCCTCTTCTTTTTTTACTCCAAACCTTTATTTTTTTTTACTCCAATAACTTAAAAGACATAATAGAATGAAATTTTTAAATAAAATATAAAAGCTCAAAAAGTGACGGTTGCATTTCCTTTATCTTAATGTTCAAAGCAGGTAGCTGGCATTATTTCAAGCTTCCTTCTCTTATGCTTCTCTTTGCACTTACTCCCAAGGCAAATGTCAGCTACATGGTTTGCGTATTTAGTGCCCTCTGTTCCAGATCCCAAAAGACTAAGATGCTTTTAGGAAGGACTTTAGAGAGATCTATGTGCTTAAATATAAAACTATAGTCCTCAGAATCATCAAAAAATTTATCAGCTTAGGGTCTGCTCTGATAGGCTGTAGTGTGTTGATCTTGGCTGGATGCCATGTGCCAACTCTCCTCCTCAGGGGGACAGGGGAGAGGAAATATAGTGAAAGGCTCATGTTTAGAGAGAAGGGCTTGGAGAAATCACTCACCAATTACCATCATGGGCAAAACAGACTTGTCTTGGGGGACCTGGTTTAATTTGTTACCAACACATCAGAGTAGGGCAATGAGAAATAAAACCAAATCATAAAAACACCTTCCCCCAACTCCTCCCTTCTTCCCCTGCTCAGTTTAACTGCTGAGTTCCCTGCCTGCTCCCTGCTCTGGAGGGATTGGGGGGATGGGGATTGTGGTCACTTCATCCCACATTGTTTGAGCCACTCCCTCGTCAGGCAGAGGAGTCCTCACACTCTTCCTGTGCTCCAGCATTAGGTCCCTGCCACAGGAGTCAGTTGTCTGTGATTTTTTTCCTTCCCATGGAGCACAGTTCTCCACAAACTGCTCCAGGATATGTCCCTTACATGGTGTGCAGTCCTTTAGAAATAGGCTGCTCCTGTGATTTCCCCAAAGGAGTCACAACTCATGCCAGAACATCTGCTCCACCATGGGCTTCACTCTCCAGAAATGCATGGGCCCAGCCAGGAGCTTGCTCCAGCACAGGCTTCCCACAGGGTCACAGTCTTCTTTGGGCATCCAAATGTTCCAGTCTGGGGTCCTCCATGGGCTGCCAGTGGATATCTGTTCTACTGTGGACCTCTGTGTGCTGCAGAGGGACAGTCTGCCTCATTGGGCTGTCAGGGAAACTCTGCTCCAGTGCCTGAAGCATCTCCTCCCCCTCCCTTTTCACTGACCTCGGTGCCTGCAGGACTCTTTTATATTCTCACCCATATATTCTCTGGCTGCTATTCTGCAGGGGTTGTTTTTCTCCATTCTTAACTCTGTTATCCCAGAGGTGCCACCACTGCTGATGATGAGCCCAGCCTTGGCCATGGGTAGGTCCATCTTGAAGCTGGCTGGCATTGGCTCTGCTGGACACAGGGAAATCTTCTAGCAGCTTCTCAGAGCAAACAACCATGTAGACTGCTGCTACACAAACCCAGTACACAGACACAGCTCTGTGCATCACCAGTCCCTGAAGGAGGTGGCAGCATCCTCACTTTGGGCTGTGAAGTCACGCTTAGAGGATTTCTCTCAAGATTTTAGAGCTGCTTTAAATACATCTTCCGTTTCCCCGGAAAGTGGCCAAACATAAAAGCTAGTTACAAGGGAAAGGCAGATGGAAGAGGAGGTGTGTGTAAATTTTCATTTCCTTCTAAGGAAAAAAACCTACATTTAGGCAGTGGTGAATGAGAAAAAGCTGGCAAAGTATCTGAAAAAGAAGAGCAGATTGGATGACCCTAAACATTTGTGTTTAGAAGTGATTTCAGGACAAAGTGATGAAATTTAAAGCTGTGCTTGAAAAGGGAGAGCAATGTTTTGAAATGGTGACTGAAATATAGTCCAAACTTTGCTTCCTGAAAATGGACTTTGTGCATTTCACATAAAACTGTAGTTGGATAAAAGAAAAGTATGATTATGGAAACAATCCCTGCAGTTTGTGGACATCACTCATTTTGCTCCCTGTTATTTTTGTGGTGAATTTTTAGGAAACATGGGACAGAGCTAACAAGAGGGAGATAAGCAATCCCTCCTTTGTGAATGGAGTACAGCCTATGCAGTGCTGGCAGTCTCCCAGGGAGTGTTTAGATCCCTTTCTTTGGCTGGTTTTTAATCATAAGGCTGATCTTCTCTTTCAGTTTTGAAAGAATGGGGCTAAGAACTAGATTTAGTGACAAGGTCGGGCATGCATGGATGATCAGAGTTGCATCAGATCATTTTTAATTCCTGCTTGCTTTTTTTTTTCCTCCTCCCACCTTTGCCCTCTCCCTTCAGGTAACCCATGCAGATGCTGGAGACATAGACCTCAGTGCAATGCAATGGAAGAGGCAAGTGTGTTATACTAAAAATCTTTAAATCCAAGATTAAGCAGGCCACCACCTAGAATTAGTCAACAAAGAAAAAATCTTCATGGAAAGCAGGCTTCAAAGCCTCCTTTTCCTCTCTTATCCTTAGACTTTTGACATCCCTCTCATGGCATCATGTTGGTGCCTCTATGTATCTGGAAGACTGGAATATTTCCTTTACAGAACTGAGCATGGAAAAAAAATATAAAATGTTCTCTCAGCAGGTGGGAGACCGGGGTTAAATTTCCCCCAACTAATACAAGAGATTAAGCTCCATGCTTGCTGTGCTCTATAAGCCTGCTTTAATCACAAGGCTACAGGCATCTAATTCAGGGCCCTTGATTTGTCTCTTTGATGCCACAGTGCCCTAGACTGTAGTCCATTTTTATCACCACCTACTTCTGGGTCTTATGCTCCACTTCCATACTGTGAGCTCTTCAGTTATCGTGCTCATCCAACAGGAAGAATCCTCCAACACTTAGAATTTCAGAGTTTGTGAGTCATGACTCTTACCCTCGGTGCTGTGGAATCAATCAAAGGAAGAAGCATGAAAAAAAAGAAAAAGAAAAAGAAGATTATACATAACAGAGCTGATATGAAATGGTTCTTTGCTATAGCTTTCAGTCCTACAAAAAGCAGTAAAAGTATCACAGTGGGATCCACTGAAAAGCTAGTTTGCTTTGACTTTTGATCCAGAGTTGGAATTATCCCTGTGTTTTTTTAGATTTGAGTCCATGATATTTCAAGTAATTCTGGTTGCATTTTCACTTTTTTCTCCAAACCTTTGCCCATCAGACTCAGGAATGGGCAGAGTTTTCTGATTGGTTCTGTTTCATGTATTATTTTTTTAAATGCAACAAATAAAGAAAAAGGAAGCAAAGAAAATCAGAGATGTTTAGACTAATACTAGCCTGAGTCATCCAAGTCTGCACTATTCTGTTCAACTGAAATGGACAAGTAAATGAAAGGCACTTCTCAAGATTCTCCTCTCAGTTTATCAAGAGAGGGACCAAAAAATCCTTTGCTCGAGTTAATAATATAAAGACATTCCACTGGGAATTTTGAAATAACAGAAATGCAGGGTCATATCTTGAGGTTGTACTTGGGAAAATCCCCATTACGACAAAAAGGAGAGCTCCCCAGGCCTAAGTGAACCAAAGCTCTTTAGAGGGTGTAATTGGTAATTTCTTGGTAAGGGTTAAGCTTTCATGAATGATCTAGAGTCAAGAAAGCTTTTAAGACCTACCCTTCAGCTGCTAGAAATGGCAGCCAGAAAGGGCTCAGTAAAACCTTTCTATCTCTGGCTGGGTGCCTCTGGAACTCTGGAACTCAGCAGTAGAAATCCCTGTTACACACCAGGCATGAGGGCAGAAAAATAGAAAGGTGACAGGACATCCTCATGATAATTTATGATAGAAATTCAGCAGAAATTCATCACTTTAGAAGAGAAATGTTGAACTACAACTCAACTGAAATCTCTGTAGTCTGCCTTGATTAACACAGGAGAAGTTATAAATGCAATGGTTTTCTACAGTCTTACTTAATACGATGAAAAAAAGCATGAAGGGACAAAAATGATTATTCTCACATTCTTAGGGGGTTCATCTCACATTCTTCAATTTAGCCAGAAGTGGTGGTATCTGCCACTTGGTATAAATCTTTAGTTTATCATCTACAACTATAATTTTTATCTGCCTCTTAATTTACATGACCTACTGATAAGACATCTTTTTCATCATTACAGAATATGCTTTTACTTTCATATAGTCTTCATAATTTTATCTAACATAAATATTAAACTAAAGGAACTATAATTTCTTTGCTCATATATTGTGCCCATTGTCATACATCAAAGTATTAATTAATTCATACAGTATCACTAGATGTCACATCTCTCTATAAAAGCTTTTTTCCTTTCAACATATTTTTTGTATTTTCACTGAAGTAGAAAACAAACTGAAGTAATGCATTCCAGTTATCACTGTCATTTTCTGTTGCACTTCAGTCTCACTGTAAATCCATTACTTTTTTTGATTCCTAGGCTTTCTGCTTTCTATTTCCCACTTTCGCACAATTACATAAATCATGTATTCACTTAGGAACACTGCTGATGGGAATCACATTTCCCATCTTTATTGAACTCATTTTGAAAGCATAACCTCTCTAAGCTTGAACACAAATGAATATTGCACAGTAGACCTGCTCTCCTCCCTTTTCATTGTATCAGTTTTCTCACCTATATCCTTGCCATTAGTGACCTGTTTATTTACCTGTATTTTTAAGTCATGTACTTTTTTTTCCCTCATTTTTGATTGCTTTTTTTTTCCACATGGAACCTGGCCAGAGTCCAGCTTCCAAGGCCCATCTCTTTAAATACTTAGGTATTTAGGTGTAATACTTTAAGCACTTACGTATACATGCACAGTTAGACACCTAATAAAATACTAGGATTTTCAAGGCTGTCATTTCAGATGTCTGTTTTGCTCTGGAAGGTTTTTGCAAATCTGTGCAGGTGTTGATGTTGCCTCATAACTAATGAATTTCATGGAGCCTTAGCTCAAAACTAAAAGCAAGTGGGCAAATTATGTATCAGATTAGTGAGTCCTAATTCCCTGCCATGCTAAGATCAAGCTTGGTTTAGGATGCTTAGAAGATCAGGAGAATTTATGGAATAAATGCAATTATGATATAATATGATATGATATGATATGATATGATATGATATGATTGATATATAATAGACTGTAATCTACAAGGTCTACTGTAAATTTTATACTGTCGCCCTAAATTTTAAATATTTCTTGTTACTTGTGCAGGTATCAAATTGACACCAGTCAAAAAACCCTCTACCTTGAGCAATCTAAAACAGCATCTAAAACAGAGTTTGCCTTGAAAGAGCACAGAAGTTAGGTCTTAGTTTGGCTTAGTTTAAGGGTTGTGCAACTTCAATTACACTTTTTTTTCCAAAATATTTGACATCCTAATGATTTCATCTCAACTGTCTCCACTGTAGCACAGTGAATTGTCAACCTTGACCCTAACTAGAGACAGATTTTATAGCTTTGCTGCTTTAACTGGTAGGAATCGGTTCATAACCCATGTTTTCTAAGCATGTGAGGTTTTCTTCTTTTTTGTAGTTTTAAGTTTGAAAATTTTGGATGTTTCCTGCTCTCATTTACCAAGCATGGGAAAATATACAAGCATAAAAAACTATAACAAGAATCTTCACTCTGAATGTAGTTTTCACACTCTTAGGGATTTTGTCATCTTACTTACAAGGCATATGTGTAACCTGTTCCGAGCAGGTGTGGCTAAGGGCCAGGTGTTATTGGACATCACCTCATGTCGGTTCCAGTGACGAGAGTAAAGGGGAGGGAGCACAGTGAGGAAGAGCCTGTTGGTGTTTGGCTCTCCATAAATTGCTTCTTTGCCTTATACCTTTTGTTATTAATATTCTTGCTGTTACTGTTCATTTTCTTGTCTCACTGCGGTTTCCAGTAAATTGTTTTTATCTCAGCCCGTGATTTTCACCTTTTGTGCCTCCATTTCTCAACTCCATCCTGCCAGAGTGGGAAGGCTGGGAAGAGGGGGGGAACACATGAGTAGCCTCTGATTTGGGAGAGTCTTGGTGGATGCACTGAATTGGGGAGTACTATTCCTAAACCTTGGTGGTATTAAAAACAATCTGACACAAATTAATTAATCTCAACAAGATTAAGAGCATTAAGGCTTCATGACTTTATATGCTGAGCCATACAGCTTTACCCTCTGTAGTATCCAATATTAAGCTCACAAAATAAAAGAAATAGCCTATATTTCCTACATCATCTATTTCTCTTATGTAGATTTATCACTGACTATTTCAGAATGTCTTTAATATTTCTTGGCTATTGGACTTGAGACTCAGGGTAAGAGGATACAAAGGAAATAGTAAAAATTTCATTGTGTAGATGAATAGGGAATAACTGTCTGTTAAACTAAACTGAACTAGTAAGCTGAGTTTAAACTTAACTAAAACATAAGTAAGCCTTATGTAAGCCTCAAGAGGACTTAAAATAGTATCCTTTCAGGTCCACAATACATTAATGGTCTGAAAAACAATATTTATTATATCTTGAAAGCAGCTATCTAAGGTATGCTGAACTTTTTTATGGAGCAGCAAATGCCAAGTGGAGGTTCAGGCTTTGAAGCACAAGTACCTTTTGCATGTAAGTGACTCTCAGGGTCAGACAGCTGCACCACTGGTCCTGCACATAAATGCCCTTTTCTATGAATGTATTACTTAGACATTTGAAACCCTATTTGTCATCATGCCTCAAACTTGTTGCTAATCATGGATTTAAAATAAATTAGGCAAATACATTTTCTGCTGCACAGATCTTTTGACAAAATGAAGGATGAGCCGCATTCTAGTTGGAAATTCAACCCGTATCTTCTTTATGGCCCATTACAGAAAAATGTTGCTCCCCATTAGGTTGAACTATAACTATTCAGTGTTACACTTGATGGAAGGGAGAGACATATTCCATTAGAATAGATGATGGAAGCAGAGGATACACAAGAATGTACAGGATGTCTCTTTAGGCTACCACTTCAGGTTTATTGTTTGATATAGTTTTTACATAGATTAATTAATTCAGATTATAATTTTTTTGCCCTCTATAACTGAGGAATGAGTGCCTAAATAAAAGGGAGGATTTAGGTAGATAAGGTTCATGCCTTGTCCTGCAGGAAAAAATCAAAAGCTCATGTAATTCTGCTGCACGTCAATAGGCAGGGAGTGACACCCTGGGAACAGAGAGATACTCAGAGATGGACAAAGATTGCTGACACACCCAAGATGATGTAAAATGTGATTCCTTTTGCTCTCTGGGGTGCAGTGGCAGCCCTGTACCTGTTATGGAGTGCTGGCATCTGAGCCCAGCCTCAGCCTTATGAGAGATGAGCCACCCTCCCATCCTCTCCCATCAGGTGCCATTGGCTTTGTGAGGATTAACTTATTCATCTTGGTATGAATAAATGACAAATAATGACAGATATGGAATATCAATTTTTTTTTCTTCACCTTTCACCTCACTGGGGAATGCCTTTCTTTTAAGCCTTGCTGAAGTAAGTAATGTAGGGATGTATCTAGGAAATTGAAACAGAAACAAGACCACAAGTTGTGGTGAGCGGTCGATGGCATCAATGACCTGTTTCTTGTATCCGAGACTGCAAAGTCTCCATATTTTAAATACATTCAAAGCTGAAGAACCATCAAAGCTCCTCTGACTGGCCTCCTACTGGCCTGTCTCCAGCTGAACTGATGCTTGCCTGGATGTGTCTGTGCTCTCCTAGAGCTTAGGCTATCTATTAACAACCACACAGACAAAGCCCAGGGACAGTGTCCATATCACAGGTGTTTTAGGAACTTAAGATTGGTGTCGCCCTGGTTTTACAGGGCCCCATAAGTTGTAACACTGTAGCTGTAGTTTCCCATGCTTGTTCTGTAAACATGGTCCTTGTTTTCCTTAACCAACCAGGATTGTTTGGCACTTGTGGAATTGTTTTTCATTCCTTTCCCTAGGGTGGAAAAAGATGATTGACCATGTCTTTGTCCTGTAAACCTTTAGGGGTGTTGACCCCTTTCATCAATCTTTGACTGTCCTTAGAACCCTATAAAAATAGGTAAATAAAGAAGGGCAGGGCTTTTGGTCGGTCCTGCCCGGTGAAACCACTGCTGCTCTGTGACCCGCGTGTTTCTTCTGTTGCTAACTAACCAACAGATTGGTACCCAGACAGTGAGAGTCTGCTGTCCCTGGCTGCATCCAGAGCATTGTCTCCCACTGAGGAGGATGTGCAGCAGGACCACTGATCAGATCTGAAGCATAATTAACCCTCTATCTAGATCCATAGGAGCTTGTTCTTCTTAACAAGGTTTCCAGAGGGTTTGGTTTCATCACTGCTGCCCTTCTGAAGGACCTTTCAGAGTTATTAATTGTCTTCCCTGACAGTTTACAAAATCATTTATGTCAAGCTTAAAATGAAGATCCTTGCTTTTAATAACATCTCTTCTGTCACTCTGTCAGGGAAGTCTGCATCGCAGGTAATTCTCTGACAGAGGCTTTCATGCAATACTGTTATTCAAAACTACCAGAAAAAAACCCAAACTGTATTTTATCTAATAGCAAAATTCAACAGCTTATGGCTGAAAGTTGACATTGGTAAGATAAATTTGAAATAATGGAAAAATTTTGATTGTCAGAATAATTAGCCATTCAAATATGCTATCAAACAAATTCTGATTTTTTTCTGCATTTGTATTTGTTTTGTGCCTTCCACATTTATACATATTCATTTTTATTTCTCATGTTTGATCGCTGTCTTCATCATAGCCTATGAGATCAAAGGCTTATTTGGTTCATCACATAAACCAAAATTTACCTAAATATTTCATGATCTGCGATCCTCTATTTTTTCTGGTGCTATTATTCTTAAAACTATCAGTCTTGTTTGTACAAGTTGCATATCTCAGTGCTGTTAAGTTCCAGAAAATAGCTGTTTGTTTTTGTATCTTATAAATTCCAGGGTAGGAATGACTATATTACCTTCTGCGTTTTGTGTGGTGCAAGCTGGAAGAGGAAATGGTACAGAGGAAACACTGTTACTGCTATGAGTTTAATACATTTCATGCTAAATAATAGAGTCCTTGGCCTCTGCTTTCATGGCAGGCACACACCTCTCCCTATTTTCACACCTGATTTCTGGAAAATGTCAGGGCTTCCTCCTGAGAGTCAACCCAGCAATTCACTTAAGTGACTCACAAGCATTTGGGTCTTCAGGCATTTGTCCACTGTGCCTTCAGCACTTCTGGGTTTCTTGATTTCACAAGAGATTAAGTCCAGAATGGCAAAAGTAGTGTAAAGGGGCTGTGCTATGAAACAGTGACTTTACTAACCTGTGCAAGACCACACATGCTCTATTTGATGCTGAGTGGGCTATGAGAGCATTTGAAATAAAATAGAGAGCACAGAAGAAAATTCTCAAAAAATCTTCCTCATGGCTTCTTGAAGGGGTAAGTTTCTAGGCAGGGGAGGGGAATTAAAGAGTCAGGTCTTGGTGTCCATCCTTTGACACCAGCAACCCATTTTGAAGAGGATGATGTCAGATAGTTTGTCTTCTCTTTCCCAGAGATGAGGTGAATGGAGGTCATTGCCTACCCTGATGGCCCATACTGACTTTGGACTCCCCTAGATGGTGTCTGTATCACTCTGTGCTCTCACACTGTAAGCTTTGTAATGGCAGGTGTCGTCTTTTGTTCTGCTATTCTGTGGTTATGGACACTGAGCAAGCATAATGTGTTCCATGACAAACTGCAGAGAACCTCAGATGTGCCTCAGAAAATAGCAATAAATGGTCATAGCAGAATGCAGAGTAAGCACACCCAGGACAAAAGTTTTAATCTGAAGCGCAGAAAGAACTTCAAGAATCTAGCTTCTCAGCTGGACAAGAAAACACATTTTCAATTCAGGTCCATAAACCCACAGTTTTGTCCAGTAGGTGCAATGCCAGCTTGTTCAGTCAGTATATTAATTACTTCTATCTGCTCTGTGTGATTTAATATTTTCTGCTATGAAAATATCTAGAGGGCCCCAGTGGGTCTGAGGGCCCACAGAGCTAAGTCCTACACATGGCTGCAAGTATTATCTCTAACAAGTATCTCTCAACTTCTGTTTGCCCCCAAAAGCAGGGATTATAAGAGAGCAGTGAAAAAGCAGGGATTATAAACAGAGCATAAAAAGCAGTGTCTTGCTCAGAATCACACACAAGGGTGGACCATAGTCAGAAATTAGACCTAAATTCTCTTACCTGAGAGGGCCCAACCTGCTATGTGTCCCAGCCCAACAAATGTCATCCCTCATCCTATGAGTTAAAATCCACCAGTTAACATAAAGTAACTGATATTGTTTTAGAAGCACACTTTCCCCATGGGTCTTCCATGTCATCTCAATTCTTTATATCTTACTGGGACGAGCAAGGTGAATTTTTATACACCTACCTGAAAGTGAACACATCAAGAAATAACTGAATGAAACATCCCAAGAGAAAGAGGCCTGAAAAGATCATTTTCTTGCCCAGTTATTCTCTTTATTGTGACAATTTACATTTCCCTGGAATGCATCCAGGTGACAAGGAATGCAGCCGACTTTATTGCACATGACAGAAAAACATCATGAAGAATAACTCATTTAAAAGCCTTTGACCTTTATCTGTTGTTCTTTTCATTCACATTTTTTTTGTATGAGATTGTCTGCCTTTGAGGCTTAGCCAGTGCCTAAAGGGACAGCAAACCACAGGGCTCTAGGGAGTATAGGGAACAAAGGGAGGAAAAGTAAGGTAAGGAGCTGCTCTTTGACCGAAAAGCAAAGAGTACCTCACCAAACCAAACCTTAAAAACTCTTTCTTTCTGGATATAAAGCCTGTAATCATTCAAAGATTTGGTTGTTCCTGTGAGCTCACAAACCTTTCTTGAGGTATCCACTTGCTTCCAGCACAACCTAGATGGAAAATCTTAATTTTCCTCACTTTTCCTCATAGCATCTCCTCCCCCTGGGAAGGCTAACCCCACTTTTTCTGAGCTGCATGTGTAGTCTAAATATGGAACTGACACCCAGGCTGCTGTGCTGTACCCTCCCCTGTATATACCTCATGGCCCCTTATTCCAGCCAGTCCAGATAAAATCCTCACCCTGCCATTCCTGGCCTTGGGTCACAGTCAGTGCAACTGCTGGCACATGGAAAAGTACCAGAAGATAGGAAAACACTTTTCTAAAACCCGTGGTGGCACCTGCAGTGCTTTCTGTCAAGTTTTAAACTCATCTCTTCTATCTGTCTTCTTCTTCTTCTTCCCTGTCTTGCTTTGAATCTTCAGGAAAAGGGCAAGTGTCCTGTAGAGCACTGCAGTGGCCAGGCTCTCCCAAGGCTTCCTCCACAACACAGCAGGTGGCTTGTGCTGAAAGGACAAGGTGTTGCTCTGGAGAAGAAAGGATGCCAAGGGAAACTGCAAAGCACAACATTAGAGCTGAAGTCATGGAAATCTGTCAAGCATGGGAAAACAGCTCTTCATGTGAAGCTGAGACATTACCTGGTTTGAATTTCCTATGCTCGTCGAGAAAAGTTATTTCCAAGAAGTAAAACTCCCTAAAATATAATTCCCAAACTATTTGTATAGGACATGCTTCATCAAACAGAGCTTAAATGTTAAATAGAGGGACTTTTAATATGAATAAAACACAGAGGTTTCTTCTGCTCCATGTTTTGATTTTGGGGATGGCTTATTCATAAAATTCAATCAGTTTTATCACTGGCCATCCTTTGCCTTTTATACCAAAGTGTATTTTGGGATAACTGGAATTCAGTGATGATGCAAGAGTTCTCAGAAATGTAGGAAAGTTGAGTTTTTCATCTCCCTCAAATGAAGCTTCTGGTTTGGACTGTCGCTGGGCAAATTCTGCCTTAGGAAGAAGAGAGGCAGGAAGGAGAGACCTGGGATGCTATTTTGCAATGGCTTGTCACTAGATTGTGGTCCCACTTATTACAAAATGAGAGCTTGAAACTCTGAAACTTCCTTCCTAATGGAGAGTGCCTTTATGGTCTGTATGCCTGAAAATAAATTTGGTTAAATTTCCTTCCATCTGGGTTCTCCAAATGACTGACTATGATTTGAAAGTGTCAGAGCTCACCAGAGAAATAAAACTGTGGAGGGAATTTAGGGCTGTGATCGCCCAGCTGAATCTGCAAGGCAATCCAGGAGCTACAGGCACTGAGGTAACAGACTTTGATGCAGCTGCCGGGTCCTTAAGGGGACATACAGAGCTGTGCCAAGGAGCACACCAGGCTTTACTGAGGTCCCTGGCTCAGCCTCCTGCTACAGAAGGGGTGTAGCACAGGGACCAGATGCCAGCTGAGGGAAGTCAGAACGGACTTGGCTGTAGCCAAAGAGTCCTGCAGCATCAGGCACCATCCCACATGCCCCTGCTCTGCCTTTGGCTCCAGCAGCAGTGGCCAGATCTTGGCTTGCAGTGCTCTGGCAGGAGTTGTGCATATCCTTATGCCCGTGGCAGTCTGTCGCTCCAGACCACTGCCAATCTCTTTTATACACACATATATAATATATGTGTGTGGGTCTGTATGTGTCTGTTAGTGTTATTTAAAATACAAAAATAAATAAAAATAACCCTGAATGAACCAACAAAAATTCAATCAATGAGGAGTTCTAGCAAGGTTTTTCACATCTCTGCTGACATGTAATGCACTTGTATCATCCACACATGGTTGAATTTGCCCTCTAACTATTTTCAAAACAACACAAAATTTAAAGCAGTTCTTTTTATTATTTCTGGGTATCAGCAGTTACACATGCAAAAGTTCTGATGCCTTTAGTGCCTATAGCTTTTCCTTTTCAGGTTAATAATGAAGGGTAGACATGGAAATAAACTTCAAACACTCTAAAGCAAAATTGCCCTGCTCAGCACATATACCTGGTACTTTTCATCTCTGCTCATTCTCAAAACTCATTCTGATTCATCATCTCCATGTTTCCTTGCTTTTTCTGGGGAATTTTTTGAAACAGAAGGCTCACCAAAAACAGTTGTGAAAGCAGTTTGTGGTTGTAGTGGAAGCTGTTCTGGTATTTTTCCTAACTGTGTCTAAAAAAAAAAATCAACCATAAAAAAACCCAAAATCAACAATTAAGCATCCCAGAGACTAAGAAATTACTTGTGAGAAAGCCATGGGCCAGTGTGTTGGTTAGAGTGGCATATTAGTCTTAACTAATTCTTAATGAAAGTCAACTAGAATGAAGGTACCAGAGAAAAAGAAAGCAGAAGAAATTACACATTGGAAAACATGCTCCCAGCCAGCCAAGAATGAATGGATGGATTGGCACAGAAAGCTCTACAGGTAAAAATAGTGGAATACTTTAGCAGGAGTTAGCAGTGATGCTAAGGGAAGCACAGTGCTAAAAGGTAAATAATCCTTGAAAAATAGGCGATCTTAAACAGTTCTTTGAAATGTTTTCTTGCTTTCATCTGCCATTCACACTTTTATACTAAAGTCTTAAAATTTTAATTTTCTACAGAAGGTAAATTGAAATTAGTCTTAATATTGGACTTATTTCACAGTGAGTATTGATTGCTGCACTAGATAATGTCTCTTTAATCAATGTGTCATGTATTTGGCTGGCTCAGGAAATAATTTATTTCCTATTGTTTTGGAGATTCTTCTTGAAGTGACATCTGCTAGAAGCTCCTCTCTGCAATTTTGTTTCTCTTGTGAGTTCTGACACTTTCACCCTGCAGTCAATCATTCTGAGCACACAGATGGAGGAACTTAATCAATTTGATTTCAAATAATATTGACCATAATGTGGAACCCATGAGGTGATAAAAAAAATTCCAGGACTTCAGTGTTTAGTTGGAGACCCTAATTTAGTGACCAGCCATCCACATAATCACAGGGTTATTGAGTGTTAGAAAAGTTTAGGCCAAAAAGATAGGTTAAAAATGTTTGTATTCACTCGAAGAAGGTTTAGCATCTAAGTAAGATGCCTTGTTTGGACTGTCAGGTGCCCTGCTGTGTCTAGATCTCTGTGATAATGAGGAAACATTGCCTACAAGACACGACCAAACACTGTCTTTTCAGCCCTATTTGCTTTGCTTTACAAACATAAATTTGAGACCGCATCAAATCCAGACCTGCTTTGCTTCCACAGACCCCAGAAGTGTATGCAAGCTCTCTGTCCGCCTTTGGACACCCCAAAGTATAAAAGCAGATACTTGAATACCTGCATTACAGACATCCTGGCTATTGCCATACCTGCCAAGGTGGATTGTCCATCCCAGACACCCCAGCCTTGCTGCATCAGTCACAGGGCTCCCTGTCAGAGAAAGGACTGACACTACAGGAAGACAACGTGTGATTGCAGACAACTGGACTGGTCTCCTGAGGCAACTCACATGAACACAGCTTAAGAAATGACTGAAGGTTCAGCCTGTCAATAGATATTTTGTAAAACAAGAAACGTAGCTTAAACAGCAGACTCTGAGATGAGGAATTTTGGAGTGTGTGAAGCTGTAGCCTCATCTTCAGCTAGCCCATGGTCAGGAGCAACACAGCTGTATGTTGTAAGGGTTTGTAATATAGACTTACTGCATAGCAAAGAGTCCTCTCCTACACATAAAATGTCATTTTCCTGCTCAGAAAAACTTTTATCCTCCCTTTTCCTCCAGTTTTGGCCCATTTTAAGTTTTGTTTGCACTCAAATTTTCCTAATTAAGGCGGGGAAAAAATGCATCATTATTCCTGTCTTTCATACGGGTTCTTCTTGGAGCAGTTCATGATAATGCAAAAGTGTAGAAAGATGCTTGCACATCTCAGAAATTGGGAGCTAGGTTTGGGACCTTCTGCCTCTCTGTGCTTGATATTTTCCTTGTCTAGCAGCTCAGTCTGTTATCTTCTCCAATAACCAGTTGTCCAGTCAACTGCTGCATGCATCCTCTAAAACTCCAGAAAACATCTTTGTTACTGGGCACTCAGATCATGAAAACTGCCTTCTGCTCAGAGCCCTATCCTTCCTGGAGTCACAATTTTCAAATGTGTTTGGACCTGATGTTTATTATCAACATCTCATTGTTAAAGGATCTCACCAGGGTTTACCAGCATTTTGGACATGTTCATAATTCTTCTGTCATTAATTTCTAATCTAAAAATGTAATTCTGTATCTATTACTTGCCCCTTTCATATTGTCTTCATAATATCCTATAAAGAGAGCCATCTATCAGAAATTTCAAGGTCAGGTCTCCTAAGTATATAATCAATATGGTCCTAATTTCTTTTTGTATCTAGAAACTGGGCTGTTCTTTTAGAATCCCTTACATTATTATAGTGCTTATTTAGAAGTATGAAAAACGGGGAAAAACTTACCATTAAGTTGTGAAATTAGATTATACTTAGCAGTAGGTCATTTTATCAAACAGGGCACAGCCCACAGAAATATTTCATTGCAAACTAGTTAGTTCTCTATGTTACTGCTCCAAGTTAGAAAAACAGTTAATCTTATCCAGATGTGCACAGGATGGATGCACTCCACTTTTATTTCACTAGATCAGCTAAAAACCTGGTCGTTTTCCAGACAGGGTCCAAATCTGGAAATATTTGCACAGCTATTTCACTGATGATCATATAACACTACCTTGCAACCCAGGGCAGAACAAGCCCAAATCTATTTGAGTGGGGATGGTCTTCACCTAAACCGCTGATGGACTTGGATAACTACCAGGCCTTCTCTCAGCTTCGCTGTTGAAGCATTCACTAGTTTTAGAAACAAAAAGAGATTGTGTTGGTAAAAGGGACAAGAGAAAAGTATTCCAGAAGCCTGCCTGTTTTGTGTGCCTGTGGCTCTTGCAAAGATGCCTGTCCAGAAACTCAGCATTGACAATATGCGAGAGAGGATCAGCCCAGCTTTAGACAGCTGTATTTTGAGTGTGCTAGAAAGGAAAGAGTGGCTGTCAAAATGTTAAGCTGGGAAGATCGTCTCCCAGTCAGCTGAATGTTAAAACACTAAGTGTTAAGGTATGAACCTCTACTACCTCCTTTCTGAATAAAATATTCCTATGCATTTTATTAAATGAAAATAGAGAGCTACCTTCTGTCAGGAGAATGCTCTGACATCCAGTGGGACAGAAGTTACTCTGACTCAAGTATTAAGTTCCAGAGAAGAAAAATAAATTTAAATAATGCTTGAATTTAGCATTATGAATTAAATAGCTCTACTAACCTTGCTAGGCAGCTTAAAGTCTTTTTCATCTGCCCTCTGATCCAGTTCCTTTCATGTGCATGTAGGATTTATGATTTGAGAGCTTGGATTCAAGTCCAAGGAATAGATCCAGAGAAAACTATACTTGCTCTTTTCAGATACATTTAATTATCTACTGACTATTTCAAATTTCTCTGGGGTCTTTGTTTCTGTTGAGATCCCTTCCCATCCTTCCTCATGTTTATTTCTGAAGGTGCATGCCCTGACTGTACCACCTGCATCGTTTACCTGTGCAGTGTTGCCTACATTTGATGTACACTCTAAGCTTTTTTGCAACTCGGTGTTTTCAGCCTAGAATAATAGCTTATGTTATTTACTTTTGTGTGTATTTTGAGATCAATCAACTGTCTCATAGTTGACCCATGATGCTGACCTAGTTAAATGTCAAAAAGTATAATTAATTCTTTAGGATCTTTCCTTTCAAAAGCTGCCACAAGCAATTATTCCCTCCTTCTTTCCAGGCCAATATCATGCCAATTTTATGTATTGCTTGCTGCTGTAGTAAAGTGAAGACTTGTAAGATGAAAACAGGAATACTTTGTAAATTCCTTCTCCTTTTCTCAATGTCTTATGGCAACTTTCCCAACAAGTTTAACAGCTTTCCAATACACCACACAGGTAGAATCAATGAAAACAGACTACCCTGTCTTTTCTTGTCGTTCCAGCTGTTCTTATTTCACCAAAACCAGCCTTTTTTGATAGCTTTTATTAATAGACAATAAGAACAATGACTTAACTTACTGATTATTCTCCTTTGGCTTTTAAACAGCTCTGAAATTACCACAGTGAGTATATATTTTCTGGATAGAAGTAGACAGGGGAGAATAGCAGCATCACATCTTTATGTAAATGAGTTTGTTAGGTTTATGTGGTTACCATCATCAAGAAGAAATGCCCTTAATGAGAAACAAGCTATATAATACAAGATGAAGTGCTTCATTAAGACTGAATTCTATTGTTGAGATATTATTGCTGGAGAACTTGGATGAAAGGAAGAACTTACTGTCTTGTGACTCAGTAGGCCTAAAATCAGTAAACTGAGGAGTTGGGGGAGTTTCAGATATTCATCCTAGTTTTCCCGGCTGAAGATAGCCAGTTTGTTTTGAAATCAGTGTTTTATAGTGTGTTATGTTCTGAATATTCATACTGTAAAATTTCAAATTTTTCTTTTCCTATCGTCCTTTACAAGGTCGGGAAGACCTCTCACGCATCACTCAAAGCTAAAAAGAAAATTCAGTCTCCCTTAATTCCTTGTTGTATTTTATGTTTCTGATTGAAAAGCTCTCTTACCTTCAAGCTGTAGGTGGGTGACAAGCTGTAGGTGGGTGAAACCAATAGTCATGGGAAGTCTCACCAAAATGAAGTTGTTTGGGGAAAGCAGAGAGAAAGAATGAGTGTTAAAACACCAGGGCAAGGGTTGGTAAAGGAAGCTCCCAAGAGGTCTTCCTGCAAGCACAGTGATTGCACCCTGCAGGGGTGAAAATGTTCTGTCTCAGGATGATGTTTTCCTCTTCCAGCCGTATTTACTTCACTACAAAAATGAAAGAACAGGTGATACTCACTTTCTTTTGTAGGTGATGAGGGGAAGGGGTCAGTAACTATTCCACGAAAATAAAGAGAAGGACTAAGAGGAAGGGGGTTTGTTTCTAACTGTGTTAAAGCAGGCATTCAGCTTCTATTTCATCTTGCATCTCAGGAAGGTCTGATAGCTAGGAAGAGTTGCAAGAAGCTGGACCTTCAATAACAGCTAGGTAGCATCTCACTGCTGATGCTCACAGCTCGGGGAGCTGGGCTGCAGGAAAATTTAACGTTCATTTTTATCTCCTTTCCTAAGCTCTGTGAAACCAGTTTGAGCTTGTGGGATGTAATACTGGAACTTATGTCTTTGAAGTATAATGTCTCATGTAATAGCTTAGAGTATGAGCAGAAGGCAGCTGGACCCTTGCATGGCAACTGTTGGTCTCCAAAAGCATAGGCATTTTCCAAGCTACCCAACTAATAATATGCGTGTTTTTCAGGGCTCTTCTATCATAACATTGTCTTCTAGATACATCCCACTGAAGCCTGACTTCCTTCTGCAAAAATCAGTAATGCTGTGCATTTCTTTGGTTTGTTTTTTTTTTTTTGGTTTTCAAAAAAACAAACAAACAAAAAAACACCCCAAAAACAAACAAAAAAAGAGAAAGAGATTCTGTGAGTCTGTAACAGCATTGATTGGTACCAACAACTGAGCATCACTGGTCAGATTGTTGGCACAAATGACAAATGCAAGGTAAAAATATAACTGTTGAAGTAAGTCTTCTTTTCTTTATGAAATGGAAAATATATTTTCAAGCATATTCTTTTGAGTCTATTCTATACTGGCCTTGCAATTATCAACCGGACTTCATCGGTGTCTTGTCATGGGAAGCAATGAAAAACAAAAGTCAGCAGAAACAACACTGATATTATCATGTTATTATCTACCATTTTCTGCAATATGTGCATATCTCCCAATATTAATATAACTGTCATTTTCTATCCAGATCAGAAACTAGAATTAAAAGCTTCTAACTTATCTGATTGTATACTATGCTAACTTTAAGTTATCAGTTGTTTCAAAAAAGACTGTCGTATTCCAGTTTTTTAAGCAGAAAAAAACATCAGCAAGAGTTGGCTTTCTGGTCCAGGAGTCAGAGTTATTCAATTAAATGTGTTGGCATTTGTCTATACATTTTTTCTTGAACATCAGTCACAATTAGCAACTCCATTGACTTTCACCACCAGTGTTAAATTCGATTTACAGTTGTCAGGTGCTTTTTGGAAAAAAGGCAAGATTGGCTGAAATTCTAGAAAACTCCATCTGGCCCTTTTTTTTCTCCATAGAGGAAAGCAATACATAATCTGTTATCACTGTCCTATCCAGTGCTGACTAAATTTGATCACCTGAGACTGTGAAGTACTTACAGATTTTCAGGTTTTTAAGAGGAACAGCTTGATTCTGAAATAAAGCAACCTGGAAAGTCATGGGGTTCATCATCACCAAAGGCAGATTTTTTTAAATGCTGTTATTCTGTATCACAAACTTAGGAAGAAAGGGAAACATTATTATCTCAGCTCTAGCAATAGTCTATAATGAGAGCAAAGTTTGTTAAATGTGATCTGTCCTCTATAGCACAAATAGAGGGAGAAGCGCCAGGGTTTATAAAATGTCTTAACCCTATATTCAGAGTGTGTAACATTATAAGCTGGCAGGAACAGATTCTGCAGCTCCACAAACAGCATGCTTCTGCTCCCAACAGATAAAATGCTATGCATAATGTATGGATTTTCCTGCTAGTACAACACAATGACACTGCCAAAATTATAATGAAATTAACAGACATTTAGTATGGATATAGATGAAGTGTGCAGTGTTTTGTATTTACAGGGAAATTACAAGAAGACTTGTATACTGTTTGCTACATACACACAAACACATACTTTGACCTTTTAAAAAATAATTTTCTCCTTTATATTTAGTTTTTTGTTCTTTTTGCTTTCATCCACAAGGCCTGTTTCTATTTGAATTATTTTTGGATATCATCCCAGATGCAACAGGTTGCTGTGCTAATTTATAAATAATATAAATTCAGTAACCATAAAATTGGGTTCCATGTTTCAAATTGTTTTCAGTGACCTTCTTGCCTGCAATGTGACCCTTTTTCATAAGCAGTGGTTTGCATCATCAATTCCACCTGTTCCTCCAGGAGATTTGTTTTCTCTGTTTTTTGTTGGGAAGGAAAAACAAGTGACAAGTGGTATGTGTCTTGCTTCGTGCATATTGAAATGAGCTGGGTAATGTGATATCATATCTGGTAACAGTAATCTTAGAGGTTTTCCAGAACAGTGTATTCAGTAAATTGCTAGGAATGTTGTGAATTATTATTCCTGGCTATTTTTTTTTGTTTAGTATGTCTAATGGTTTTGCCCTTTTAATTCTGCCTGCCTCAGCTGAGCTATTATGACCCTTTCAAGTTAGTCAGATGCTCTTCCTCATCGTAAAATAAAGTTACTGAGTGATACTGTGCAAAATAAAATGATCGGTTCCTGCAGGCAAATTTTGACCCAGTGGGAGCAGAACTTTTCCCCCAAGAGGTTCTTATGGACAGCAGTGAATGATAAAAAATTCTTTGGTCAAGGATCCTTGATCTTTGAATGTATTACAGGGTACTTTTCAGGACAGTATGTTCTAACACTAACACTAACTAGACAGTGCATACAGCGCTAGGATATGGCACTGCCTTTGGCTCTACCCTTTTACAAGAAAAAATTCTAATCTATTCTGGTCTGAGAAAGATCCTTATGTGTGGTTTTGGAACTATGCCAATCTCTTTAATACATGAAATATATGAAACCTATTTCTATGGATGGAAGGGAAAATATTGCTCAGTTAATCAAAGTTCTCCAACACAATGTTCAAGAAAGAATTTGGCATTTTTTCTACAACCTTTGTGGCACCCTGTCAGAGTGGCTTTGCTACTGAGGCAGAAGACATCATGAAAATTAGTTTCATTTTCTTCCAAGATTTCAGTTTTTTTCATTTAGATACAGCTGTGATCTTGCCTTGGCAGTTTTTTGCACTTACCTGATAAGTCAAATAAAGTGATGTATTAACACAGCCTTCCACTTCAAACATGTTTTTACAATCTAGATAACAGTTTAAACCAAGATCTGATAGCAATAGCATTTCATAAGCAAGCAGTGGGAAAGCTGTAATGCAGCTATTAGAACAGCAATAATAATTCTTGACCAGTTTCTGGAGAGAAATAGAAGTCTATATCAGATATCAAAGCTCTCAAGCCCTTCTGCCAATTTCTCACCAAATTTTGTGTGACAGAAACATGGAGATTAATAAAATTAACTTTTTTTACAGCATAAAAGAAGCACAACTCTGTCTAGAAGCAGAAAGCATTAAGCTATTGTGACTTTATTCTAAAAGCCTGTTTGAAACTCTGAGACACCGTGCTTTCTTAATTTCTTTCCTCATCCTTGATTTCGTATCTCCTTATAATCTCCTCTTTTGTAAATCCCTGTGTTGTCAATTCCAATTGCCTTTCTCAGGGAAGTAACTTAAAAACTTTCATTGCCCTATCTTAAAGACATTGTTCCCAGAAGACATCTAATTCTTACATCAGGCAGCATGCAAACTTTGTCTCCTATTCATCAATCATATCAGCTCCCTCTATAAAAGTTTAAGGTAAATGGCTCTGAATTATAGAGGATGTGCATGTGCTGGAATGCCTTCTTGGAATTCATTATTGGCATGTCAGCATATGTCCACCAAATGGCAAAAAATACAGGAAACCCTCCTCTCCTTAGAGTAGCTTTGGTGTGAAGGCTAATGACACCCAGAAGGGCCAGCCTCTGTACACAATCATTTGTGTCCTTTGCAGATGGATATTCATTTCTAGTCTGACAGGTCTGTGGGTGCCCTGTAGAGACTTGTTCCAGGGGTGTGAGCAGGCTGGCCATATCAGCCACTTATTCAAAGTGGCTAATGGGCAGGAATCATGTTAAAACTGTAATTGTTCTGTCCCTACTCCTGATCTGATATCAGGATGCAGTCTAGATGTCTGCAAGTCAGTCAGGCAAGGGACAATGTGTCTGCTACTCCTCAAGCTATATTTTATGTCAGGGACTCTTCTTTTCTCTGTCCCGACCAATTTGTGGTTTATGCTCATAAAATTCTCCATGAATTACACACTTCTGATTTCTCCAGTGACCACCTCATAATCAGTCTCACCCTCACCTGTATTTTATAAACAGATCATCAGGGGAAGCTCTCCTGCTTCTGTCCCTGTGTGCTCCAAAAGTCACAATGACCAACAGCTATACTCTCAGTGGTTTTGGTCTACTCTCCATGTTCAGAAATAAGCCTCTGCCTAAAAGTAATGAAAGTAGGTTTCTTAGCTATATCAATAAGTTCAGGTTGGCTCTTTTAAGGGTATTTGCCTAGGAGTACTAAATTAAGAAAAATCACACTAAATATAAAATACAGTAAAGTGTCATGTTTTAGAAGTCTTCCCTTCTGAGATGAAATACATTAAAATAATATTTATTTACATATAAACAAAGAAAAAATTAAATTAATATTAAATTATGGAATTAAATTAACAATTATTAATGGAAGTCAACTTTTTGTTTGAGTTGCTTGTCTGCAAATAAAATTCTATTAATGGCACTCATGTTTGGATGTATTTGTGTAAAATATGTAGTGGCTCCTTATAAACCAATGAAAAATTATATTCTTTCTTAATTAATTGCTTTGGTGTTTGTTTAACCATAGTTGTGCCCCTTCATTACATCTGCAATTTATTAAAAAATATTTAAATTTATTAAAAATAGTTTGAGATTAATAAATGACAGATCTTACTCTAATGAAGCTTTTCCCAGAGTCAGTATTAGCTTCAAAACATGACAATTAAAAGTACAGTGAATACAACTAGCTAAATATGGGTGCTGGAGTTCATTACTAGACTTATTTTGGTCAGGGGCAATGCAAATATTGGAGTAGTGGAGTAGTAAAGCCTTTTGGGGGGCTTTTAGTACAAAACAGCTATTCTAAGCCTCAGGAGTTTTTGAGGCTAATTCTCGGTTGGAAACAGTTAAAAACCCAGCCTCTTTTACTATGAGTGAAAAGGATGTCTGTGGCTTATAACTAAATGTAACCTAAGAATAATGTGTCCAATAGGGTGCACTGTAATTATCTCTTTGCCAATTTGCCAAAAAAATAAACCCCAGCTAAACTTGAAAGGTTCTTTACAGTCAAAGGTCATGTTTACTGTTGAGTTTTCTACCTACTTAAAAGTGTGCCATTTACTAAAAGAACATATGTTCTGCTGAACTTGTGTGTTTGAAGAGCTTTGTTCTTTGCAGGGTACATGATAGTTTCCCAGAGGAAACACTGGTGACAGGCTTGAGTAGTTCCTCTGTGTGATTTTTAATGCATCATTTAAGAAAAAAATCTCTAAATACCTCTAAAATATATTTGCACTGGTAAGACAACATCTTCTGACTCCTTATTAGCTGACTTTAATGATGTATAGCTATTTATGGCACAGATTGAAAGTATAAATGCCTCTTCATGAGTCTGTGACTCAGGTTTAATCAGTGCTGAGATTTGGGGTCTGGGGACCATTAATGCAGCTCTACCATTTACCCAGCTCTGTGACATCACTACCAGTTAAACATTACCTTACAAACCAACAGTATTCTTGCCATCTATTAATTGCCTTCTGGGAGTGAAATGCCTTTTGGCTTCATTCAGTGTAGCTTTTTGGTTTGCAGATTTCTCAACCATTAATCACTACACTCAGGATTCAGAATATTTCAGCATAAGAGTAATGGTCCCAGGACTGGATTTTTTTTTCCATGTTTTGATGAGGACTTAGGAGAAATATGTGTGCCTTGATCTCTAACCACCAAATTCCCTCTGGTCTGAACAGATAATACTGGTGTCAGTAATTAAAGACAACATTTCTGCACCTTGAATAGAAAGTTTTTTAAAGTGTTTTGCAGAAGAGAAGGAGAAAAAGACATACAATTATTTCTAAGTTATCTTTCCTAACCATGACTAGAATTTTGCCAAATTCTTATGCTAAATCGACTAATATTGAAAATGAGGTAGAGGTGTCTTGTTTTCATAAATGCACAGATAAGTGTAAACTATTTGGGAAAAAAACCCCACCTAATTCAACATATTTATTTTAAAGAAAATTGTATGAACTCCATGATTTTCAACTATATTTTAGGTCTGGTAAGTATTTTTGTTACCTAATTATACTGACTACAAAAGAGAGAGTAAAAAAGATTAACTAGTACATTCCATGTTAAATTTATTTGTTAAATGTTTTTGAGCACTTTTTGAGATCCTTAAGATTATGTGATACAAATTGCTAAGAAATGTCTTTGAAGAGCAAAGATTTCTTGGCTGTCAACTGGAAGACTTCTCTTAAGCTTCCTCTTTCTCTCACTGAATTCTTGGCACAGTGGTTGCTTTTTAGTAGCCCACCCCAGTGACCATAGGACCCCCTGTGAAGAGCACTCCTAGTTACTTGGCATCCTCTGAATAGCCCTGGTGAGTTCCCATCTTGTAAGTGATTGGGTGGCTATGTTCTGGGCTGTAAGTGCTAAGATTTTGGAGGTTTAATTAGCTTTTCTAAGGAAAAATGTCCATTGAAAATAGTACAAAACTGGTAAAGGAGATATAATCTCTTTCATCACATAGGGGAAAAAAAGTTAATTTTTGGTCAGCAAAAGGTAATTGTGGAGAGAAATTCAACAGAAACAAAAGTAGAATGCAACAAGGGCAGCATAGAAACCCTGTAAAGGACCACTAATTACAACTGGTTTTGTAGAATAGTTAAGGTTGAAATAGACCTTTAAGATTGTCAAGTCCAACCATCAATTTAGCACCACCCCTATGTTCACCATTAAACCATGTCCTCAAGTGCCATATCCACACACATTTTCTGAGCACTTCCAGGGATGGTGACTTCAAATCTCCCCTGGGCAGAATGTTCCAATACTTTACAATCCTTTCAATAAAGAATTTTTTCCTAATAGTAAATCTAAATAAGGACATTTCCTCTCATCCAGTCACTTGGTACCTGGGAGAAGAGACTGGCACCGACCTGGCTACAGTCTCCTTTCTGATAGTTGTGGAGAGTGATAAGGTCTGCCTTCAGCCTCCTCTTTCCCTGGCTAAACAACCTCAGCTCCTCATTAGAGGTTCATGAGGACTTCTTGAGCCCTGCAGCAGACAACTCTGTTGACATTTCTATTTGGTGTAACTCAGCACAATTAAAGGTCAGCATATTGCCTGGCAGTAGGAGCTAAATTACCACCTTCCTTTACCAGAGTAAATAGTACCAACTAGTAAGGTGTGAGGTGTAGATGGAGAACTAACTGACTTCGCTGTGAAATGAGGCGTGACTCTGTTAAACAACTGTGCTTTAGTACATATCTTTATGTAGATTATATTTAGCCCATATTTAGCTAGGAAGAGGCATTCTCATGCTCCTTGTGTAAGTCAAATTTGATTATTGAGTGTCATTAATATGTTTGGCTGCATATGTTGCAGTACTCACTATTTACTTTCTAAAAGTAATATTGCCACACAGAAGCAAATAGAAACACATGATAGATGCTCTAGGACAAGTTGCTGTAATATTAAGCAAGGTTAGGAGTTAAAAGCAATGTTGCTTAGAGTAGAAAAAGTAATTTTGTATTTTCTTTGTTCAGTGTCTAGCTGCTGTCATTTATTCCCATAAAGCCTACCAGTCTGAGTGACATTTGCAACACTCATATGAATTAAAGTAATTTCAGAGCCTTTTATGAAACTGTTTTTCTAACACAAGTACACCTGTCCTGCCCTGCTCCTTTCCTCTTTCTGCCTTCAAAATCTTCTGTTATTCTAAGCAATTTTGGCTGTAGTTCAGATTCTGCAGTTAGTTTTCTTGCATGATGACTACCCCTCACAACTGGACACCTACAGAAGTTCCAGTATATGCTGTTTTCCAGCTCCAGGTGTAGGATCTTAGTGAGAATCACGTAGCTGAATAACTACCTGGTACTCATTTAATAACGAGCTTCATTTACTTCACAGAATTGATCTGGGGGATATGAGAAAGAAAAAAGACGCAAATGGAAACCAGCTCTTGGTGATCACAGGAATGCAACATTTCTGAGAAGGAAGTGATAAATCAGTTCCAGTTCCAATCCACAAATAGGCGAAAAGAAATTAGGAGCCATCCTGGTGAAAAGAGAAAGTGGCTTAGGTAACTTTGGAAATTGTCAAATGTATGATGCCTGAGAGCAAAAGTGATGGAACTGTCTAAACTCACAGACAAAAGCCAGACAATACTCAGTAGAAGCAGAGAACAAAATTTTTGAAATTTTGCAACTTTGGAAAATGCAAGTTTGTAAAAAAGGCTGAGACTTCTTCCTGCTGTGATACCCTCTCCCCCCCACAAGAGCAGCACACTTAGGTAGTGAGTCAGCTCTCTCACTACACTGACTGTGATGTCAAATCCCTGAACACAATTTGTGTTATGAAAACAGACTTTAAATATTAGATACATTGAAATAACAGCAAAAGAGAAACATCAGGGTATTCTCTGACTGATTTGCCCATACTCCATTCTGCAAAGTTCAAACTCTGTTAAATCTTGCATTTGATGAGATGGAGATGGTGATTTGTCTGCTCCTGGAATAGGTGTTAGGCTTCAAATTTCTCGTGCCTCAGGACTAAGTATAATGGATGCCCAGTGTTAGACTGGGTCCATTCTCTAGGCAATACAGGGCATGATAAATAATGTTCATGGAGATGTTCTTAATAGCAATGACAGTAACATTTTGCCTGACAACCACTTTATCACCTGTTATCATGCAGTCACCATACAGAGATTTCATCACTTACAACTGCTCTTGTTTTAGGAACCCAAATAATTTTGAAACCAAATTTTAATTTACTTTTCAATCCAGAAAATGAAAACCAAATATGACTTGTCCCAACCTGGGAAAGCATTCTGAAAAAATTATGATTCTGACCTTCCACATACATGCATCCCAATGCCCTTTAACTGTCAGTGTTGATTAACCTCAATGCTGATGGTAAAGCACAAAGGCACAGTTCTGCACTGGGCTCCTAGCACTGAGAAGCCAAATATAATATCATTGACAATCATATGGTAAAGGTCAAACCAGTCTCAAGTATACAAATATGATAGAAATATGGAATAGGTTTAGGCAATGGCTCTGTTTTCATAGTAAGCATGTGTGTATTCTCTGTTGTGAGAATGAGCTTGCATTTCCATTCTGTATGCAACACAGCTGTAGTTCAGATCTTTCTGCATACTCCCTTCCTGAAAAAGTGGTCACAGGGGCAGCCCATGCTTGGAATCACATTGTTTTGCTATGGCAATTCCTTAACTGATGCATTTTTCATATATGCACTCTGGCAGTCTCAGGTGTGTGGGCTGTGGGAAATTTTCCATAATATTCTCAGTGAGCTTCCAGCATCAGAGATCTACTGCAAGGATACTATAAATATCACCAAAGGGATTGTATGTCTGGGGAAAACCTACCCTGCAATGTTCTTTTTTTGCAGCAACGCAGTCACTGGCAGCCCACCAAGCTGTGCAGATCTCTGTTTATTGTGTTTTGAACGGAGTTGATTTCTGGTGTGTATAAATGGGAAGTTATAAGCGTAGTAAATCCCATGTGTAGACGCCAGTTTAAAAAGACTGAAACTGTGAACTTAAACAGTGAAGGATAAAGTTTGGTAGCAGCCAGTACAAGTTTTAAAACTGAGGTTTGTTTCCTTTCAAGGGTATGCTCCATAATCAGTCACATAGATCTTTGGTTTTATTAGTGTGATGGCTTATCACGCTGCAGACTAGATGCTGCTAACAGGATGTGCACATATAAACATAAAGATATAAAGAGTTCTATAATAGCACCCCTACAACTTATTTACTTGGTTTGTAGGCTGTTTTCCACAGAGCCACACAGCTTCCCATAAGCTTTGTGCCAAGACATTTAAAAGCAAGTCATAGTCTTTTTTGGCTCTGTGTGTTCCTAATGAATGATTAAATATTAATTAACTTCAGTGCCTGCTGATGGCACGAAATGATCTGACAATTATGGATACTTGCTGTGCTTACCAATGTGCTCACAAGCCATTACTCTGGAGAACAACACTATTGTCAGTGGAATAAAGGTAGGAAAACCAGGCACTGTGCATTTTATTAGTGTTTTCAAAAAAATCAATATTGCATCTTGGAGAAAGACTTAAATCATAAGTGCTATGCACACTTTGCTAAGCAATGTCAGTTTTTCTGGCTGAAGGGATTTCAGGCAACCTTTTCAGACGGCCTTGCACTCTGAGCTGTTGGTATATAGTTCCAAGCCTGCTTAGTTGCTTATGGATCTTGGATGGGAAACTTTTCAAAATTAGTAAAAGTACTTCTTGTGGCTTTTCCACCAAAAATGACATGAGAAATGGATGAATATATTTTAACTTTACTAAAAAACAGGAAATAAATGCAAGTACAGATGCACACACACACATGAAGCTGCAAAAATAAAAACTTAAAAATCTAAAATGCACTAACCAAACAGAATACAGTAAAATAAAAATATTAAAATATTAAAAGTACCTGGAGAGGACAGTATAACCCTCTAGCTAAGTAGTCTTGTTATGCAAGTCTATGTTTGTACCAAGTCCCAGAAACTAGGCATCAAAAACCTACATAAAATATAGATAAGATCACACAATTTTCCTTTGGCTACAGTAGAAAAATAAAAGACAAAAAAAAATAGCTATCATGATCAATGTAAGATCACTGTTAAAGATAATAAAATTTGATACTCTAAATATTTTTCAGCACCTAGAAAGCATGTTAGGCTTGTGTTATATTATAGAAATAGCAAACACTGGTGGCCCGAGCACTAGCATCCTTAAAACAGGTATATAAAAATGGTAAGGGCTTTTCAAGTTTTTTAATGTAATTCCAAGAGTGAGATTTGCCATCATTCATTCACTGTATTCTATGGGTTTCATCAGCCAGACTTAAGCATAATTTGCTTAGTGTGGTGATATAATCTAAGCAGTTGGACAATATCCACAATATGAGAGCCATTTCATGTTCTAGGTAACAGCTACTTCTCAGTCATATGTGTTTACCATCCTCCAAAAATTTTGTTTTAAAGAAAAAAATTTAGCAAAACATTCAAGAAAATATTTGCTTTTCCGGGGATCCTCTTTGATTTTTAATTCCGTTCTTACCCCTTCAGGTTTTTCTCATGTTTTTTATTTGGGAGTTTTTCCCACATGTGAAATACAATATTATCCAGCAGTGGATATTGGCCGATAACTTAAACAGCAGGAGCCTGTCTCTGGCTCATTCAGAACACCACAATGCCTACGTTGTGTGTTAAATATGGCATTTACAAGGATAACATTCTGTCAAAAATGTTCGAGTTTTTTTGTTTGATTCCTTTACTTTCTGCCAGTGTCCAGAATTTCTTGACCTGCTTTTCTATATATCTTTCCCAAGCAATCAGGTGACTTACAAGGAAGTCCAAATAGGCTTATAGTTACCTGTCCAGGGCCAAGTAGAGGAAATAATTCTGATGGGTCTTCATAGGCCCAAATCACCATCCTAGGAAATTAAGTATTATAATCTATTATTACTGGCACAATATAATAAAAAATGCTACTCTTCAGGCAATACTGATAGTAAAGTCTAGTTTTACAAGTCCAGTTTATGGCTGTATCCTTTTAGACAGGTAATTTTCAGGTTTGTTTAGTTCACATTCAACAATCATGGTCAGTCTCTCGGAGCTTATTACCTGTGCCTAACAGCTTTTCAGAGTGTAGGATTCACAGGCAGCACTAACATAAAAGCCACAGCACTTTGTGTCTTTGGTTTGATAAACTCAGAAATGCACAAAACAACTGTATAATCATGTTTCTGCACTTTCCTGTGTTGTGGGAGGAACTGTTAGTGAGATCAAATTGTACTGCAAACTATGGGGAATTGGTCTGACCTGACTGAAACTATTAGCTCATGCATAAATATTCTGGATCAAAAATTACCTGATCAAGTGATGGATTGAATAGGAGTGAAAATACTAGTTATTTGATTTTATGGTGGCCCTAATTCCAATGTTAAGTTTGTGTTTTGTTTATTTCCAAATGTTTAGTACAGTGTTATTTAAAACCCAACAGTGTTAACACATAAATAAGTTCCTTTTCCATGCAGTTCCTGTAAATTTTGTTTATTAAGACACACAACCAAACTGCTTTACAGTAGGAATAAATTGTGGTCCCAAGGGCTTGAGATCTCCTACCCTGAGGGCAGAATGTAGGTGTTGAAACGCACCTTCTGCCTCAAATAATTTTGTTATAAGAATTTATTGCACTTGTCAGGCAATAAGTAGTTGTGAAATTAACCTTTACAATGGATTCAACCATGGTAGATTTGCAGTTAACAAAATCTTTCAGAATCAGGACTGATCAACCTGATAACATTTCGAATTTTACAGGTACCACTAAGCTCACCAAAGACTCTTCACTGACTTTAAAAGACCACATCCATCAGATTTACTCATTCAGATGTCCACACAGTTTCAATTTTCTTCTACTCTGTTTACATCACTATCCCAGCAGTTATTAAAACTGATTTTTTATTAGCATCAGCCACTGCATCAATAAACAAATAAAAATATATACCTGCTTCCTATTTTGCAGAATCCCATGACTGCTCAGTGAGAGGAATGTCCATTTTCAGGGATGTTGCTCTGGGACAGTTAGGACAGAGTAGGGCATGGGGAGTTGTACAAGTTTGCTCTCAGCTACCTTAGACAGATTCACTTCAGAAATCCCTTCTCTTTGCTTCCTATTGCTCCCCTGTAGCAGCTTCCTGCTCTTGCATTCTCTGTGTCACCAACTTCCCGTATCACCCCTGCCAGCCACTGGGGGTTTAGTTGAATCCTGAGTAAATGAAAATACTTAACTCAGAAATAATAGTTAGCCTAATTTTGGGCTCCAACCTATCCTAGAAGACAACCTGCAACCAAGCTGTTATTGTAGTTACAAATAATTCCTTCTTTTGACTCATTCAAATGCAGTTAATTTATTTTCAGCACATGAATTGCACTGGATTAGTACCAAAATTCTATTAAAACTAAACAAAAACATCAGTTGCATTCTGACAGACTGCTCTGTAAAATATTCAAAATCTCAGGAAGAAATTCTAAGCTTCCATGTATTGGGGAAGAAACAATATTCTAAATTTTTTCACATTTCTTAAGAAAGAAGCAAACTGTTGAACTGGAACATTATAGTTCCTCCTGGCTAGATTACACTATTAGTTATGATTTGTTAGTTAAGTGTATGAATTATAAAAAATTGTGGTTCTGTCAAGGCCATATGTTTCCTGAACAACAGAAGAGAAAAGATATCCCAAAGAACCTTGTTAGTGGAAACCACACAGCAGTTAAGCAATGGTTTACAAGTCTTTACAACAGGAAACACACCTCACTCTCTTGAAAAGCAGTAATTTCATGCATGGTCCACTGTGTTTATGGATATGAAAAAATGATGACTTATGCCTAATAAAAATGTTAATGTAGGTATTACATATTCATTAGAAAACCACTGAAGCTCTACGTGGTAGTGGAATACATCAGTTTGATTTGTTCATTCAAGATGTTGATAATCCTCAGATGAAAAACACTTTCTAATAATTTGAAATTAAGGTGTAAAACATCAATCTTATGATTTATTTATTTATTAATTTAATTTATATTACAGAAAACCTAAACAGCATGCTTATGCACATTTCATAAAATCAGAATAATTTAGGTTGGAAAAGACTTTTAAAATCATCGAGTCCAGCTGGTAACTCAGGACTTCCAAATCTACCAGTAAACAGTGTCCCTAGGGGCCATGTCTGTGCATCTTTCCTACAGGGAAATAAAGGAATACCTACAGGGATAAAGGGTGTGATTAATTTAACATCCAATTAACCCCTAGAGCTCTTCTTGTCTCTTTGCCCTCCCTGTCCACATACACTATAAATTCACTCATGATTTCTTATGATTCCATTCAGATATCCATGTACTGAAAGACACTGAATTTCTTTCTTTGTATATGCTGGCTGTGTGCTCTGACAACTACATCAATATCCATAAACCCAAAGTATGTCTTCCATTTTATAAATACGTATATTTTCCTGTCACCTTAATTTTAGCTTGCTAAAACCACATGTGAGTTAACTAATTGGGCATTACTAATAATTGGTTACTCCTCAAGCACCTGAGATAAGTTGCTTTACCGGCAAATTGAATAAATTCACTGAATGAATAGCACATAGCAGTAATAAAAATTATCATTGAAAGAACGTTTGGCATTAATTTAGAAACCTTCTTTAAAATGCCAATATACATTTTTGTCCAAACATATCTGAGAAGGATATACAGTCATAGTGCACAAGCTGAGACAGAAGTCAGTAGAGCATTGATAGAGGAGCTTCTGTATGGTGGCTTTCCTACTTGAGGAGAATTATTGAAAGCATGGCAGAGGCACTCATTATATGGAAACATCCACTGCAAAGCAACTCTTTTAGTTTTATTTGTTGATATGGCATAAGGACTTGTTGCAACACACTGACATCTGTGGGTATTTAAACATATTTGGTTTGCTGAGCGAGCACAGGAGCTAGTTTCAATGTTTTCTGACATCTGTGAGTATTTAAATGTTCTTATTATGTTTATAAATCTTTGCCTGTGTACTTCACCAACAAAATGTTGGAGTGGCTGACAAAACAAGAAGAGAGTAAGAAGAGAAGGGGACAGTTACAGTGGCAGAGGTTTGCTACATTGTAATTCATTTTGTCACTAAAAAATCAATTTCTATACTGGTTACAATTAAGTCCAAATTAGAAAACAAAAGTGGGATGCGCAGAAGATCTCTACCCAGGAAACATCTCTTAGATAGAGCAGTGGCTCTTAGGGGATCAGTTCTTTTTGCTCACTTCATTACTCATTTCCTAACCTCTCCTGCAACCTGCTCAATGGAACTTTCCAAACCTTTCAGAGTTAAGAGGGGGTAAAGGAAGCATTATTGCAATTATCATCATGTTTAATCACAGCTACCTCCATTACCATTTGACAGAGTTAAGCAGGTCTGAAACAAAATCCTAAGACCTGGTGCATTATGCTGATTTTGAGATTACTTGAGCTCATGGGCAAAACTTATACAGAGTTGTACTGGTTCAACACAGCAATGCTCTGAATGTTTTTGTGACACCTGCAAGGCCTGTCCTAGAAGTCCTTGTGATCTGCCCAGATCCAGCTCCATTCACACATCAGCTCCAGAGGGCTCTGTGTTTGGCTGCCCACACCAGCACTCTGTCCTGGCCAGCCCTTGGAGCCAGATGCCAAACATTTCTCCCCTTTATGGTTCCACAAGGTTTATATCCATCCACTTTCTCCATCACCTTCTCCAAGCACCTTCATACTCCTATTGAGGAGTACTTTAGTTGTGATAAAATTGACTTCTGAGACCTGAGGCTCTCCTGTCAGTAACATCATAAGTCTGAGGGTCCTCTAAACAATCTCTTTCAAGCCTCAAAAAGGACAATAACTGTCTTCAGTTTATTCAGGCAGCAGTGAATAAAATTCTTTACCTAGGGTGCCAGGTGGAGAACACATGAGGCAAGCCAGGATGCAGAGAACTGATTGATAATTTGGTAGCTGTGTCAATGAGAGATGGACAGACAGTAGTAGGCGAAAATCAATTTATCTCTTGCTTCTTTACCAAGTGTTTCCCTCCTGCAATTCCAGAGCTGTCAAGTCTAGAAAAACAGAGATGGTGAAAAAAGTGACACTGGTCTCTGCCTAGCAATTTCAGAGATAGTAATCTGTGTTTCTGTTTTCCTCCAAGTCTGAAAAGAGCTGATTGCTGTAGTTTTCATTCCTGAGTTTTGCTATATATGCAAACCAGAAGTGGATTAGAAGAGCAACTGCAACACCAAGGCTATTTTGTGAAAAGGAGTTTTTGAGTACATGAAAAGTGATAGAGAAGCATGGAAAGGGCAGCAAATTCTGGGAATTGTAGAGGGCATGTCATAAGAGTATGTTGCAGCCCTGATTCCAGCTAGCATCTAAGAAAATTTTTAAAGATCAGGGAGTTGAAGCTTCATGATGTGACTTTCATTGTTACTAAAACATGTGATTCAATGAGTGCCAGAATCCATTTGATCACAAAGAGATTTTCTGTATCACTAGTCTATGTTGCTTTTCTTTTAACTACTTCAATTTTTTGGGCTTGTCTTCTTGCTTCTGTATCAGGAGGGAAGTTTATAGATTATACCAGCAGGCTTTTTTATTCCTATAATTCTATCACTTGTCCTTTGTTTCTATCATTCCAGTGTCATCTCCAGTGAAAGTTTATTCAAGTATGCTGCAGTACATTAGGATAGTGGTTCTGTGCTGTGTACCAAAGTGCATGATAAATATGCCTTCAAGAGCCCTGAATTCTGGCCTTTACTGGAACATGAGCTATTGGAAGGCAGTTTCTTGCATTCACTCACAGGTTTCTTGTTCTCAAGCTGTGATAAAATTTGCTGTTAAAGTGATATTTTGATGCTGACAGGAAAACAATGTTAACCTTACTAGTCCTGGGTCTTCCTCTAAGTGGCTTTCAGCATAGAAATTCCTACATTTCAATCACTTTTTCTCATTCAAAAATCAATTATGTGATGATGATGATGATGGTGATGATGACTGATGATGATGATGATGATTTTTCTTATTCCAGCACAGAGATCTTTCCTCTTTGGTAGGTACCACAGGGCTTGTTGACACTATCCAAGCTTGGGTATCAGAGAAGGAGGATGTTCAACCTACTTTACAAGCAAGCCAAGCTTTGAGGAGTTTGGTGATGACTACTGATAGAGCTGTTCTTTACTTCTAGACTTGGGAAACAAGTTTTCCTTGGCAGAGAAGTGAGGGAGGAATTTAGGTAGAGATATATGTGCTGATATATAGGAGTATCTAAAAAGACTTCCTGAGTTTGTTAGTCTAGGTGGTTAATACTACATTTAATCACAGCTTAACAAAGTAAAGGTTTGAGGTGCCGTATTATGCATGCATCCACATCAGAGAGAGATAAAAATAGAGAATCATCAATAGAGACTAGAGAATGCCTCAAAAATTCTATTAGAAATTATATACTGAAGAAAAAAGCTGTAAGCAGTAAAAGTCCTTTTAATGAAAATTACATTTGTCTAAACTGTCAGAAGAAATCAGAAACAATTTCAATAAAACATTAGCTCATGAGGAAACACAGACAGTAATTGATGATCTCATTTCAGTAAAACATCAAGTCTAGATGGGATTAGTATTGAATTCCCCCCAAAATATACTGATACAATTTTACCTTGCTTACAATATATATTTACACTGTTCTATAAAATAAGTATTTTCTTCCCTGTTTGGAAGCATAGCTACATTAATTGCATTTCATGCTCTCGGAATATTGCAATGGAAATATTTTAATGCTTTCCAAATGAAAATATATCACACTAAAAGAAAAAAAAAACCCCATGCATTAAAGATTTTTTCTTCTGTTGTACATAATGTTGTAGAAAAAACACTTGCAAAAGGTTGTCTGTGTTGTGCCTCCAGCCATTTGGCCTGTAAGATGAGGTTGCGTTAACTAAGCTGAGATGCTCTTACTGTGTTACAGCTGACTTGGTGAAACAGAACCTTGGGCTCCCAGGAACAAGGCAAGCAGAAGCTGTGTGATGTGTCAAAATACAGCTGTAGCAGGGATTTTCTGAATGGCCATAATAATAATTATGATCAAAGATCCTTTTGACTTTAGATGTAGAATACATCTTTCTTAACTTCAAAGTGCTATTGCAACTTTTCTATTATCCTTGAGAGTGCAGGACTTCAGACAGAGGAACTGCTCTTTTAAGAGAAAGAAAGCAAGAGCAGGAGTAGGATATCAGAGAAACTTTCGACAAGGCGGTGTCCTGACACAGAACAGAGCAGGAATTTAGACATAAGGGATGTAAAATTAAATTTTTACCTGGAGACTATATTTGCACTACTGTTTTTCTATTATCACTAGGGCAGGGTAGATATTACCAAAGGTCATTCAGTTTTGAGACACCCCAAAAAGTGACCCAGAGACTCCAATTACATGGGGACTGTTAAGCATGTTATTTAGCCGCCTAAAATTAAGCACGGTGAACTGAAACTTAATCAACTAAGAAGATGAGACATCCTCTGAGAACACAAGAGTGGAGATGGCCAGCTACCTTCTTGGTCCTATGATTCTGGCAGAAAAATGCAGAACAGCTGCTGGAGCCCTGCTCTGCTACCTGAACAGTATTGATGGCATTTTTTGGGCACTGCCTCAGCCCAGTAAATGCACTCTATTGGTGACTGCAGAGAATGATACCCCTTATCAAGGCACCAGTGCTCCTTGGTGGTAAACCATGCCCTGCTCATGGGTCAATATGTGTTCTGGTTATCATTTTTCCCTGCTCTGGTTTGACTGACTCTTCCTTATCCTGTTGCATGGGATGGAAATTAAGAAATATGACTGATGGTTCTGGAGACAGTTTTGTGTCCTCTAGGGACCCTAAAGCATTTAAATCAAAGGAAATACAGACTCTTCTTTTTTTGTTTGTAGTTTTTTGTTCTTCTTTTAGGTTTTCTAATGCTGCCTCAATCAGCAGTGATTCAAAGAACCATATGCTTCTAGTAGTAAAAGAACTTCCAGAGTGTGTCTTTGATGTTCTTTTTTTCCTGTTCAGCAAGAGGTTTAATAATTAGACACTCTATCTGTTTGCTCTGTATATAACTTTTCCACCTCTGCACTTTCCTATTATAATTCCAGAGGTGAGATGAGCAAGCCATTTTCCATACAACCTGCAGCTCAGTGACCCTGAAAGGCAATGGATTCAGAGCTCTCAGCTCTGCCTGAACCGTTGTTCACAAGGAGCTACTTGTCATATCCAACACATCCCTCCAGGGTTTGAACCATGCCATGGGAGCATTTTATAAGGCTTGCAGCAGAATAGAAGGGTACTGAGGATGATTTCAGTTGTCTCTGCAGTCAATTGTCATTTAATCAGCACATTTTTTAAGAATTGTAAATATTTGCTCATATGTAGTCCTAAATAACAAAACCACAGACTATCCAAGAGCACCAGAATAGTTTCTGAGTGTCTCATATTCATACATTGCAGTGTTATCTGCCATCCACCTATGCCTACATGTAATGCAAGTAAGGAGATCATTTGTGTATTCAACTCTTGAACTGGGGTTATGCTCATGAATCCAGGTATATTCTGATATATCTGACTTGAGATTCAAACAGGCACTTATGCAAGCATCACATATGCACAGACTTACAGAATCAGGGAAGAGCTACAGTATTGCTGCAGCCTGGGAATGCTAAAAGCAATATGGCTGAGATGAATACCGGGCCTGAAACAGTCAAGGTGGTTGGAAACATCTGAAGCCAGTCTTGCCTTCTCTAGAGAGCTTAGCTAATCCTTGTCCTAGGCAACAACGATCCTATTTAAGCAGCAGACACTCATTTTGGAGTCCCTGAGGCTGGTAGTATTGACAATTGCTGTTGTCATTGCTTGTTCTTCATTTGCAATATCCTAAGGCAGTCATTGCACTGGGTTCTGCCGACTGCCTCTGAAGTTATAGGCTTTATTTCTTTCACCATCTTCTCCAAGCTAAGCCAGATTTCATCCAGGAGTCAGGTATTTACAAACCAGCAGTGAATTTGCCAAAAATTTTAGCAAGGAATTATACAGGCTGCACAGACTATATAGACACAGTTAACATAAAATTTTCTAATATTTAATTTTAAGTTCTTTAAAGAACAACATAAGAAGGAGAATGTATACCTGGAAAACAAAAACATTTACTTCTGTTTTCCCCATACGGCTTTTCAGCTAGGGAATTGGTAATATTGTCATAATCTATCACCCACCAAATGGTCACTGCACACCTATAAAACCTCATTACCTTCCATACAGACAAACTGATGAAACTTGAAATGTCAAGGCATACGTCAGGTAAGAGACTGTTCACTCTGATCTCCTTCTGTCCTCTCTTCCCCTCCCATATCCCTGCCTCTCTGGGGGCTCCTCTGCCTTGGCCTTACAGCACTCACTTGAGATTTGTTGCGGCACGAAGTTACAATAGCCCTGTAACACTGAACGGGGCTTTTTTTGAGAAAAGCCTGGGGTAAAGGAGGGGTGAACTGGTCTCTGAGAACACCAGTAAGTGCTGCTGGTTTATTCAGATACAGCATAATTAGTGTTGTACATTAGCATGAAAGGCTACTTTCATAACTTATACTGTGAAGTGCAACTGATTATACTCTGCCCCTCCCTCTCCATGTCACTCAGACGTTCTTCATGCCTCCTCTGCCAAAATCTAGACCAAGCAGAGTCTTCTCTGCCTCCTTGACTTACCTCTTTTCAGCTGATCGCTGCAGGATAAGGGTGACCAATACAGATACTGAAGGCATCCCTGGGGCCCTTCATTTTTGCTCGTTGCATCCTCCACAGTCCTGTGTAAATGAGTCAGATACTAATGACTAAGGTGAGGTTTCTGCCTCCTGAATGATTAATTGGGGAAAAGAGGATTCACAGAAAAGAGCCACATAGCCTCACAAACTCCCATTCTGCAGCTGCTACTGCCTCAGACCTCTTGAAACAATTTGCACTTTCCAAGCAAATGCTGCAATGGGACGAAAACATTTATTCCTCATAAAGATGCCTTTGCTTTTCCATGTTATTATTGTGATCAGCTGATCTACACAGCTGAAGTCATGGTGGACTAGTCTGCTAAGGCAGAGGTTACCCCTGAGACGGTTAAATCTGCACTTCTTGAGCAGCAGTGAACAGCTTGCCCAGACAGTGTTCTGCTAGGATGGCAGGAAACACAGAATCAGTGCAGACTCACTTTTAGAACCCATAGACTCGATGTATTTCAATCCTTTTAACAGCTGAAATTCTGTGAGTGTCCTGAAAGCTATTCCTGTTAATACACAGTAGAAACCACTAATGAGATCGATTCCAAGGGTCTTGGTGGGAGAGCTTTGACTTGATCTTGTAGATGCAGATGCTTTCTTCGATGATGATAAGCTAGAGGAATTCTCAAAAAATATTATAGAAGAATTGGGCCGTCGGAGTTTGGATCTTGGTTT
>VZTZ01036308.1:7614-134597 GCA_013400955.1 Drymodes brunneopygia
TTGCAGTAAAAGAGCTGCTCAGCAATTGGAAAAGCTTATGCTGGAGTATTTGATTCAATATTTTTACACTGGGGACTCATTTCTTGATTGGACCTTTAACAAAATCATGGAAATCACTCCTCAGTGTTAACTGGAATGGAAGATACTTCCAGTAATCAGCAGAAGAGTTTAGCACTTACCCCAGAGAAGAGCAATGAAGTTCTGACTTAGAGTTATATTTATGCATATAAATATGGTTATAAGAGTTGTTTGAGTTTTACACGATGATAACTCAGTGAATGGATTTAGAATTGCAGGATTGAAATTTTAGTGGCAGGATGGGATTTTGGAGGACACATAGCTTGTATCTTTCAACATATTGCATTCTCTAACTTTTTAATTTCTTTCAGGCTTGATTTAAATTCTGAATTTCTTGTTTCGTATTGTAGGAGTGATTTTTCTGTTTTCCTATTTTTTAATAATGGCAACCTTAAAAAGACCTGAAACTCATTGTTATATTTAAAAATATTTTTAACTGCACCTTATGATGAGTATGATGGTACTGTTTCCTATTCAGCACAGTTTACCATTACAGACTATAAGGATCATCATTCCATCTTTCTGGGAATCTCCTTTACTCCACAGTCTCTTTTACATTACCCAACTTGCTTTTTTAGTACCAAGCAGCAGCACTCGTGTCATTCCTCTGGTGTGCAGCATAAAGTATGTCACTGACACAAAGATTTTGCTAGAAAACATAAATTTTCCCTTCTATGTTCTGCCTCTTCACTTCTCTGTGTTGAAAAAATCCTACCCTCTCCTTTTTGCTGTTGAAGCTCTTCAGTTATCTGTAGGACATTATCCTGTCTCCCTTTTTTCAGCTCTTATCCAAGCTAAGCACGTTTGTTCTTTTAATCTTTCCTTATAACTTCAAAATTCACAGACCTAAGACAGTTTTTCTTGCTTTTCTCTAAGCTTCCTCTAATTTTTTGATATTTATGTAGTGACATGATGTCCAGGACAAAATTCTATTGAAGAGGTGTCATATTCTCAACATCCAGTTATATGGAGAGAATTAAAAAAAAAATCTTAACTGCTCCCAAAACTCAGCTGAATTTTCTTATATTTCATCTATGTTCTTAATGGTTTTAGCCTACTTATTATTTCTAATATGATGGGTGGTATTTAAATATCCCAAGTTGTCATGGACTCTGAATTTCATTTATCTGCTGTTAAATATTTAAATAAAACTTAAAGTGAATGCAGTTTAAACAATTTAAGGTCATATACACAAACAGTGGTCTATCACATTACAGAAAATTGTTGTTTTGTCTCTCACCTTTCTTTGCAATATTTTTCTTAAAAAAAGCTAGTGTTCTAAGACACTAGGTACTAGAATAAGCAGTGTGCTTTCTAGCAACATAGTGTGAGTTGAGACAAATTATTTTTATAAAGCTCCTCTATGACCTGGTTATTTCTCCCTCTCAAACTAAAAAAAAAAGAAAATCAACAGGAATTTTTGTGGAAATGTTTATTGAACACAAAGGCACAATGATCAGAAGCCAGTAACCTTCTAATGCCTAATTTTGGTTGTGCTGATCTTATACTGCTACTGCCTTTTTTATATTGCTCCTTATCTATTTTCTGTGCTTTAGCAGTCTTTGAGGTCAATCCTTGAGTTTTGCCTCTTTGGCATTTGGCCTTAATCCTCTCAGTGCAGCTTTAAAGCAGTCTTCTCTTTCTCTAAAACACACACACTTTATATGTCTTATGTTGCTCATTTCCTGGCTTAAATTGCACGACCATTATATCAAGAACAAGCGTTTCTCATGATAGGCAGGAGAAATTTTCCCCTCTGCATTTTCAAGACCAGAAAATACATCCTGAGTCCTAAGCTTTGCAGCTTTCTTAGCACTCTGCCACCTCCCATCCCTTCTGAGCATGTTGTCATGCAGGCTTCTCCAGCAGCACAGGACAGCTGTCCAGTTCTTTTATTCATGGTATAACAGTCTGAAACAACTACAGGTGTCTGCTCAATGGCTCAGAGTTCCTGTTATCCTCACAAGGATGACCTGCTGTGACTCATGTATTCAATAGCACTCCATCAAGCACTCTGCCATCTTCTCTGCTGCAACAAGGGTCAGCTCAGTCTTCCTCATTGTCCTCCTCTCTTTGCAAGGAGATGAACCCTCCTTGCAAATGTTCTGTGGGAGCTCATCAGGGACACGCAGCCTCACCCTCTAGCCAGGGTGAATGCCCATTAATCTTCTCCTAAGAAGTCAATGTGGACTCTGGGTAAGTCTTACAGGCTTGAATATTATAATTTTATAAACGGAGTATTTCCATTCTGTCTCTCCTATCCTACATGATGTCCAAATACAGCTATTCTTGATAAAACTCAGAAAATGTTAGCAAAGATATATCCTTCCACACACTCCCTGCCTTCAATATTATAATCTGGAACACATTTCTCTGCTGGGAAGAATATTTAGGGAAACATATAAGCCAAAATTTCTTCCCTGTCAGTGAATATGAACTATATCAATGTCTTGTGCTGAGAGCTGCCAGGCAGGCCTGTTCAGGGGCTTCTGAAAAATAATACTGCTTTGTCCCATGCCAATAAGTAAGTTCTTCCCAACTTTTCAAGGAGGGGAGTGCCTCTAAGGATTAGTGCACTTATCCATGGTCTGTCTTGCAGGCACTCTGAGCAGTCAAATAAACCAGCCTCAGTTGCTTCAAACTGCTAGACCATGACTGGAAGATCTAGACAGCTGTCCTAATACCAGGATTTCAACAGTGTTCCTCTGTGTATCCCAATCTCATAAGAAATGTCAGGCTTTATGTCCCAGATATCTGGGTTTGTCTCTGGAAAGTTACTGATTTTTCTGGTTGGAGACCTTTTTCCCATTTCTTTTCTTCTTCAAAGCATTTTTTTCCACATTAAGAGCAGAGCTTGGGCTATGCTGTTGGCCTTAGAAAGAGCTTAGCTGTTGCTATCCTACTTACAAAAAATCTCTCACCGAGCATCAGTGTGAAAGAGTGCTTTTTGCCTATATAGGGAAACTACATTTTCTTAGGGCCTTCGCTGAAAATGACCTCCCCTTGGGGTGTCCCAAAAAAATTCCATTTCAAGACCAGATAGATGGGGCCCCATTCACTATTTTCTTAAGCTTTCTAGACCTACTGATATATCTGGGAGCAATTCTGCGTTCAGATCTGCCTGTTGGAGGATTTTCTGCTAAGTTTTCTGGGGTACTATACATAGAGAACCAATGAAAGGAGGAAGAATGGATTCTTGTTTGCAGCCTTTCCTGTAAATTTATATATTTTTGAAAATATATCTCCAATAATTCCACCTATACCTCTCCCTTCTGTAGTCTAATTGAATATGTAGATTCTTAAAAAGAGAGGAGATGAAACAACAGGCTCTTACATGCCTAATTTAAACTTATGTGCAGCACATGGAGAGAGAAGGAAGAGATGTCTCTAAAGATAATGCCAAAATTAAAATAAGTAAATAAAAATGCTAACAATGTTAACGGTGATGACATAATTGCTTTCACGCTGTTAACACAGTGAAGGTGAGGGCAATGAATTTGGAAGAACTGCTATAGTTCTGCTTTTATCAAACTGTTTAATTTCCATTTCCATGGAAGCCGCGAGGAATTCTGCCATAAGCATCAGCAGGAGTGGTGCTGGTCTTGCAGTGCTTACTGTGGACTTGGTTCCTTGGATGTTTATGTTTAGGAATGGGCATACTGGGCCTGTGCATGAAGTTAATCACCTGTGAGAATGCTTCCAGACAGACTACCAGATTCTGATCCTACAAATATTCATGCTTGAACTTCACTTCAAACACAACAGTGTTCATACTTAATATGTTTTCTGTAGTTTCAAAGCCTCCTGGTGAAGGAGGCTGTCACCTACACCATGCTTTGAAATAAGGCCTGTATTTTTTACCCTGGCTGAAACGCTGATGTGCAGGGTACACAGGCGAAGTTAATCTTCCTAAGTGGAAATAAAAGCCAAGTTACATTCTCATGCTTTGAACTAATTTACTTGTGTGTTGCTGCATATTTAATTTTGGAAGAAATTATAATTTATTAAACATGCAAGCATGACAGAGTAATTTTGCTGCTCCTGAGAGAGTATCTTAGTGTAATGATATTTCTAATAAATGGTTTATATATTTTTCATCATTTTAATGTCAAGCAAATTTTGAACAAAGAGATTGAAATTACAAATATGGGTAGACAATAATATCATATTCAAGAAAATGTGCCTGCTCAACTGTGTAAAAGGATACATGCTGCCTTTAGCAAATCATTTCTGAGGCTTTTCAATTAAAGCTGTAAACTGGTAATGATGCCTGTCAATTGACAAAATAACCTATTTCATCTATAGATAGGAGTTTTTTGTGATTTTGATTGAACGAAATGTCTCCAAACGAGCACCTCACCTTATTTATGGCTTTTTTTACTCTTCAGGTCTTCCAGAGCTATTTGCATTCTTAGTACCAAGCAGAAGTATTTTCTTTGTGAATATGACGTATACTCCTTTCTACCATTGCTTCCTTCTACAGAAGTAAACAAACGCAGTGCTTATCGTTCCATTCCCTATATATTAAATACATAAATAACTCTAATTAGAGATGGGAAAAGCAGCTTTTGTTCTTATTCTCACTGGTTTACATGAAATGAGGTGTCATAGGAATAGTTCTCTAGGCTTTATGATCTTCTAAATGTGGTTGTTGTTGAGTGCCATTTTGTTCTTATTGCCTACTGCTCACAAATGGCTTTCTCAATTTCATCCTGCCTAGTTTTTGAGAAACATTATCAAGGTATGAAGAAACTAACAATGAAATGGAAATTAGTAGCTGGGGGCAACTGCATCAGAAAAAATATTATTCTATTATGACTATAAACAGTAACATCAAATGTGAAAACAGACTTTCAAATGAATTAGCATTTAAGGGAAATGGGTTTGGGATAGTTATGACATTGCTTTTAAGCAGCTATGTTTACAGGTACATCTCTGCTTTCTATTCCTTGCTAGAGAAAAATAAGAGATAAGTAGACATTTCTAGTTTTAAATCTGTTCTATATTCATACTTCTTGACAAATAAAGGCTCGGGAAAACAAAACAAAACAAAACATCGCAAACAATGGTATTTGCTTGTTCCTCACTGGTCCAATGAAAGGCACCTGTTCTTCACAAATGCAAAGTGCTCTTTATTGATCCTATATATGTGTGGGAATAAGCATACTCTTTTCCATCTCCCTTGCTGTTACCCTGCCAAAATCCTTTAGGACATCTCTCTGTGAGCCAGTGAGGTTATGTCCAACCCACAGCACCTACAAATGGATGTAAAGAGACAGGATCTGCACACTTTTCATCACCATCCACACCTCAAACCCTATTTCACATACCTTTCCTCTTTTTCTCCTCTAAGCCTATGTAGTGCTTCCAAAGTGGCTGATATAAGTAATCTGGGTCACAGAAGATGTGCACCAACTTCTTGGGACTTCACGGTTTTCAAATATGAACACCAGGAGTACTAAGTCTTTTATTATATCCTATTTTCCCTTGAGCAGTCCAGCTCGGCAAAAAAAGAAATAAGCAAATCATTCTTTATTGTCTTCTTCCTGCAAGGATGGTAATAGCTGTGAAGAGAAAAATAACAAAACTCGAGGCAGCTACACTGCTGTTATGATAAATGAGTAATCTTTGCACATTTGCATCTACTTTCTTTAATATTTTTCATATACAGATACTTCATGGATTGGAAGAATGATGTGGACAGCTACTTTACAATAGATGCTACTGAAGGAACCATTGCTACTAATGAATTACTGGACAGAGAAAGCACAGCACAATACAATTTCTCTGTAATTGCAAGTAAAGTTAGTAAGTATGACATAAGCTGAATTAATATGCTAATATGGTATTTTTCTCAGAATGTAATGTTCAGGTATAAATATAATGTGAAGAGTGCTTGAATTGCCAAGAGTTTATTTAAGAAGGTTCAATAAATAGCATTTTCCCAGACTCATTGTGAGGATAATTGTGATGTTCAATCAGCCCTGTATAGGAAGTTTTTGCTAGCAGACCGCATGTAAACACAGTTCCCTCAGAAGCCGAAAAAATTTTGTCAGCATGGAGAGCATGGAGAGGCTGAATGGATGCCTTACAGTTCTGATTTCTGATTTTTTAATTCACTTCATATGAAATTAGGTTAGTCAAATAACAGGTCTGTCAATGTGCTTTTCAAAGACAGAAAAATGTAGTCATTTGACAATCAGATAAAAAGTACCCTAGAATTAAGCCAAGATTTAATGCCCTAAATGAACTAATCTGTGTGCTGCATCTCTGCTTTTGTCTCTTCTCTCTGCCCAAAATTCTATGCCTAGCCCCTTCTTTTTTTTCCTATGTGATTTGTGGTGGGATAATTTCACTTCTTGTCTTTGAGTCTTCTGCACTGCCATTTATTTATAAGAAGTCCCTTCTTCCACTAACTATATGATAAACCTGCAACTTTCTTCATTGCCATTCCTCTGTGTGGCATTTCTCATTCGTGGTCTTGTCAAACTGTAACTCTCATAGGTGTATCTCACCCTTTGAATACTCTTTATTCACTTAACAGTTGTGCAGAGGCCACAGAATTCTTTCTGTTGACATCAACAGGCTGTAGAAGAGGGTGCTGCTGTATTTCTTATTCATTCTGTGTTGTTAATGTGTCAGAAAAGGCAAGTTTCTGTAGCAAAGAACATGTTTTCCTCAATACATTGCTTGGCTGTGTCTTCCAAAGTTGATACATGCTACTAACAGAAGAGGGAGATTTGGGAAGCAGAGAAGGTATATATTATTTCAGATTAAAAAAAATAAATTCTCATTTGTAGTTATCTCAGAAAGAACCATGGGCTCACTCCTTGGAACCTGAAAATATAAAGAGAACACCAGTCAAATGAACACTTGAATTTTATCCACAGATTGGAAAAGACATACACTAACAGAAGCCTAAACTGTCAGAAGTGTTTGAGTTCATGGAGATACATGTGCAGTGTATACTCACAGAAAACCCAGCGGAATTGTAATTTGTTTCCAGAGAAACAGAAAGGCAGGTAGATGCAGAAAGAAGGTCTCATCATAGTCTGTGTTTCAGTAAAGCTTAACTATTTAGGCTTAGAAGTGAGCAAAGGACATTTGAGACTTGTAATTATTTTTTCCTGCAGCAAGGAAACAGTTTTAGTGAACTTGGTTTAAATCTGTTTATTATTCCCAAGAGTAATTAAAGATATCAAAAACCCTGAAATTTATTTGTCCATGGACATATATATAACAGCATGACATTTAAGCAGATTTGTAGCAAATAGTATATATTCTGAAATCCCCAGTTTTATCAATTTCCATGTTAAGAATCTGCCTAAAACATATCTGTTTTCATTGCAGCATACCCTAAAATATTTATGCATTGACTATTATCTATAGCATTAACAACAATTGCCATATCTCTACCATGCTAGTAACTGGAAAAAATTTGGGAGGATTTGAGGTATAGCAACTGTCAAAGCATTATGTGCAGTTGTTTGACTAAGAGCATAGAAATAAAGGCTGAGGACTGAGGGATGACACACTGTACAAAAGCTAAACATAATGGTTAGAGAGAAAAAAAATGGAAGAAAAAGATTGAGGGGAAATTACTATGTTTGAAGAATTATTGATATAAAGAATTGCTGTCCAGTGCTAACATAGAAACTGAGACTGTCATCCCTTATCACAGAAAAAACACACTGAGCAGTGCCTTGACATATACATGACTATGTAAGGAAGGTGGCCCAGTTTCGAAATTAGCTGCATAAACTTTCTTCAGAAAAGGACAGTATTGTTATTAAAATATTTTCACTTCCTGGTGACCCTATCTCTCTATAAGGAGATATATATATATATCCTTATAAATATAGATATATTTTTATATATCCTTATAAAATAAGAATAAATAAGTAGACTCATAGCTAGTAGCAGTCAGATTATTTTATTTAAAAACTTAAATGCTTCAGGCCAAAAATGTACCAAGACCTGCTATAAGACCATAATGGCATAAAAAATCACAGTCCAATGCTCAAAATTTCCTCCATATTCTGCCTAATTACCTAGTATGGAAGTGTTCTTTCCGTACTATATTTTGTATTATAAAATATAAGATCTACTTCTGCTTTCCTGTGCTCAAGGTATAATTTAAGGGTAAAAATAAAGTAATAATCCTTCCTGTTCAAACCGTCTTCCCAACTTGCCTATGTCTAGGCCCAAATTTTGAGAATGTTAAAGAAACCTCACCTTAAATCTCAACATGGAGTTAATTTTCTCCTGCATACCATAACTCGGATTAAGGAAGCAGCAGTTGTCCTCAATAGTAAGTGTCTATTTTCCCAGATATCTTGGATTTTCAAGTTCATTATTCAAAGAATGTTACATGTTTTCTCCTGCTGTAATATCTTTAAACCATTAAGAGGTTGACAAGTGATGGTAATCAAACAAAAAAAGGAAGCAGGGATGGTCACTGTCTTACAAACAGGAAAAACAAGAGAAGATGAAGTAAACTAATTAATTAAGTTGATGAAATAAAGTTAATGAGGTTAATTAATTTTCCTATATCTTACAGACAAAATTGAAACATGAAATCTGTTTCTGAATTCCTAGGCTCATGATTTAACCAGTTTTTCTTCTCATCTGTGTAATCTGGGTTCAAAAGGCATAAGTAGATATTTTGAGTGACTCTCTCTCTGATACCAGCATATACGTCTCTATTGTATTAAAAGGATGTAAAAAGACTTGATTTTGAGAGACAAAACAACCAAAACCCAAAGAAAATAGTGGTCAAGTCTGTAAAGTATTTTAAATGCAATTCTTCATGCTTGTTCACATCAATTATTAAAGGTCTTTGTTATATATGAATTCAAAGCTGTACCCAATCTTCTTGCAGTCTTCATTTATAAACACAAGTAGCTAAAGTGATGTCAGTGCAAACCAGAAAGGAAATCATACAAGCAAAATGAAAACCCGAAATAGGTTCATCCTAGGCTCTAGTAATTTTTTTTACTTTCGGATTTGACTTTTCCAGACCATTTATGCAAGGTATAATTTTGCTTTGCTGAAATCTGCTTTGCTGAAAGGAAGAGAAGATTTTTGCCTCCAATGTGTCTTTCAAAGAATTACGGAGAATAAATCAGAGACCATCAATGGGAAATAAATGTGAAAGTATACTCATATTTCAAGAGCATGCAATCCTGATGTGATTTTGAGGGGGCCAAATACTTTCATTAATTTTGAAAATAAAAGTTACATACTACCTAAACTGCTGCAAAAATCAGGAAAATGCCATTTCTATAAGCTACTTCACAAAAATATGACCTAAAAGACTTCTTAAAGAAATTGTCATGTCCAACAGAAATTATTAAAATCATCTGATATTTCCATGTACCTGATGCATAAATTTTGAATAAATTCACTGTTTTATTGGAAAGGTGTTGTGAACATATTCCTAAAAGGAAATGGACATCTATTCCTATATTTTGGTAGTGATGCATGAATATCTAATCTGTTTGAAGAATGTCTCCTGAACTCCTGTTTCTCAGTGTTGTACCTTAAAATAAACAAACACACACAAAAAACCCTAAAGCAAAACCTGAGTTAGTCCATCTGATTTGATGTGTCCTTTTCAGTGAGGAGTGCTAGAAAGGAAGATTTAAGTCAGATTGTTTCTCCCAGTAGCTCTGTGAACTTGACCTGTTCAGGGATTTTCTGATTTCTCTATAGAGGCCCTGCCCTCTACTGAATAAAATAACTTCTTAGTATTTTTTTGTTTCCTATTATACAAAGGAACCAATTCAACTGTGAACAAGATTTCTTCCAGCTCTTCAGGCATCTAAAGAATCAGTACCTAATTCCTAGTTGCTAGACCAAAATATGTCTTCCTTTTTACTGCATAGTGCCTGTCTCCACAGAGACATTCTGCAAGTAGGGGTGATGCTGATTTGGAAATGAACGAGAATTCAAAGAGATGTTATTATATATTTTCTCTATTAAATATTTCTCTATTCAATTCATAGGTAGAGACTACAAGTGTGTGACCTGAGTAGTACATTTTTGTTGTTTTCTAGATTCAAAGCTATGTTTATAGCATGGTCAGTTTATCTGCTACTTGCAAATAAGTAAAGCAAAGTTCATCTTGCTAGTCCTATGCACCTAGGAAATTATTGAGGAATACCTTTGGTTTTGACAAAGGTGCTCTGAAACTACTACTGCATTTAGTAGTTCTTAAGAATAAGGAAGAAATCATGCAAATTTTTTACAGCGACAACGTGAAGAGATTTTGCCCCTTGCTGTTTTAAAGAAAAGAAATGCCAAAGATTATACAAACTGCAAAGCAAGTGCCTACTGCAAATAATTTGAAGGGTCCATGGGGGGCCATGAAGATGATCAGAGGGCTGGAGCATGTCTCCTATGAAGACAGGCTGAGATAATTTAGCTTGTACAGCTTGGAGAAAAGAATGCTCCGCTATGACCTAATTGTGGCCTTCCAGCACCTGAAGGGAGCCTACAAGAAAGCTGGGCTTTTGACAGCAGCATGTAGTGACAGGACAAGGGGGAATGGCTTCAAACTGAAATGGAGTAGATTTGGATTGGATATGAGGAAGAAATTCTTTGCAGTGAAGGTGCTGAGGCACTGGCACAGGTTGCCCAGAGGAGTTATGGGTGCCCCATCCCTGGAAGTGTTCAAGACTGAATTGGAAGGAACTTTGAGCAATCTGGTCTAGCGGAAGGTGTCTCTGCACATGGCAGGACGCCTAGATGATCTTTAAAGTTCCTTCCCGCCAAAGCCATTCTATGATTCTATGATTTATTCCTGAAGATTCAAGTCAACTCTTCGTGTACTTAAACATTGTGCCATGTTGTCATTCCTACACCACCCTGATTTATAGCATAGGTTTCTTCAATGTACAACTGCTTCTGCCACTCATCTTCAGTGTAAAGGGATAAAATAATTATACTTTTGACTCACCAGCTATACTATTTTTCATGTATTTGCTACCTTGCAGGAGGGCTCAGCATAAAGTAAAAGAGAATATTATCTGCTTTGTGCTGAACTAGCGTCTCTATTTTGTTAGACTTTGTATTTGCAAGTAACGTGTTTATAAAATGCATCTACTGACTGATGAAGATTATCTATATAGGAAGGACAGTGGAAAGAAACATGGCGTATACTGTCATTTAACATTTCTTTTGCCAAAAGTATTTGCTGCCTGCAAACACTTTTGCAGTTAAAGAAATACCTTTCACAACATGGCCAAATAGTTGAATGCCAGCTGTGCATGTTTCACTGCTAAATTTCACACTGATTCTGTTTGGCTTTCAGCAAGATCTTTTTTCATATGTTTCTCTTTTACTTTCTCCGTCTTCTAAATTGGTATACTCTGCTTGCCTCCTTAATATCTTCAAGATGTAAACAATGGTTAGGAAATAAATATTGATTTTCTGCATTTAGTTGTGGAAAGCAGAATTCAATTTTAATCATTGGAAGTGTTTTCCACAGAATTAATGAAAAATGATCAAAGAAAAGTTTGCATCCTTAATAACAGGTACAATTTCACTTCTTTTCCCATTTATGCTCTGATAAACATAATCAAGCTGATTGATACCTTAACCCATGAAGAGTAATGGATCAAAGTCTGGTACAAGTTGATAAGAAGTTTCCTTCTGTTTACTTCTTAGTTCAAATCAGAAATAAATGGAAGTCAAGGGCTTTTGGGAGTCACAGTACTCAGATCACAAGTTTATGACAGCTTATGGAGACTGGTGATGACAACAAATATAATGCTTTTCTTCTAAAATTATTTATAGGTAACCCACTATTAACCAGCAAAGTCAATGTTATAATAAATGTTTTGGATGTCAACGAGTTTCCTCCCGAAATTTCAGTTCCATATGAGACATCTGTATGTGAAAATGCCAAGCCAGGACAGGTATTTCAAATTTGTAATGCTTGCTCTTTTGCTTTCTGTTTCCTTATTATTTTAAGCAGTAGAAATTTCTGTGTTTAAAAATGATATCATGGTCGGAATTCTTCTACAAACAAAATGTTTGTGTTGGAAATATGTATTGGAATTCAGTTTGTTGACTTTTATGGCCTATTTAAAGTCTTTTTTTTTTATTTTCTCTGATTGTATGGGCCTCAGCTGCCCTTTGCTGTGCATTTAATAGCTATGAGATAAGGAAGAATCCCTTTCTTAAAGGGTTATAACTGTGATAGAGGTAGTAGCAGAAAAAGTGAGGCATAACTATTCAACCAAGAGCAATTACTAGCATTCTAATATAAAAAATAAATATTAAATACCATAAATATAGGGCAAATCTTTCTGATTTTCATCAAGTATATCAAAGCAAGACCTTCTGAGTTCTCTGGTGATTACAGTATTCAGACTTTTTGCCTCTACTGTCCAGCATATTAAGGGGATGACAATAATCCAGCAGGATTTCACTTTAAATAGTTTAAATTTATGTTCACTTTGCACTTCTACAAAACTACTTCTTTGAAGAGTGAACTGACTTCAGAATTAATCTGGTTTCAGGTGATACAGACCATCACTGCAGTAGATAAAGATTTGTCACCAGCAGGGCAAAGGTTTTCCTTCAAACTGTCATCTGAGGCTTCCAACAAACCAAATTTCACAGTCCATGACTACAGAAGTAAGTTGGTTACACATATCTCTCTTTCAGAGCAGCAGACTGTGGTTACAATGACAAATATGTTTACTTTGAGTTACAGTTGTGTCTACAGACTTAACTTTTTTATTTGACATTTCTAATTGCTTAACTCTCTGGGACCTATATTAATATAAATTCAGGTCTTGCACCTTTTCTTATTTTTAGGGGCAGGAATTGTCAGAACACCAAAGGCTGAGATTTCCCTACAGGCCTTCAAAAACACTGCTACCTGTTTTATTTTCTTCCTTTTATCATTCAGTATCTCAGGAAGAATCCATATGCCAATGCAGGTATACCTTTAAACAAGGCACTGTTGCTGTCTTGTTTAAATACTATGACTTTGCTAACCATTTTCAAAGTACCCAGATATTGTGCTTTCTTGAGGATGCGTAGTCCTGCAGAGGAGTGAGTTCTAAATATGGACAGTACTGCTGAAGTACAACACCCTTAATAATTTGGAGATTTATACAACTGACATCTCTGATTTTTCTTCCAATTTTTGTTATAACTGAATATCTTTTTTTTCCTTATTAACTTGAACTCTTTTGTTAGACAGCAAAGAACAAACCAAGATAAAAAAAATCAGTCTTTTCTTCTACTGCAAGCATCTTCAAGGATGTAGTCTTGTGAACAGACACAGTTAAAATAAAATAAACTGTAGTAAATTTTCACCACTAACTACTTTAATCAAATAAGAGAAAAAGAAGTATTTCAGCTATTAGATGATCATTAAATAACTGTGACAAGCTTTTGACATAAAGGATTTGCTTTACACTTCAAAGAAAGAACACCTAAAGCCATTCAACAAAGTTCAAAAACATTCAGTTGTGAAGGCTATAAGTATCACTGTTTAAAAAAGCATATAGTTCTCAATTTTTTTAATTGCTGTTTTCAATTTAAATTTGCAATTACATCGGTAGTGAAGTAAATACTCCTTTCTTGAGAATTAAGTGATCCAAATCCTTAAAAGTGCTAGAAATAAATAATACCTATTGAAAAAAAAAGTGCAAAAGCCTTTTTTTTAGCTTTTTTTTAGCCTTTAAGAAAACTGTATCTAAAATTATGTATTTGGCCCACATTATTTTTGAAGCCATGCACTATTGACATTGTTATGTAATAGAAAGCTAAAGCCAACTACATAAACTAACAACTATTTAATCCTGAAGAAACTTCAGAAATAAATAAATTTGAAAAAACAAATTATATTTATTTTCTCTTTATGTATAGCTCTCCTGTGAAGCTGATACAATGAAATGGGTTATTCCCAAACTTAATAGTGACTTTTATCTTTGTGTGTCATAGGCAGTTAAAAAGTTTGAACAGATGAGCAAAGAACTTTACTTAAGGACTCCTAAATAGAGAATACAGTAAGACCATTCATAATATTGTAGACATGAATAATAGTATCTTATAAAACCAAAACTATGTAGATCTAAAGCATTTTATCAAAGGCCATTGAAACAGTCTTCTTGAGACAGCTCAATTAATATGAAGGAAAACTTTACAACAGATTTAAGTTCCCTTAATTCTGTTCTTGGAAGATTAGGGCATTACTCCTCTCTGGAACATATTTCAAGGCCCATATGGGTAGAGTCTTAGAACATAAATACTATATATTTCTAAATGCCTCAATTTTTTTTTTGGTAAAGATTTCTTTCAAGCAAGAGTTTTAATTTATTTTTTTCTTTTCTGTTTCCTAAAATATCATTTAACTTCACCAAGTTTTTTGGTGGTTTTTTTGTTTGTTTGTTTTTGTTTCTGGGTTTTTTTTTGTGATTTTTTAAATTTGTTTGTTTGTTTTTCAAATAATTACAAACTTTTGCTTTAAATAGAAAACTTCTCAGGTAATTTTAACAGATTTAATTAACCAAAAGAATCTTTAAACTTAGTAAGTCTATATAGTAATTACAGTTTTTGCAAAGTGTGCTTAGCATATGAGTTTGGTGAGGAAATTTTTCAAATATTATTAGGTAATTAAATTTCCCTGTTCAAACCAGAAATGTTGACACTGAGATGACTTTGGGTCTCAATAATCTGATAATGAAGATTCACTACTGTATAAAAAGAAGTGCAATATCCTGATAAAAAAGTGGAAACCACCAAGACACATGCTTTTAAAAGCATTTCTTAACACTTAGGAAAAAAAAAAGAAAAAATAAGAAAGAAGTATGCTATTTGTTACAATATAAGGGACAAAAACCCCATAAAAACTTTTTTTCATCATCTATGATTACAGAGGTATTAGAAAAATATCTGTCCAAACAAAAACCCTGTCTTGCAATAACTTCTCCCTTTTGTTTGCCAAAAAGGCGGAGGAGGGTCTGCTCTGTGCACAATTTAGAGATGTAATAGCACAACCTTATTTTCACAACAGAAATATTTTAAAAACAAGTGACATTTTCTTTTAAGCTAGCAATTATGTCAGTAACAAGCAGGTACTATGTGAAAGGAATTTTTTTCTTTTTTTTTGTGGACACAGTGTTGTTCACTGTGGTACAATTAATTTACTTTTACAAGTAAAGGTGGCATTTAAAATTTTTAAATAAATCAAGAAGCCCTAATCCCTGTGCTATTCTATACAACTGAAAATCATGGGTGGTCTGATACTTCAACAAGTGTAACATTCTTGTGCTGCACCCAAGAGAACCCAGGCCCCATACTTCAGAATATAACTTAATGAGGACTGGAACGAGACAGGAGCTCAAGATTGCCTTTCAGCAGCACTGAGATCAACCCACCGTGTTAAGAGAAGTGATGCCCTGGCAGAGCTGGAGTGCTTCCAAAGGGACTGCAGATCTCCCTCTTCCTGCTTTGCTGGCCTCTGCTCTCTAGAGGGCAGCTTCCATGTGGAGTACATTTCATTGCTTATGTAAGAGAGAGAATTTCCTTTTCTCACACTTATCCTATAAAATAATTTAATGCCAACAGACTGAAGAACCAGAAGCTATCTCAGCTTCTCCAGGCTCTTCTGTGTAGAGTTCAAACACCTGCCTGTGTTCATATTCACAAAAGAACTTTGAAAAATTGGAAGGGATCATAAAAGAGCAACTAAAAGTGTTCAAAATCAAGGAGCTTAGAGGTTGATCTGATTGATTCTTCTCAAAGGATGATTGAAAGTCATTTAGTCGCATTATAAGCTATCAAAGTGATCTTCAGTGTTGCAATTAGAAGAAAAAAGTAAAAGAACATAAATAAGTCTAAAAATAGAAATACAGAAAAAATAATAGAAATAAGATTACATTGAATGTCTTCAAATTAGCTCTTAGACTTTTTATACAGCGCAGGTGATTAATCACAGAGAGAAAGAAAAAGCTGAACTAGGAAGCTGGTTTGATTCAAACTGTTCTGAGACATTTTTCCTTTTCAAAACTAAATGTAACTGAACTTGACCTGTCCATGTTTGAGTCTGATAAAAAGGAAGTGTCTGAAGCATTTTTTTTATCCATACACCTTCACAATAGTATCTAATTATAACATAGCTAATTTTGAATACTTAGGGTTCCTTCTTATTGTCCTTAATCAGAACTTCATACCAGTATTTGAGTGTGAAATTCAGAGCCCTTAATGCTTCTACTTAGTAACAAACTTCCAAGGCATGAAAATCATCATGTGACATCTTGTAAAAATATAATAAAGAACATGGGTGAGATGGAAAAATGGTAACTGCAGCAACTGCAGCAGGTTACTTTCACTCAGTTCTGACATCTCATTAATCCCCTGCTAAATTAATTTTGGTTTTGCTTTTAAGGTCATTCTTTTAATCTTTGCATCATTTCCTTGCTACTTTTTTTTGATTCAGGAAAAGCAGCAATAAGTAACTGGGAAGAAATGACAAAGTCTAGAAGTGGATTAATTGATGGAAACTGTACTGATTTTCAAGTACTCAGTTCATTTCTCTAGTTATTTGTAATGGGGAGGGAAAGCTAAAATGATTGCATATTGTGCAGGTATATTACTTTTTATTTTTAAGGAAATTAAATAGTTGATAGAGACATGCTTCTGAATTCATATGCAATCAAAATCCCTTGGACCACAGCCTTGGAATGTAAGGTGATAAGGAGAAAAAACCTGAAAAGTCTTCAGAATCATACTTGTAATGTTTTGTTTGGGGTTTTTTTTAGTTATTATCTTCTTTGAAATTTCAGCTGTTAACAGGTTTAAAAGAAAAGAAATATTGTTTAAGGCTCTGCAAAAAATTACTGTACCAGTCAGAACACAATACCTTCTGTAATGACAAAGCGGGGCAATTACAGAATGCATGTCATTCACCAGGTTTCAAATACAAAATACCAGCCTGTTACTGAAGGTGATACAAGCTATAATATGAAATTAAGTACGCAATAAAAATCTGCTAATGGCTGTCGTGTTTTACAGACAACACAGCTGGGATTGAAACCAGGAGAAATGGCTACAGCAGAAGGCAGCAAGAGCTGTATTTTCTTCCAGTAGTAATAGAAGACAGCAGTTACCCTATCCAGAGCAGCACAAACACTTTGACTATCCGTGTTTGCAGATGTGATTCTGATGGCACCATCCAGTCCTGCAATGTGGAAGCAATCTTCTTACCAGTTGGCCTCAGCACAGGAGCTCTGATTGCAATCTTGTTGTGTATTATTATACTTCTAGGTTAGTTCTCATGAAACCCTGCAAAGTGCATTACTCTGATTATTCACTAACCACCTAGTGTTTAACAAAGCAATGGAAAATGTGTGGCAGTTTATTTCTAGAAGAATATCCCAAAGCCCTGACCATGGCCATGAATCTTCCAATCCATGCAATATCTCTTATTGCATGAAGAAAATCAGCTTTCAGTTGGAATGCAAATCACAATTTTTTCTCTGAAATGGTTATAAATATCTTTCTTGAAATATTCAATTTTTAGATTATTACTAAGGTTACTCACAGTAACAAGAGTAAGGACATAGTAAGAGCCTTTATTTAATTCTTCATGACCACTTGAACAAAAAGAGAATGAAGAAATGGAGGAAGAGAAAATTATTGTAACATAGATTCCTACTGGTCATATCCATATTAAGCTTTGCAGGAAGATTATTTATTTCAGTCAGGCATGGATTTCTTAAGGTGGCATTGTTATTTCTTCTACCTTATATTTATATACAGTCTTATTTACAGCATATCCAAAGTGCATCTTACTTGTAATATAGCCTTAATCTACCACTAATGAAATAAAAACAACTTTATAGCTTACACAGGCACAATGTGAGATGCAGAAATCAGACTAAATCTTACAAATGCTGGCCTATGCCTCATTTTGATTCTAGTGGCTTCCAAGGTCCCATGATAGCCTAATGAGTATCCAAAAACAGCTCCTGACACAGAATATAATGTGTGGATACCTCAAGGTTATGTAAATAGCTTCTGAGTAAGAGTGGATAAAAGTCAGAATTTCTGCTTTAAAAATTATGTTGTGAGAAAAATGCTTTTTTTCAAATCAGAACAAGAATGGCAAATGGTCACAGTTCCCATGGAGTAGCAGTTAAAATCACAAATACACTCATTCTGAAGAATTTAAAACAAAACCAAAAAATCAGCTAAATAAAATAACTTACATCAGTTTTTTTGAATCAAGAAGAATCCCGTCTCCTTTGCCACAATTCCAGTTAGAGCAGGATGGATACCCTTCAACTTCTCTGGGCAGCATATTCCACTCCTTGACATCTTGGTGATAAAGAAGTTTTGGGTTTTTTGCATTTTAATGGAATTTTCTGCATTTCAGTTTGAGCCCATTGCCTCTTGTCCTGTGACAGGACACCACTCAGAAAAGCCTGGCTCTTTCTTTACTTCCATCCATCAGGTATTTATTCACATCGGTAAGATACCCCTAAGCCTTCTCTTCTCCAGAATGAACAGACCTGGCTCTCTTAGCTTCTTCTCCTGTGGCAGATATTCCCATCCCTTAATCATCTTCATGGCTCTACATGGGACTCTCTTCAGGGAGTCCCTCTCTGTCTTGTATTGAGGAGCTCAGAACTGGGTCCTGAACTCCAAGTGTGCATAAGCAGAGCTGAGCAGAGGGCAATGGTCATCTCACTAGACCTGCTGACAATGTTTCTCCTAATGCAGTCCCAAATGCTGTTGAACTTCTTTGGGCACATTGATGGCTCATGGGGAACTTGTTGTCCACCAGGATCGCAAAGCCTCATCTATCAAGCTGCTTTCTGGTCATTTAGCCAACAGCATCTACAGTATGCAGTTACTCCTCTCCGTGTGTGGGACTTGGAATTTCTATGTTGAACACCATGGACTTCCCTTTGGCTCACTCCCTCAGTCTGATGAGATCCCTTTGAATGGTGGAACAACCATTCTTTTTTATTGCCTGAAAACTTACTGAGGGTGCACTCAATCCTACCATCTAGGCTATTTATGAAAATACTGAACAAAAGTAGTCCCAGTATCAAATCCTGTGATACTTTATTAGTGACTCGCCTCCATATGGTCTTTGAAATGTTGCTCACAACCTTTACAGTCTGGCAGTTTGGCAGCTTTGCAATCTACCTCACCATCTGCTTCTATAGTCCACACTTTCTCAGGTTTTCTGAGAAGATTGTTATGAAAGATAGTATCAAAAGCTTTGATGAAGTTAGGATAAAATTAATGCACTTTTCTCCCTTCATCAACCAGTCATCTCATTGTAGAAGTTTATAAAGTGAGTTAAGCACAATTTCACCCTCATAAATCCATGCCTGCTACTCTTATGCCCCTTCTTAGTTTCCAGAATTATTTTCTCCTAAAAATCAAGGTGAGACTGACTGGCCACTTCTTCCCTAGCACATTCTTCTTGCTCTTCTTGAAGACAGGAGTGACACTTGCTCCAGTCCTCAGAACCCTCTCACAGTCCCCATGACCTTTCAAAAATTACCACAAATAGCCTCACAATGATAGCAGCCACCTTCCTCATCATTCATGTGTGTATCTCACCATATCCCATGTACTTGTGTGTCCAGTTTGTTTAAGTATACCCTAAACTGATCCTCTTCCACCAAGGATAAGTCTTTCTTATTCCAGCCTTCCCCCTGGTCTCAGAGACATGGGATTACTGAAGGACAACTTTACCAAAAAAGACAGAGTCAAAGAAGCTGCTGACTAGGTTGGCCTTTTCTGTGTTATTTGGCAACAGCTCCCCTGCCCCATTCAGCAGTGGGCCCATCTTTACTCTACCTTTCTACCTTTTTTTTTGGTCTTACTTGAACAAGCTCTTTTTCCTGCACTTCATGTGCCTCCTGAGACAGCACCACACGTGCTTTGTCTTTCCTAACCTCATTCCTGCGTGTTCAGACTGTCACTGTATATTCCTCCTGGCTCACCTGTAGTTGTTTTCAACACTTAGATGCCTCTTTTTTTTATCACTGAGTTTAGTCGAGAGCTTGTTAATCATCAATGCAGGCCTCCTGCTGCCTTTTCTTGATTTGCTGCTCCTGAGGTTGGACCACTGTTGAGTTTGGAGGAGGTAATACTTGAAAATCAGCCAGCTTTCCTGGACCCCTCTTCTCTCCAGAGCCTTATAACATGTGATTTTTTGAGGCAGATCCCTGAAGAGGCCGAAGTGTATTGCATAAAAAGCTAAAGTAGGATTACTTTTTCTGTATTTCAAAAATTCCAAATTCAAAATTATTCAAATTATTTATTATTCAAAATTTCAAATTATTTTCTTTTTTTTAATACTCTGTGGGCTGGTTTTTTGGTTCACTTTTTTATTCTTGTCTTCAAAGTGTAGATTTAGGGTTCTTTTCTCTATTTTACTATGGAAGACATATATATATATATAAAATCACATCTCTGTCTCTCTGACTCAAAAAACTGAAGTGTTGTACANAATCAGCCAGCTTTCCTGGACCCCTCTTCTCTCCAGAGCCTTATAACATGTGATTTTTTGAGGCAGATCCCTGAAGAGGCCGAAGTGTATTGCATAAAAAGCTAAAGTAGGATTACTTTTTCTGTATTTCAAAAATTCCAAATTCAAAATTATTCAAATTATTTATTATTCAAAATTTCAAATTATTTTCTTTTTTTTAATACTCTGTGGGCTGGTTTTTTGGTTCACTTTTTTATTCTTGTCTTCAAAGTGTAGATTTAGGGTTCTTTTCTCTATTTTACTATGGAAGACATATATATATATATAAAATCACATCTCTGTCTCTCTGACTCAAAAAACTGAAGTGTTGTACATTTCTATTTGTTTGCAAAGCAGGCCAGCAGGAAAATTATTTGATACTTTCTCCAGCAGTACAGCAAGCACTTAGGAAAGTCAGACTCATATGTCAAAGAGCAAATCATTATTCATTGGCTATAGCACTGCTAAGCACTGCTCTTTTCTGAGGACAAAAGTCTCTTTGATTGCTTGTGGCTTTCAAAGAAAGATATAATGATGTGTCATCAGAGTACTAAGTTATTTCTGTGTGTGTCTTAACTTCAGTTGTCTCTCGTTACAGTCATTGTGGTACTCTACGTAGCGCTACGGAGGCAGAAGAAAAAGGACACCCTGATGACCTCTAAAGAAGACATCAGAGATAATGTTATCCATTATGATGATGAAGGAGGTGGAGAAGAGGACACCCAGGCTTTTGACATAGGTGCGCTGAGGAATCCCAAAGTGATTGAAGATAACAAAATACGCAGGGACATAAAACCAGACACCTTGCGTTTTACGCGCCACAGACCACCAGCAGAAGATAACACAGACATAAGAGATTTCATTAATCAAAGGCTGAAGGAGAACGATGTAGATCCATCTGCACCCCCTTATGACTCCTTGGCAACCTATGCTTATGAAGGAAATGGATCTTTTGCAGAGTCTCTCAGCTCTATAGACTCCCTCACCACAGAGGCAGATCAGGATTATGACTATCTGAGTGACTGGGGACCTCGTTTTAAGATCTTGGCAGACATGTTTGGAGAAGAAGAAAGTTATAATCCAGACAAAGTCACTTAAATACAACTGCAACAGTGAAATTAAGAGAAAAGCAAACCAACAACAAATTTAAAAGATAAACCTAAGCTTTATATAGGACACAATTACTTTGATTACAAAAGACAGCAATCGTTTCCAGCAAGTTACTTCATTTATCATACTGTCAGTTTTGGCTTGATTTGCGAAAGAATGATAAATCCTGTAACATACACAGGTTTTTGTTGTTGTTATTTTGTTACTCTGGAATTACACTGAGACAAGCTCAGGCCTACAAGGTGCAATTTACTGACCTGACTTAGAAAGAAGGTAGCTTCCTGGCATCACGGTGGAAGAGTGGTAGCTTTTTCGTAATTCCACTAAAGTGCCTATTGAAACTTTTATCATTTAAGTGGTAAACTGTCTGCTGTGATGGTGTTACAAAATTGAATGGTAATCAGACACGAACTTTAAGACAAGAAGCAATAGCAACATGCTGACTTCTTTTAGAAAAAAAATGGAGATCACTTCCTGGAGTATCTAATGACTAGAACTGTGGGGGAGGAGGGGGGTGTGTACATTGTGTTTGGGGGTTATGTTTGCTGTCTTTTTTTTTAAAGAAAACAGTATGTTGAGACATCATATTTCTTCTTCTAAGGTTTCACAGAAAATTTGAATTTAAAATGCTATTGCTTACTCTGAAGATGTAAAGTCCAAATTAAAAAGGAAAAGATCTTAGCATACATCAATGAATATTTAAAATGTTCATACAAATATTACATTTTTCCAAAATAAAAAAAAGATGAAAGCAGCTATTCCTTTATGTGAAGGAAATTTCCCTTGGCTCTCCCTCTTCTTTTGAAATGAGACTATTATTAGAACATAAAAGTGGAGAGGGCTTTTAAAGACTATTATTGTATTTTTTCTACCAAGACACCTTTTCCCTTGTAAGTATCACTACAGAAGTACATGTAAAGAACTCCACACCACTTTTCTTTGCAGTTAGATTGTTACTCTGTAGGCACCATAAGCATATATATTATAAATATAGTTATTTTTCCATTGGTCATCTGCCACAGTTCAGCATAACACTGTATTTCACTACCACACCCACAGGAAACATTTTAAAAAACCTTTTGAAGTTGGACACTTTATAAATTTTGTTCTTGACAAAATTTAAACAGAAGCAGAATAAAAATATAAACCAGCACTTTTGTCCACTCTTTATGTATGTACCCATGCCTAAGTGTAGCTCTGCAGATGACAGAAGTCCAGACATGCACAAGGCATTATGCCTTGGAAGATCTCTTGCAAAACTATTTTATGTGACTTTTTCTGATGATCTAAGGCATAGATATTTTGTTAGACAATGGTTTATGGCCCCCAAAGTGCATATATCCTTATATTCTCCTTCCAAAGTCTCTGCAGTGCTATACAATCTGTTTGAGCTCTACTCATGATTAATGGCACTGTCAAGGTCAGCCTAAGTCTTTCTTGAACCAGAAGTTTTTTCTTCACCTCAAGTCTATAGCTTACCTTTCATATAGCTAAAGAATTAATAACTATCAGATATACTTAGCTCAAAAGTCTGATATTAATGTGCAAAAGTTTCCCTTTACCTTCTGGGAGAAATGTAAAGATATGCCAAAGTTATATAAATTAATCTCTCAATGTAACTTTTAAAGGTGCATATTATAAATGCATTTTGGTTCATTCAGCACAATTGGACAGGGCTGCATCAAAAGCCTGATTGGTGTACCTTCTACCACCAGCACTCTGAGGAAGAGACACCATCTATGGCAACAAGGAAGTTTTGTGGTTTTTATTGTTTTCAGGAAAGGTATCCTATGTTGCCTGAAAGACAGACTAAACCAATAAAAGCTCTCTCCTCACAGGACAGGGAAGCAGATGAAGTGATGGAGCCCATTTGACAGCACAGAAATTTTCGTGTGGAAGATAATGTTTTAAATTTTCACACATCTTGACAGCATATCAAAAGCAACTTGAAACTGCAGCGTGGGCCTAAAACAGAGAACTGGGAAAAAAGGAGAAATATTTATATTTTCTGCTAGTCACAACTGAGACTTGATTCATACAAGTCACACTTTTGGAAGCAATTAGCAAAGCTTCCTCACGTAGTGTATGCATGGCAATGCTTCCTACCCTGTTGCCACTGCTAACAGAAACATCTGACGCTGCTCATTTTCAGATGTGCAGTCCTGCAGCCAAACTCTGCTCTTAGCAACTATGTTAGTCCTTTATATGCCTTTCACTGGTAAAATCAACATATGTGAGAGCAGTGTTTAACTTTTTGACACCATGAGGCATGCTTGCTCCTGAGGAAATTCTCTGTATGTGTAGCACATACTGGCTGAACATTAGTTGTCTTGACTAGGTAAGCATTTGTTCTAATCTGGACAGCCTTTATGTGAGCTTGACATGCAAAATGGGTAGACAGAAAATGTGATCTTTAACATGCTGCTACACACAATCTGTATGTGAGAGTGAGTTGCTGTATGTTAAATAAATACCAAATAGAATAGCAAGTGTATATTTTTGACATTTAAGATATTTGTAGCTGAGATGTTGCCATCACATAATTAATACACATCCAAGAAGATTTAGAAAAAAAAACATAATATGTAATTTCTAAAAAAATTGTCCTAAAGATATATATAATTAAAATATTTGAAGACCATTTTTGAAAAATGATCAAACAATTTCAACTTAATGGGGTATTTTTTTGTAAACAGCTCTGTAGAACTAAAGAATTGTTTTTCATTTATGCATAACCTGGTATCACAGAAATTTGTGTTTAATTTCATGTTCTTTCACTCCCTTTCTAGAAGATGCTTGTCAGGTTTTTAACACCCTAATTTTTAAAAGGCAATTAAAGAAATATGAAATTTACAAGAATTAAAATATGCCAAGGAATCTGAGATGACATGAAGTCGATAGGATTAGCAAGCCCCAGTGCACATGTAAATTGTATCAGTTAATTACTTTTAGTTTTGCACAGTATATCTTAAAAAAATCTCTACAAACCCTTGCACAGTCAAGATGTTAAAGTGGATGTCTCTCTTTCTGCCAAAACCTCAAATTCTATCAGTGTAAAGAAGCCAAGAAAATGTATAAAAGACACAGAACTGAGAGAACTTTTTTTTTAATTTCAAAAAATAGGGTACTAGTGCACACACATTTAACATCATCTCAAATGTCCCAACAGTGCATCCTCTGCAAATCACAACATTCTGTAAAACGTCTTCTGCATATGAAGTAATTGAAATACCTCACTGGCACAGAGAATTCCACTTTTTAAGTTAAATATTTATGACATACACTATTGGTGCTGAAATAAAGAGATAAGTGTAAAGCATTCAGCTAAGAGTGGAAGTACCTAAGGAAAGTCAACTATTAAACTTACATCATAGACATACAGAATTGAAGACAAATGTATAACAGAACATCTGAAAGGAATTTCAGGGAAAAAGGAAAAATTCTTCCCAGCCCTCTCAAGAAAACTGAAAATATCAATACTTAGGGAATTTCTCTATGGAATCAGAATATAAAAGATTGTTAAGACACAATCACACAAATCTGAAATTACTGCTATTCTCATAACACAGATCTGCGAAATGACAGTGAGTCAAAGAGCAAGGATATGGAAAGCAATTACAGTAGATTATGTCTCCTGCACAAAGATATGGTTGAATATTTTATACTTTCATGATTTTTACTTATTTTATATATTGGTTAAATTTTGCTGTTTAAAATGCAATCACAGTTACTGAGGATTTACTCTAGGTTTTGAAAGCAGAGTTCATTACAAAGCAAAGACCAATAAGTGACTGAATAGTTTATTAATAATATTGTTCTAGAGATTACCTTCAAAATATTCTTGCAATAAGAATTCCATATCCATACAAACACAGCCTATCCTTTACACTGCTAAAAGTTTGGTTCTGCAGTTACTATATTCATGCTAGATTTATCTCCATTATTAATATGAGAGTTATTAAGACTGTGTTGCTATGGAATAGCAGATCTCTGCTGAATGAATACAGGAATAAAAGGTAATAATTCACTGGGTTGAAGGCATTTAATATTACATTAATGACTGTATTTTACTTTTGAGATTTGGGGTTGTACTTTTTTTGCAGTTATATTATTACTTTTATTATTATTATTATTTTTATTAGCATAGACATTCAAATCCTGTGTGTATAAAAACATCTTTGAGCTCTGAAAAACTTAATGAAAGCAAATAATGAAATGACCCTCAATAATAACCCTACTGAGGTGACATTTAAGTGTGAATGAAAATCAAAGTTTATATTACACTCATTCACCTTTTCATAATGGAAAATCTATAATAACCCGAATCCTTTTCTGTTCTTATTTAAATTAAGAATCAGATAAATTATCAGAACACCAGCAACCATTGCTATTTTGAGCAAAACTAAGGTAAGTTCCTGGAGTTTTCTAGTGGGCTTTTGGGGTTTTTTAACCTATTTATTTAATTGAAAGGCTTATTTTATTTTTTTATTCAACTTTACCTTTCAACTACATTCCCCAGGTAATTTTTTTTAATCTTATTTTTATATCTGTTTTTCCAATCAAATTGCTTCCCAGGACTCAGGGAAATTTTATCAATGTGTGTAAATACCTGATGGATGGAAGTAAACCAGGTGTAGCAAAGTGTTTCTTAGTGGCACCTAGTGACAGATAAGAGTTAATGGACTTAAATTGAAATGCATGAAAGTATACTACTCAAGTTTGACTAACTTATTTTCTTATTGTGATTTTATTGTAAATTTACTTGATCTTCATATCAGCATTCCCTCAGTTCTAATTTTCCACATTGCACAGATAAAACCAGTTTTTCTTATTTATTACATATCACATGCTTATATGCATGCATATTTTATTATTTCCCTCAGATTTTAACCGTTTTAATTGCCATACTTCCTTCAATTCTGCATACCTTTATATAGTGCTTACGCTCTTTTGTCTTTAACAGGGATATTAACACTGATTGCCATTAGGGCTTATGACACAGGTTGGCTTAGTTCATTTTAAAAGCATTTTAAAAAAAACATCATTACCACATAAAGAAGATAACCTGTACAATACATGACATTTTTGCATGTGTTTCACTTTGTTAGCTGTCTTGGTTACTTCCCTGTGTTCCAAGAACACCTGAAGGAAGAGAGGGGAGAATGAAGTGTCTGGCTGGAAAAGGGGCCAATATCAGTCCACTATTCTGGAACGCAGGCTACTGCTCTCCTGCTATATGTTGTAATGTTAGAGGTGATTCATTGTTTACAAATGTTCAGTATTCTGCATTTACTACTCAAATGCATGTTTTTTCTACTGTATGCCTCTGTCAGAAAGGAGAATTCAAGAAGCATACATAAAAAGGAGGAAACAAAATCATATTAAGAGGGATCACAAATAAATATGCCTTAGAAACTTTTCTTATATTATTTGGTCACATGACTGCAGTAAACTGTTATACTTTAAATTTTTTTTATTTTGTCCTTGGAGTTCATTTTCTCAGTGCAGTAAGTGAAGTCAGGGCATACATTTAATATTATTCAAATGCTACCTGCTGCTTTAGGTTGTTTGGGTTACTTTGAAGTTGGATCTTTATCCCCCTGTGGATTCATTACATTCCCAGTTGTGGGTCTGGCTGCATAAATGATTACAGCAGAAGTTTTACGGTAGAAAAATTTGACCAAAAAGTACATGACACAGGAGGACAGGTGCAAAGCTCTAGTTTGGGTTTGCATAAAATGTTTCAGAATGAACAAACAACAACCTAATATTCTGCAAACTGACATAGGCAAAAAATCAGACAATGAACATAAAAAAGAAAAAACTAATGGCAATATCAAAACCTGTAGCGTATTTTCTCCTGTCCTACTACAGTATATAAAATACCTGCTCTCTGTGATGGAAAAGAGATAAAAAGAGGAGGAGATGAAGTTCTCTGGGGGTTTTTGCGTTCTCTTTTTTTCCTGGCTATTTGTATTTAGCATCCTTTTGTATATATAAATAACAAGATAACACTTCTTTGCTCAGTTTTGTTTCTTAGTCTTCAATGAAGTAAAACATATTCTATGAAATGAAGGGGGGTTTGTGAATGAAAAATGAAATACAAATGTTTCAAGTACACTAAAGCAAGATATTAATCTTCAATTCATAAAAGGATAAATTTGAGAACAGAAATTCAGTTTATCTTTTTCCAGGTTTGAAGAATTTAATTCTTCAATGAATGATTGCTGCTTCTAGTAATGCTGTCCCACAATTGATAAGTGCTGCATTTCTCTTTCTTGGACCAATTTTTATAATTGCAATTCTGTTTATTTAAATTAAATTTTTATATCACATACATTAGTTTTTGTGCTTGATCCAAATGATGTGATTGAAAATGATTCAAATCATATGTAGTCAAGTCATTGTAATTCAGAAAAATGGTTTAATGAAGTTATTTGCTGAGCAGAGATATTCAAAGACAGATACTGATCTGTCTAAATTGCTGCCTTTCTGGAAGATAGTGCTTTGTTACCCAACGTGACAGCAGTGCTTGAGTTCTCTCTTGATGGCTATGGAGAAGACAATGTCCTCCCAGGTCTCAGATTCTATGAAACAGTGACTAGTTGACTAGACAACTCCTCCAGATAATTGCTCTAAAAAGCTCTGCCATGAGCAGAGTGAGATCCCCATTTCAAACGCTCAGTAGCAGAGGAAATTTAAGTATGTGGGAAAAGGTAAGCGGGACCATTCCTCCAGTTGAAATAATCTGCAAAGGACTTTAAGGAAGAACAATTTCCTTATAAGTGGCCTCCACTGATGTTCTGTCATTAAGAAACCATGCATGCTTTTGCCCTAAAGCATTGCAGGATTAAAAAAACCAGCATAACATGGATCAGAAAAAATATTGTGAACCATAATGGTTCATTCCCTTTTGTTTGAAGTCTCTGATCTGACCAGGCTCCATCATGTATCTTATTTTCTCTGTATACAGAAACTTGCCTTTTTTCTCCATGTGACAGAGTCCCTGTGGTGGATTAGTCCCAGTCAGTAGCTGAGCACTACACAGTCACTCACTCACTCACTCCCAACCCCAGTGGGTTGGGAGACAGAATAGAGGAAAGTCAGATAACTCATGGAACAAGGTAAGGACTGTTTAAAAAGTGAAGGAAAGAGAAAGGGGGTGGAAAAAACATATTACCAAAGCCAAGTGATGGACTCAGCACCTCTTCCTACACAAAGCTCAGCCAATTCCCAAACAAAGACTGACTCGCAAGAAAAGCCCTCCAGTCCAGCTTTACTGCTGAGCATGAAACCATATGCTATGGAATATTCCTTTGGCCAGCTGGGGTAATCTGGTCTGTCTGTGTCTCCTGTCAATGTATTGTGCACCCCCAGCCCCCTCACTGAAGTGGCAGAGTGGGGACAGTAAAACCTTGACTGCTCAGCAATAGCCAGAAGATTGGTGTTTATCAGTGCTGCTTTGCTCACAGGTGCAAAGAGTTGCCATGAGGAAAGCTGACTACAGCCAGCCAGACCCAGCACAGCCTCCAAAGGGGCAGTGAAGAACAACTAATCTGAAACTTCTCATGGACACCTACATACCATGCATGACTTCATTTACGCACAATTGAAAATATGCTCTGAAGAGTATTTTTCCTCCCAAGGTTGTGCCAGGTTCTTAGAAGAGAAGTTGTCCATAGGCTTTCTTTACTAACCAGGGTTAAGTTTTCTTTGGCGAATTTTCAGGTAAGGTAGAAAGCCAGCGACAGTTCTAACATATCTACATTCTGCTGAAATGCAAGAGGAAATCCTCCCCTTTCTAAATCACCAATTGGAATCCTATTTACCACAGCCTTAGTGTATCACACAGGCTGCAAAAGTCACTTGCAGAAATCAATCAAAACAGAAGAAAAAACTAAACTGGCCAATGACAAGAAACTCCCCTCTCTCCCATGCAGTAGCTCAGTAGTTAAAGCATGCACACAAAATTGAAGAGCCCAATTTTGAAGTACTCCAAAGGTTGCAGCAAGCATCTTGCTTCTCAAAATAGTGTATTCAGGCCATTATTGTACCCCTCACACTATTGGCTGAAGCTATATAAAAATTGTGTGCAGATGAGTAGAAAATTTATCAAGCCAAACCCATAAAACATAATCCACAGGTTCCATAGGAAAGGTGAGGCTCACAAGCAAGGCAGTCTAGGTTCTGGATTCTTCTCCCACAGCTAAGCCTTGCTTTTTACAGGCTCAAATCCCTGGCAAACTCTTCTTCCCTGTGTGAAAAAAGAATGATGTTTCATTCATTATATTCCTTCCAGGACCTTTTCTTCCTTCATCATGAAGACTGAAATACCTATTTTCTAAGAAGATTGGACTCGATTAATCAAGAATAAGTACAGACTGATCTTTGAATGCTTCTTATGACTGGGACTGAAAGTTCTGCAGCTGATAAGGACAGTAGAACAGAACATCACAGCCTCAGAGAAATAGATAAAGGATGTAACTTAAGCAAACAGGATGCCAGCTCATCTCTGCAAGGCTGACAATGCAGGAGTCATGCAAAACAATAGTATTGTGCTTTCTCAAAAAATGAGCAACTCAAGAAGATCCCAAAAGACCATGCAAGGACTTCTGACAAGGGGTGTGACTATGTAAAACAAATTAATGTATATACATCAAGTAAGAGGGATGACTAATGAATATGTAATCAGTGTGCATGATAACTCCTTTCACCTGATGCTGGGACACTCAATTAGAGGAAGGATCCCCAGAGTGACAAGCACACTGAAATAAAGAATGCTCAATTTCTAATATGCAAAACTGTGTTAGAAGTTGCTGTCTGGCTGATTTTGTCCCACAGTAAGATCTAGCCAGGTACATGCTGGTGCCCCCTCAGTGTTTGTTTCATACGTTGGCTGTTCTGACTCACCTAGATCCAGCTAACCCCAAAGTACCATGTTAAATTTTCTCTGGCCTTGATTTGCTTTCTCTAACCATCCATTAAAAGGAAGTAAAAAAGTTTTTCTACATGTGCAACGGCTCTTTTTGTCTGTGCTGCACTTGTTGAATCTGCAATATTTAATGTAACTGAAGAACTTTATCCTATTTATGAAATGAGAAACAACTTGTAAAAGAGATTACTGCACATAATAATTATTAAAAATATGCAGAGCAAACTTTCCCGCCTTTCTCCTGCAATGCTCAGATACCAAGAGCTTGAGAAATAAAATTTAGACCAAAAGGCATATTTTCATGAAAAATCCATGTGAAAATAAAGAGCAATTCAATTTTTAATAAGATATCAGAACACTATTTTCCCACTACGTGACAGGACATGTGGATATTCTACATAACTACTTAAAGGTTCAAACATTTTTAAACAATAAAACTTAATTTTTAAAAAAATTATATTTTTTTTGTCATACAATGTGTTTAGAATGCTTGACTTTGGATGTCTTGTATTTTTTACAGTTATGTGGCACCTTGAACTCTACTCCTGAATTGCAGTGACACAAGCCTTGTAAATTAAAATAATGGCTATTATGAGTTAAAAAGTGTGTTCTGGTGTATGGAACAGGTTTTGACTGAAAACATGCATATTTTATTATGTTAGTTATTATCTTTTACTCATTAAATTTCATTTAAAAATTTCATAAAAGTGTAGTAGATTAGTTTGACAACTCTAGGCACTAGAACAGGAAATATGCTTTCAACAGGAAATGTGTTTAAAACTAGTACATGAAGCTTCCTCAACCATGGCTTTACAGCATTTCAGAAAGTTTTCATATGATTCTCAGAAGAAATAGAAGAGAAACCACTGAAATAAAAGAGGTACAGCATAATAGAAAAAAAATGACAGTAAGTTGTTTTTACCAGTCAATATATTACAAAATAAATCCCAGTAAAAATAAAAAAATTCAATGAAAATTTTAAATATTGTGTGTCCAGACAATAACACCCATTTTTCTAACTCCAGATTTCTTACACTGAAACCATTTTTTTTTCACTGATACGGTTAGGCTGATACTTTTACTGTGCAAGAAATAACTTTATGTATCTGGATGTGGTTGTGTCTAATTTTATTTATTAAATTGTATTTAAATAGTTTGTTAATTTTTTTACTTCCACCCAGTCATCAAGATGTTATTTCAAAAAATTATTTTATCAAATTAATTCTAAATTGCTGAGCTTAAAACCAAATGTTCACCATTTTCAATAAAAATTGAAAATGGTTGAAGCAATTTTTTTAATGATGAATACATTTCAATACATTGATTTCTAAGCATATGAGGGAACTTAAGCAAATGAGCTCATCATCAATCTGGCAATTCTAATAGGATGAATCAATTCAGTGTAAAGAGACAGATTGAGATTACTCAGTTTGCTGCAAAATTAACAGTTCTATGTTGGAAACAACCTCTGAAAATGAGGTTAAAAGGAATGAGAAGGAACTTGTAAAGACTTCAAAGCCTTTGTTGGTTTAAAGCCTCTGTTAGCACCACAGAGAATCTATCACTGAATATTTTCACAGGAATCAGGCACAACATTTTCCAGCCTGCAATGTTTGACTGGCTGAGTCAGCATGACTGACTGAAAAATGTTATACTGTTAAGAAATTATGATAGTGGCATGCAAATAGGTTGGAAAACAAACACAGGTGCAGCATTAATATACAGCTGGAGTTAGTTTCATGTTCCAGACCTAAGGTTCAGTTTATTTCAGTAACCTATGTAAAGTCTCCTCTCTAAAATAATTTCCACTTTTACGATAAATTGGAAATCAGATCATTTGGGTACCAAAGTCCTTGTGATCTGTGGGCAGTGATATGTCATCATTTCTGTAGGAGGTGGCCACTTTTATCCTGAATTACTATTATATTGATCTGTTCTGAAGTGTAAGTAGGATTACTCCTCTGCTGGTACTCTTGATCACTTAAAGGGGATCACGAAATCATTCTCTCTCAGATATAACTTCCACACCTGTCTTAGGTTACAATAGTGTGTATTCTATCACCATCCCCCATGGNCCCAAAACGTATCATTTATTTCTTCCCTGTCCACTAGCTCACATTTTTGGCAACAATTTGCTGAAGAATTCACAATAGTCCTGCAACCCTTATGAATCTTGATTTTCAATCAATATGCTTATTTCCATCGTTGTTTTGTGGTGTACTCTGCTCATGCTACAGCTTCTCACGGGCATCAAGATCTCCTTCTGCTCTGTGTCAGCTACGTCCTAGCCTTGGCCTCCCTCCTGTTGCTTGATATGCTCTGTCTTAGAGGAAGAATGTTTACAGGTGTTTCATTGGTACTGAAAAACTGCTGCAGAGGACTTTCCTAGAGCAGGACACAAATACACATCTGAAAAACACTAGCTGCTGATAAGCAAGCAGCCTTTCATCTTTGGGACAGGTCAGATATCTGCCTATGCCTGAAATGCAGTGTGACAGAAATGCAGTCCTTTCCACAGAAAAAGGATAGGATGCAGTTAGAGATGGTGTATGACCCACACTAACAATAAGCACAAAAGGAGAATTTTGTTGCAATGACCTGATTCCTTCACTCAACAGAACATCTGAGGAGAACTACTTAGAGTACCCCAGAATGTGCAAGGTAGTGTAAAGGAAACACAACAACAGTAGTGTAAAGGAAAAACACAAACTGCTGTCAGTCTCAAAGACTGGATTCTGGTTCTGATCAGTGGGAACTGGGATTTAATGGGTAAGGCAAGCGTACTGCAGGAGAGATGTCTGCCATTCAACCCTACTTGCACTGTTTGAGCACCAGCGTCACAGTCATTTGGTAAAAACTTTATATTAACAATTAGAAAAATAAAAAAGTAGTGACGTTCAACTTCTTTATCAGGATAAAAATGGAATACTAAGAAGGTGACCACTTGATCTCTTTCTTTTCCTATGTGAAATAAGATCAAGTTTCATTCCTGAAAAAGCTCACAATCTTCTGCTACAAATATTCAAAGGCTCGGGTAATGTTCATTTTTGTCAGCACTAAAATTTCAGAAAATGGAACTATCTTGGTTGACAACTGCTGAGTGCCACATCAAACCATAGAGCTGGTAGGTTTCAGTATCTTAATTTACAACAAAAGCTTTACATTTCAGAGAAACTTTTCTCAATTTTGACAGAAATTTTGATTCATTTCACTGTGTTGTTATGAAATACTCTCTTTAGTACAAACTAACAGGACTGCAGGCCATTCATGCTTATTAATCTGAATTTTATTCATTTCTATTTATTTTTAAGTTCATTCTCTGTTAAGTAGAACAACAGAAAGTAAAAATACAGAAATCTGAAATTTATACTGCTCCCATTTAAGCTAAGAATGTACTGACAGCATAATTGATAGTGAGGAGTTCTCTTGGGTCAGATTACCTAAAGTTTCCATTTTGTGAATTTATAGAGCATTGAAACAATTATAAAAACCAGGGTATTCAGATGCTTTGTAATCAATGTAACAGAAAAAGCATCTGTGAAAATGCACAGCAAAGTGACTCAAAAGAAAAAGTGTTACTAACGAAGTGCTCCACAGGAAAAATTTCCATATTCTGTACCTTAGGAACAAAGGAGAAGAGTTCTGGTTCTAATACCATTATTCAGTTCCTCTCATCCATAATGTGGATAAAACAGGCTTTATAAATCTTCTTTGGGATTCCAAAGTACTGTTGGAGGTTCCTATTGAAAGTTGTTGAACCTTCCTCATGGCGAGAGAGTGTCATCAACTCTGTCCAGTCATTTCTAAAAGACTGCAGTGATGGACTTTCTACTATCACTGTCATGATCTTCTTAAAATTTATCCGGGAAAAGCAAAAGGGAAGTGGGAGAATCAAGAAGCCACTCTGGCATTTTCACTTCTGTCAATGGCTCATACAGCCCCCCCCTTAGAGCTGGTCTTTGCTGCCCTCATGTGGCTCACAGGTTTAGGAGCCCTAAACAGGAAAGAGGCCTCACTGTGTTCGGACTGGTCAATTTGTTACAGAACATTCAAACTTTGCAGGATCCCATGGGATGGGGCTGCTCTTAGAAACAGCACGTGTGCATAAAGAAACAAATCACACCAGGTATTCTGGGGGCTTCCTATTTGACTTCTTATTTATATTTGTTAAGATCTTTTTCCATGATAAACCAGGCATGCACGTTTGGTTTTTTAATGTGTTTTCATCATAAAAGTAATATTGATGTTGTCAATTAATCCTGAAGTAGTAAAGCTGATTGCTACTACCAGTAACACAAATTTCTTATGTGTATTAAGAAATGAGATATAAAAATGGCATTGTAAGTGCAGATATATATATATAGATATATATAGATACATATAAATTTATATACACTAACATCAGAGATAATGGTTCCTTCTAGAATTAAGTCATTTCAGCTTGCCCAAAACTCAAAAACAAGAATAAAACGATTTGACAATCAAATACTAGCTAACTGAAATCAACAGGCTCGGATCTCTTTTCAGGAGTACCATTGACTGCATGGGCAGGGGGAAGCTTGAATCCTACCAAAACAACACAGTCTGATGCATATTGACACTGTAGAGGGCTTTGTGCACTTCAAAAGCATAAATCAGTAGCAAGTACCTGACAGTGGCTCTCCACGGTTCCTGTAATTAGTATAATGCTTCTCCTGCTAAGTGCTTGCAACTTTATTAAGAACAATGAACTGAATTCAGCTAAGAAAAAAAAGTGCTGAACATTTCAAGCCAGCAAGAGTTGCGACAGCTTCCTTATGAGCCAGATTTAACTGCACACTTACTGGGTTTGCAAGGACAGGTTTTGGTAATAGGGGAGTCCAGTGGTAGTTTCTGTGAGAAGCTGCTGGAAACTTCCCCATACCTGGCAGAGCCAATTGGCTGCTGGATCTGAGACAGACCTGCTGCTGGCCAAGGCTGAGCCCATCAGCAGGGGTGACAGCAGCTCAGGTAAAAGGTATTCAAGAAGGGAATGTGTTACTGCACTGCAGCAACTGCAACCAGGGAGGAGTGAAAGTATGTGAGAGGAACAGCCTTGCAGACACCAAGGTCAGTGAAGACAGAGGTGGAGAACGTGCTCCAGACACTGGAGCAGAGATTCCTCTGCAGCCCTTACAGGTCTGTGGCCGAACAGAGATTCACCTGCAGCCCAAGGAGGACCCCATGCCAGAGTGGGTGGATGTCTGAGAGAGGCTGTGACCCTGTGGGAAGGAGCAGGCTCCTGGCAGGACCTGTGACCCAGGGGAGAGGAGAGCATGTAGTGGAGCAGGTTTGCTGACAGGAGTTGTGAGCCTGTGGGGGACCTGCCCTGGAGCAGGCTGTTTGTGAGGAACTGCACCCCATGAAAAGGGTCCCATGCTAAGGCAGTTTATGAAGATCCAAAGCTCTTGGGAGGGACCCCAGGCTGGAGGAGGTGTAGAGTGAGGAGCTCTCCCGCTGAAAAAGAAAGAGTGGCAGGGGGAACATGTGATAAACTGACCACAATCCTCATTCCAGCCCCCTGCCCCTCTGTGGGAGACAAGGTACAGAATTCAGGAATAAAGTTGACCCTGACAAGAAGGGAGGTGGGGGAAGGTGTTTTTAAGTTTTAGGTTTATTTCTCATTCCTACACTGGTTTGATTGATAATTAATTCAGTAATTTTCCCAAATCAAATCTCTTTTGCCCCTTACTGCAATTGGCAAGTAATCTCTTCCCATCCTTATTTCTCCCATTTTCCAGCTGGAAGGGGAGTGATAGAGTGGCATTGATGGGCCCTTGGTGTCCATCCAGGGTAAAATCACCAAAAACTTGCTTGTGATTCAGTTTAGAGTTCCATCCCCTATAGTTCATTGAGTTAGAACCAATTTTCTATTCAGACATGGAGAACAGACTTTACTTATAAACTGCAATGCAATTGATGGGCAGCTCTATTAATACACTATTCTGAATAGAAGGATCTTTCCAATATTATGTTTATAAATCCTAAGGGAAACTTTTGTTAGTTTAGGAAAGGGCAAAATGTTTGATTTTATAAGAAGGGAAAACAAAAAAATATAAGGAGAGATTATTTTACAGAGATACCCTCCATGCAGCAATTTCAAACACAGTCTATCTCACTCAACCAGCCCCCTCTTTCACTTTTCTGCTATTTAAATGGATCTTTTTGGTGTCATTTTTCTCAAAAATATTGCATAAACTTAATGAATCAATACGCGAAGACATTTAAAATGTCCTTAAATCATTAATATTGTATGCTGCAATAACAGCATTTATTGAGTTCTGTGAAATGGACATAGAAACAGTAAAAATTCTGTGTATTCTGTAGTGTGTTAGCACAGGAAAATTGAATTGCATCAAAACTCCTACTAAAGAAATATGAATATGAAGAAATTCCAAGAGAAATAATTAAAATATTTACATTAGTAATATTGTCAGTATGCGATGATAATTTTTAATGAGCAACCCTATGTTATTTATCTTGCATCTTAAAGCTTTGTATCTATAAAAAACCTAAACCAGCAGTGAGACACTGCAGAATATTTTTTCACTGCTTCCTGAAAAGCAGCAAGGAAAAGCCATCCGATGTTACTTGCTCTGTAATTTTTCCAACTGTGAACAAACAAAGCATCTGGTCTAAGCAGTTTTGAAGCATTTTTAGGCAGTCTAAAAAAATCCCTAAAATAATTATCATGCAATTTTTGTAAATGTAAAAAGTTGCAGCAATATGGCATCCACTGTTCATTTTGTAGATGTTCATGAGCTTGGTTTGAGTGCCCTCTGCTCTTGCCAAAATCCATGAGAATATTACTTGTTTTGGCTCATTATGGGTCTGAGCTTAAGAACACTGTGAAAGAATTTATCTGGGAACCAATGAAAAGTCAATGCAGGCATCAGTGCATAGGTTTTTGTGTGCGTTCTAATAGGAACTCAAGTTGCCAGGCAGATATATCCTCCTCCACCTCTGACTTCCAACTGGGTTTTTTTTATGTAGCTGCTGCAGTTATGTATCAATAGCTGGCAGTGAGAAAGATGGAGATGGCTGCTGTTGGTCCCTGCTACTGAAATAATAATGATTTGCAAGAGCAAAGAAGAAAACCTTTTGTAAACTTTCATTTTGGCTTGATTTTGTAAAGTGCTTTCATATAAACTTTTTAGGCACATCACTAATCTATTCAATTCTCCAAGACAATGTCCTGTTGTTAAAGGTAGGAATTTGTCCATACTGAACTGAGGCCATGAATGGATGGCAAACTGGGATCAAAATGACCTTTCTCAACTCTCACAAATTTTAACTCTTTTCCATTCACCCGACTGATAAGTTGAGCTCCATTTTAGAAGTCCCACTGGCTGCTGCTAGACTATGCACAATAGACCAGCAATCAGTGGCTCCATGTGGGAAGACAAGCTTTTGGCAGATTTTACTATGTTAGAAAATCTCTCCTGCTGCCTGTTTTAACATGAAGGACAGGGAGCTATAAGGATTACCAGCCTGAATTGAAATACAGAGATTTCTTTGAACACTCTAGGCAGAAAGAATCCAGTTGTATAGACCAGCTGGAGTTTTTGCCATTCTGCAAGCAATTATCCATGAGTCTGTATCTTCTGCATCAGAAATGACTATGTGTGAAAAAACAAGAATATTCTATTTGCTACACAATATTAAGTACTTAAAAATTGTAAAAGAACTGTTGTGAACATGTCATAGAACTGTATTCATATAGGTATTTCTATCTTTTTTTCCTCCTTGTTAAAGAAGAACAGTTTCATTCTCTACCTCAGAAATTAGTGAATCCTTGATAAAAGTGTTTCTCAGTAGAAAACAAGATCATCAGTATGCCAAAATGATGAATAAAGAACCTGCAGACTTTAAAACTGTAGAAAAGGAGGTGGATGTGGGGAAAAAGGGGGGGATTTAATTACACATAATGCTTTCCTCTATGTTCTGGTTTCCCAGGATGATTTAGTCTCCTTCCCTACTTTGAAGTGTCAGGATCCTCCAGTGAGTAATGCAGCCTCATTTTAGTCCAGCTGTTTTCTTTGATCATGATGGGAATCTGAAGTGAATAGATGGGTATCTTAGGTGCCACAGTGTCGCCCTGATTTTTTAGAGTGCTATGTTTATAGCTGGTAGCAAAGGTTCTCATGGATTTTGTGTAAACAATCCATGTTTCTATAACTGGCCAAGGACTGTTTTGTATTTTGGATGTTGTTTTTCATTATTTTTTCTGGGGTGGAGAATGTGATAGACTGTGTTTCTCACCTATGGAATTTGAGAGGTGGCGGCCTCCTTGTCCAATCCATGACTGCCTGTAAAAAGGTATAAATATAAGAATAAAGAGAGGCTGGGGCTCTTTTGCTCTCTGCCCGACCTTGGTCCGGCGACCTCCTGAGTTGCCTATTTGTCTCGTGTCCGACAGAGCGACACCACAGTTCAGTGTTCTAAACTAAGTGCAATAATTCTAGATTCCTGGAAATATTTTCAAAGGTTCATTAGAAGCTAAATAGCAACACCCAAAAGAAATCTCAATTGCCTTAATACCTCTTAAATTTATCTGTCTGTTGCAATTTCCCCATCAGTATGATAGAAATAATCCCACTAGTGCTCAGAGTACTTTTTATTATTTTTAAATTTACTAGTATGAGTATGCATAATGCCTACCATCCTAAGCACCTATCTGACAACCCCAGTTCTGCAGCAGTAACCATGAAATTCAGACAATCTATTAAAAAATTAAAATCTCTCAGAGACTTTTTCTATTTTCAAACTGAAAAGACTGACACCATCCTACCTCAGAGGAAGGAGGAAAAATGTATTAATTTTTAGGAAACACTTATCTTTTGAAATGAGTGAAACAAACTGAAACTGCTGTTCATCAGTGGAAGTATATTTTTCAAATCTATTTCTCTTTAGCTTTTCCTGGTCATCAATCACAAATTTTGAATAAAAACTATTGAATCAATTCTTTAAACAAAGAAAAAAGATTAATTGAATATAAATATTGTCCAATTTAAGAAAAATACCATGGTTATTCAAATTATTTCTTTGGAATGGCTTAATTACAAATATAATTACTCTCTGCCCTTCCCGCAGACTGCCAAGATTCATATAAGCAGCCTTTTTTTTTTTTTCAGAATTTTCAATAAACCTTGTAGGCAAGCAAGTACAAAATTCCATTTTAAAGCAAATGAAATATTTATATTTTTAAAAGCAGAGATCTTACAACATACACAGGCTATTTGGCTCTGCATGAAAGCAAAAAGTAGATGTGTATTTACACATGCAAAACCCATAAAATATTTGTTTTGATGAATCCAGGAAAGAATATCACATATGTCTGATGGGCTTAATCTAGGCTGACATAATTTACTGCACCATTATAACAAAATAAGTCAGTCTAGAAAAGCTTCCATAATCTCAGATTTCCACCTACTGCCAAAAAAACCACTTTAAAAAGCAGATTACAAAGCTGTTGATTTTAAATGTTCTTCTGAAGAAAGACACAAGGCTGCACTTACAAAATTTTCTAGTCACACTGCAGTTTCTCTAAGAGAGCTTCAGCTTTGAATATTTCTATAAGAATGAGAAAGAGGATAGGGTTTTCTTGTATCTTGCATTTCATTTCTCTAAGCTCATTAATTAGAGAAGCCTTTTTTCTGTCCATTAAGTGTTAAATTCAATCACATGTCTATACCATGACTCCCTTAAATATGTACATCTCTAACAGGAAAATGTTAACAGTGAGAAATAGATAACAAAATCTTGTGTCTGCACTATTGTCAATTCCTTTAACATGCTTTTCATAAGTTTTATGAATTCAAAGGGTGAAGGTCAGTAGAGGAAAAGGTGAAAATGTTTCAACTTTCAGAAACTATTCAGCAATAGATCCTCACAGTCACAATATAATTGAGAAGAAATGTTTAAGATGTCTGTGGAAGGTAAGCAGTTCCTTTAACTGATTTTAAGGCTCTTTTGTTGGATTAATCTGTGTATGGAAATTCCATGTATATTTTAGATATAGACCCATTTCTTAGTTTATAGTGAATTGATGAAGACTGAGTTATCTACATTCTGTGGTACAGTTTCATTTAGGTACTTTGTTTCTGCACAGCAAATACTGACGAGCCTGCCTTAAGAGACATGTAGGCTGTACTAGCAATATTAACTCTTTGATGATGTCATAAAATAACCATCATAAATTTAAAAAAAAAAAAAAAAGGAAAAATCAGCAGGTCTGGAATCTTTGATTTAAGAAGAGCCATCCATTCATTTGCTTACTTTATCCCATAGCAGCTTGGAGAAGTTCTTAAAGGGGCTCTAATGATTTGTTTGTTTTTTCATTTGTTTTTTGTTTATTGAAGAATGCAATATGGATTTGAAGTGCTCCTATCATGACTACAATATTCTTTATCATTTGTTTATCTGAGAATTACAGGCAAAAAATTAAACCAATACATTTTTAGCTGTAGTACCTTCTACTCTCTACTCTTCATGGCAACTTTCCTCATGTTTAAACTCCCAGCCTAGATTCAGGACAATCTTTTCAAGATCTCCCGTTCTTAATTACATTTTTTGTAGAGTTTTACAAAGCAAGGTCCTGCCTTTCCCCAGTGTGTTTGGGCACTATAAGTAAAGGCTATGTATGTAAGCCTTTTCCACATTTTCACAATCTATTTGAAGAGCCTGTGGAGATACCTGACAGCTGATAAAACTGCCTTTGGGAATGTTCAAGTTCATAACAGGGAATGTGCCACTCGATGGCAAGCCTGAAGAATGACAAGTACTTTTTTTTCCCTTGTCCCCAGATTTCTATTAGCATTTTTCAAACATATCACTGACAGCAGCATGAAAACAACAGTTTCCAACTGAAAACTGAATTGAGAATTCTCAAAAATTTGGTTTCAGCATATATATTATAGGATAACCAAAACTAATACCAGAATCTGGCTGTGGACGACAAAGGGACCTTCCCCACAATGTCTCAAACAGATCCAACTAGGAGTTAGTAAACCAGTGCACATGCCGAAGTTGTGTGAAACATTGTGGAATAGAAATTTAGCTGAGTAGCAAATCGATTCTTCAGGGCACTGTGAGAATTGTGGAGAAGAACAAGTGTCCCAGGAGAAGTCCCACGGTGAGCAGTGGGGTTTGCACCAGCTGTGGTGGGAAATTAAACCCTGCATACATTTCCTTTTGCAAACCAGGGAAATGAAAAAACCATGTATGATTAATGGATTGAAAAGTTCATTCTATTTCCTACTCTCCTTGTGCACTCCCAGCTGGAAATTTATCCCCACACAGCTGTTTACTCACTCCTTCCTGGTGGGATGGGAGACAGAATTAAACGGGCAAAATATATAAAACTTGTGGGTTAAGATAAAGGCCATTTAATAGGGAAAGCAAAAGCTAACACACAAGAAAGGAATTAATTGACTGTCTCCCGTAGGTAGGCAGGTGTTCAGCCATCCTCAGGAAGGCAGGGCTTCATCATGTGTAATGCCTCCCTTCCCATCTTTGTTCCCCTGAGTTTATATGCTGACAAGGATGTCGTATGGTCTGGAATACTCTTTTATCAGATAGGATAAGCTGTCCCCACTCTGTCTCCTCTCATCTTCTTGTGTAACCCCAGCCTCCACCCTGGTGGGGTGATGTAATGGGTAGAAAAAGCCTCAATGCTGTGTAATCTCTGCTCAGCAATAACGAGAACACACCTGCACCATCAACACCGTTTCCAGCACAAATATGAAACATAATCCTGTAGAAGATATTATGAAGAAAATAAACTCTATCTTAGCAAAGACTTGCATACATTTACATGAAATATTGTCCTTAAATATAGCATTCATGAATCACCTCATGACAATTAATCAGTCCCTGTTTTAATGACATTTAAAAACCACCAAACAAAACCTCAATTTTGACAATATTTCAGTGAAGAATTTATTAACTTAAAGCTCCTGTCATCATTTTTTTGTGAAGAAAGATGATATCTGGAAAGGGGTATTTAAAGCTAGAAAAGAACAAGGAAGAAACCTGTTCCTTTCCTATTCTCCTGGGACACAACAGCAAGTACAGGAGAAAGGGAAAGGCCAAATCACAGCCTTATTCTTTCTGAAGCATTATTTTGATTTTGCTGGAGTGATCATGTATGGGGAGAAAACAATAGGCAGGCCACCTCTGAATACCTGGAGACATCCAGAGATAAATGGATTGGGGCCACTTACTCCTTACTACTGCTAATTCAGCACTAGATTGGACTCCAAGCAATGATGCAAAAAGTGGAAATGCAGACACATCGATTCTCTATAAGCTGTTTTCTAGGTTTACTCTGTGGAAAAATTATTATTTTCTTATCCCTGTCCAAAAATACTAAAGCAGTGAGAGTTACTGATGAAGTAACTCTATGCAGAAATCGTCCTAAGGCAAGAATTTTCAACAGTATTTCTCAGGTGAATGAAACTGTCAACTGAAATTCCAATATTTTATGTCCATATAAATTTTTGTAGTTTCATAATAATTTATAGTTTCAACAATTACAGCAATGACAGCCTGAAGCCAAGCAAGGCTTTCCCTCATGCCTCAGACTTCAAGCTGAATATTTCATTTATGTGACACAACTTGCTATGAAAACTATTGTTCAGACATTGCAAACAAGATCGTCGTTAGTACTGTTTTATAGATTATTTAGCAGGAAAGAGTTTATGACACACTCTCATTCTGAATTATCACTTTGTTGCCAGAACAAATATCTAGACATAACTATCTGGCTGGCTTTGTGCTGTACTTCATAACCAAGCCAGTCTGTACTTTTAATTATATAAATAACATGATCAAACTGAATTCCAGATGCCACATTTCTACTTTATCATTCTACCCAAACCAATGTTGTGTTCTACGGTCCCATTAAGGATAATGTAAAAAAATGCTGCTTCTGACCAAAACCCAGGACCTTTGCCCCTCATGTCTTGCATCTCATCTGAAGGCCACAGTACTCAAAACAATTTTACCAGATTATGCTTTTAATTTCTGCAAAACTAAGTAATGTAGCTACATTAATTTATATCTACAGTAAATTATACAATTTGTTAAAAATAACTACGCTACTGTTTTGGAAGAAAGAGCATCTAGTGTTAAGGTTACAAAATTAATTTTTTCAGGTAAAGCTGTGCAAATAACATAATTCTCAGTCAAAGCAAACACTGTCTATAGGAGCTAAAAACATGAAGTTTAGGGATTTTTTTATTCTTTTTGGCCCTTTCAGGGGGGTTGTTTATTTTGGTTGCTGGATTTTGTTTGTTTGTTTTTAATGTAACCAGAATTGGGTGTGAGACTTCATTTTTAAACAGGAAGTTGAAATGTCAAATTGAAGAATTTTGGGGTTTCACACACATACAGAGAGACACATCCTGATCTCTTATTTCTTCCCATCATTCTTCTCCCTGTCCTCATTGCAGGTTGCTCAGTGAGCCTGGTCATAATTCAAGGAGTGAGCTTTGTCCCAGACCCAAATCTCAGTCTGTAAAGGCAAGTAAAACAAATCAATTCTATTATCTTCAGGTTTTTTCTTTCCTCTTTTTTTTTTCTTTTTTTTTTTTTTTTTTTTTTTTTTTTTTTTTTTGGCTGATACTGGTATGTTTTTCCATTGTCTCTCCATTAAAATTGTCACCAATACATGACTGCATGCACAAGTATGCAGTCAGAGCTTCTCACCCTTCCTCCACCATCCTGCTAAAAGCAGCTTTCTGAACAGTTGTTATATCAGTGCATCAAATCTGCAGCCAGAAATAAAATGAAGAAGAAAGTCTGTATAGAGTATCTGTATGAGAATGCAAAGTCCAGAAGACAAAGAATTGTGGAAGAAAAAAAAAAGATAAATAGAAAAGGGATAACTTACCCATAAAACTGTTGAGAAACAAAATTCTAAATGAACTTTAATTTGTGAAATTATACCATATATATATTCTGTCTCAAATTCAGCCAGTTTATGACCTTCTTTATTTTCCCACCAGCTTTCAACCCTTCTTCTTTTTCTCCAAGCCACATTTGAGTGTGTAGCAATTTAAGTGCTCTAAGTACAGACATTTAGCATAGCCATTAATATTTGTTGCACACTAAGCGTGCAACATCAGCAAATGTTAACCATTTTCTATAAAGTGTATAAATCAAAAGCAAAAAATGGCTTAGAAATACTTAAACTCTTATAATTGAACTAAACTGATTCCTGAGAACTGAAGGATTGTTAAGTATTATATAGGATCTTTTCTATTAAGTAATCAAAAATTGTATTTTATAAATTCCCTAACATATTTGTACTCTATGTGCAGATTTGTACTCTGGCCTGTGGTGAATCCTGAACCCTGCTCACATAATTGGCTGTGACAGCAAGGTCATTTTGTGGTATTTGTGTTTAAAGCATATGATAAAAGGTAGTGTAGAAATCACATCCCAGAAGGAAACGTTCTAGCATTTTGTCTTGTAAAAAATTCACCAATATTTTCAGGGGTTCCATTTGCAGGGCTGTCTTGTGAAGAGTTACATAAGACTTCTCCAGCAAGTAAGAAACAGTAGATCCTTCTTGTGCTTTGCACTTCCCATCCACTTGGCCCTTACAAGAAGCAAGGAAAAGCAACAAAAAAGCCGCCCAGTTGCTCCCTCCAAACCAGTGGTGCTTTCAAACTAAAAGCAGACAAATGTGGGGGGAACTGCCACATCTGCCTGCACAAGAAGCAATAAAGAACATAATAAGCAGGTCTAGGTCATGCCAAACAATAGAGAGGACAAAATAAAAGAGCCTTTTTTTCCACAAGATGTCCATTTGGTTTTATACTATCATGTTCAGCTGTGACATTAATTAAAGCCAGTGATGCTTTGAATCATTATAAGTTGTGGGGTTATTTTTTTCTCTAAGTGCTCTCCATCTCAAGCCTTCTGGGCACACAGCGATTTGTCTATTGCTTGTCTGTGGAGCTTAACCTAACCAAATACATAATCAGTGAACTTTCTTCATCCTCATTACTGCATATTACAGTAAGAGCTTCCTACCTTATGGATGTTTTCCATAAATATTTCTTAGCTAAGAAGAGAATTTCACATCAGAACATTTATAAGTTCCTTGAAAATTTCATTTCTAAATGAAAGAGGAAACAAAAGAGCTTGTTTTGCTTTGCTATGAGCTTTTCTAACTCCATTGACTTTTCAAGCGCACCTAATAAGGACCAGCCTACCTCAGGAGGGAGAAGATGAAAATCAATCTATTTATTAAATTAGTAGAAACTCTGCCAGAGAGTAGCGAAGGAATACCGTGAGTGAAAAAAGCAGTGTCCATCTGAGTAATTTTGTCAAATATACTTCACCATTTCTTCTATGTTTAAAATTGTCACCAAGTTATGCAATACTGCACACTATCATCTACTGTTATTTATGTTTCCATTCCTGAGTAATGAGGTGTTAGCATTGTCCTGTAACTCAGTGCATGGGTTGCTGCATCTGGTGAAAACAGAACATAGCATTTTTCAGAAGAATTAGGAGATCTACACATTTACTTTTATTCTTCCAAAGTATGAAAGCAATGTGAGCAGGCACCCAGACATTAAAATCTTCCATGCATTTCTAGACACTGTTTTGAAAAAGAATGTTACAATCTGGTCTTGAGAATGGGTGCAAGCAGTTTTTAAAGGAATTTTAGGTGAATGCTTTTATTATTAATATAATGCTTCTTTGAAAACAAACCACAGGGATACACCAAAAAAGCACATCTCTCCCTTTCACCTAAGGATTTACTTATTCCCTGTGTAAAAGTTTAAAACACATTTGTATTTTTCTCTTCAGTTTAGTTCTCACTTTTATATTGATAGTTGAGAAATCTAGTTTCTGCCTCTCCCATTGTGTCAGGATTTGAATCTCTGATTTAAATGGATGGTCAACCTTAGCTTACCTCTTCCAAACATTATGTGGGTGAAATGCATGGCTACTTAGGATCTTAGAACATATTTTAACATTGACTTCATCAACTGAACAAGTTCTCTGCTCAGAATCATTGTTTCTTTCTTCAGGTGAGCAAAACCCCCTTCTTTATGCTAAATGGAGCCTATCCACAACGGTGGTCTGAAAAAGTCTCTTCCAGCCTTAGTTTCAATAAATGACACCATTGCACAAATACTGTTTTCTCAGTTTGCCCAGTAATTCCAAAATTATGTACCAGCAGGATACTGGGCCCAGGTTCTACCTCTTTTCTGTGAATTGGCTAATGATGCTGGTGAGACACTAAACAAATCCCTACAGTGTAGTAGATGTTTGCAGCCATAAAACCTTTTCTGCTCCATAAAGGATGATGTGATTCCAGACAGCCCTTAGTATATGCTGTCCTGAAGTGACACTGCTGAGCCATTTGTGCACAGCAAGAAGTATGAATCTGACTAAATGACTGTTATTAAAAGTACAATGTTGTTTCATGAAAACAGTAGTTTCACTCCACATGAAAACAGCTCTTAAGAGCAGAAAGAAAAATAAAAGTAATGGGGACTACTAATGGGGTGAAAAACACTCAGACCCTTTCTCTCTTAACTATGTGAAGCGAAATTATCCTATCACAATAAACACATGATGCTATTTGCAATAAGTATGCAACTTCAAAATTATCTTACACTTGTAGATTAGTTTAACATCATAATTAAGACTACAGTTTCTTCCTTCTTTTCTCATGTAATGTCAATTTGTATTGAAAAAGAAACAAAACAAAAACCCCTCAAGTTTTTAAAATCACAACTATGAGTCTTTAACTTTGTTTTCTCAAAAAAAATGAAAATTGTGATCATACTATCCTACATAATAAATGCTCTAGTTTAGTTCTGCTGACAGGACAGTTTTGCCCGACACCATACACAGTTTTTTAGGCAGGAATTCATTTCTACACATCCTCCTCACTATAATAATAAAAAAATGCTCTATTAAATGTTTGCAACCTGCATTTTCTTCCTGCCAGAAATTAATTTCCCATCTTTCTCTTGTCAGTCATCACATAAACATAAACCAGCCATCCACCAGGCATCCAAAATTTGTTGTTCTCAAATGAATTTTCCCAAATTAACTTTATAGAACTGCACCTGGAATTCACTTCTTTGCCAAAAGTGCACTGTTTGTATTTTCTCAGAAGCAAATGCAAATTGCATAGAGGAAGTTTCTCTTAGGAGTATTCAGCTTGTGCAACTAGAGACTACCTTTGTGAGATTTATCTTAATGAAAGTATATTTATAATATGAATAAACCCTTACCATTTTCAAAGCACAGTACAAAAAACCAAAAGTGTAATCTCATTCTGCAACACACACTGTATTTGTGATTCAGCTTGTTTTCTGAGTTAGAGGACTCAGAATGCAGTGAACAATATAAATAACAATCTTTCCCAGTACCCATTTGTCTTTCACTTTTGTCCTCGTAGGAATATCTGTATGGGTAGAGTATGCAAGTGTCAAGAGAAAAAAGACCAATAAGACTCTGCAGGAAAAATATGTAATCAGAAATGATAATTGAAAACATCAGTCTGATCAATCATTTGTAACTGTGGACAAAGATTGTTTGGTAACACCATGGAAAAGTTTTGTTCCACAGAACAGGTTGAAGTAGACTACTCAAATTATAATGGACTACAAATGTTGTAATGAAACAAAATGAATGGTTACAAATTCCTCATGACAAAAATCTAGTAGCACATTATTAGAGTGGGAAAAAGCATTTTTTAGAATGTTTTTGTGGCATGTACCTGTGTTGTATGATTTAACAGCTTTGTCTCAATTATTCCTGGCAGGTTTTGTTTTTTTTTAAAGGACTGCTTACAGTTCTGACAGTACAAATCAATGCTGTACTTGATATAACAAATTTATAAAAAGAATTAATATATTTTTGTATTTCTTTAAATAAAATTGCAGAACCATTTAGGGTGAAAGAGACTGCTTGAGGTAACCTAGTCAAATCCTGCTGCTCAACCAGGGTCAGCTACAGTGGGTTTTCCTGGTCTTTGTCCAAGCAGGTTTGCAGTATCTCCACAGACAGAGATGCCTCAAAAACTCTTGGAAATGTGATCTAGTGTTACCTGAGACTTTGACCTATTTCTGATCCCCAGCTATCACAGAATCAGAATGACAGAATGGGCCAATTTGGAAGGGACCAGTGGGTCATCTAGTTAAACCTCCCTGCTCCAGCAGGGTCATCCTACAGCACATGGCACAGGATTGCATCCAGATGGTTCTTAAGTAACTCCAGTGAGGGAGACTCCACAACCTCTCTGGGCAATCTGCTCCAGTGCTTGTTCACACACACTGTAAAGAAGTTCTTCCTCGTAATCAGGTGGAACTTCCTGTGCATCAGTTTCTGCCCATTGCCTCTTGTCCTACTACTTGGCACCAGCAAGAGCCTGGATCCATTCTCTTGACAGCTTGACAGCTGTGTACATCTTGTTTTCTTGCTGCCTTCCCAGACCCAGTGTAACTAACAAACTTCACATGACTTATTCCACTCTCAATATAATGCTTATACCATCAATGAGTATCACTAATAGGGCTGGAGTCTGCATTGTTTTGTATGTATGCTCCAAAAAAATTCTCACAGTTTGAAAGAATCTAGCTTCACTATGAGCAAATCGTGACTGAACTGTATAAAGATATTTTACAGTATTTCTTGCACTATATGTAAAAATGCACAGAAAATTGGGAGAGACAGGGTGGGAAGATTTGCAACTTTAATTTCAGTCATAAAAATGTTGTATTTTCCTGTATGTCAGAACAAGATCTATCCATCATTGAAATTCTTTACATACAAATACATCTTGGGAAACCTAAAAGTAAATTTATCCCCTCCTTTATCTAAGGCTGTACAAAAATTATGCCTTCATTTGTTTCAGGGCATATGATCTCTCTCTCCCCTCTTTTGATCTACATAAATGACTAGTATGAAGTGTATCTGAATACTTTCTGGTTATTCTTTTCTGATTCTAGCTGGAGTGTTTGTACAAATAGGTTTCTGCAGGTTATAGTGTAAAAGGAAGACAAGTTTTATAAATTTTATAGTTTTAACACTCATAATTTAGTAAAATATATATTTTAACAGAAGTATTTCTGAAGTTATGATGGATGAACTGTGGAACAAAAACAAGACTTGCAACTCTCTAAGGGTGTTCTAGGATAAGTCAGAAGACACGAGTGGAAAGGATTTGAAATAATTAATGCTCATTCCACTATTTAAGAACAAGGATTAAAAAATGTTTATCATTTAAAAAATAATCTACATGTATGTAGAATTCATGTATGTAATTCAATACAGAATCCAGTTCTTTTCAGTTATACCTCAACTGTGATTTGTGATTTGCCATTTTTACGAGAAAACTGCCAAGTGAAATTCACCACAGAAACAAACACCATAGAACTGAAATATGAAGATGCTGGGTTTTGCAATATAATTATAGGCTCCCTGAGCGTGCAAGGTACGTGTTGAGCCAAAAATCTCTTATCAGAGTACTTATGGTGGTCTCATTGCCAAGGACACATATTAATGAAGGAACCCAGAGTCTGATCCAGCTGACAGTACTGCCAGTAAATCTGGAATTTATTTGTTTAAATAGCTGGAGTGGCTCTGCAGTTATACCTTCTCATTTAACAGCAGCATCTGGCAATGTAATATACCATAAGTCTGGGTTCTGTTTGTTTTAAACTTCATGGTACTTTTCCAACTATAAAGACCTACTTCATGTTATTCATCCTGCATTTAAAATAGAACCACCCTTCATTCCTCAAACTTAAAGAATATTTCCCTGACTAAAGAAGGCACCATTTTCTCACACTGTGAAATTACTGAGTAGAAATTGTTTTCTGTTTTGCTTTCCTAGGGCAGATAATGGATCAGAATGGAAAATGCCATTTAGAAAAATCTTTAAAGGAATTAATTTTTCATGCTCAATAACATGAAATAAAGCATAAATACCCACAACAGAGAAGAAATAGAAAATACAGATACTCTTTAGTGGATGAGGAAGCTCTTGTTTTTCTCAGCCATTGCGCAGGGAAGCATGCTGTGCACTGCTAATTAGGAACCTGAGACTTCAAAAGCAAGTAAGAACAAGCTGGTCATCAAACCAAACTTGTTTCTACCCTTTAACTGAAGAGTCTCTTGATGAAAGAAGTCCAGTGTTGTTGAAAAAGCAGGGTTTTTTTTGCATTATTGAGAGGATTATTTCCATATATGTACAAATTCAAAGCTTAATTGATACTGTTCTGGGACTCAAAGCAGTTGTGCCATACAATTTTCAATTTTGTGGAAGTTGTTGATCCTGGCTAGACACCAGATGTCCACCAAAAATATTGTATCACTCTCGTCCTCAGCTAGACAAGGGAGAAAAAGTATGACAAAAGACCTATGGGTCAAGATACGGACAGGGAGAGATCACTCACCAATTACCACCATGGGTAATTTTGATTTTGATCAAGTTTGATCAGATTGGGAAATTAACCAAATTTATTACCAATCAGATGAGACTAGAGTAATGAGAAATAAAATCAAAATCTTAAAATGCCTTCCCCTCACACCGCCTTTCTTCCCAAATCTAACTATATTCCTGGATTCTCTACCTCCTCTCCCACAGAGGCACAGAAGGTTGTGGGATTGGGGTGTTGGTCAGGTCATCACAAGCTGTCTCTGCCACTCTTTCTTGCTTCGGGGGAGGGAGAATTTCTCACACTCTTGCCCTGTTCCAGCATGGGATACCTCCCATAGGAGACAGTATTCCATGAACTTCTTCCATGTGAGTCCTTCCCATGGGCTGCACTTCTTCACAAACTACAGCGGTGTTGGTCCCTTCCAAGGGAGAGGTCTTTCAGGCACAGCCTGCTCTTGCATTGGCCATCCATGGGATCACAAGTCCTGCTAGAAAACCTGCTTCACCATGGGCCGCAGGAGAATCTCAGCTCTGGCATTTGGCACACCTCTTACCCATCCTCTGCCACTTCACATTTGCAGAGTTGTTTCTCCCACATATTTTTACTCGTCTGGCTTCAGTTGCACAGTTTTTGCCCTTTTCTAAAATATACTATCCCAGTGTCACCACCTCTGTTGCTGATGGTCTTGGCCTTGGCCAGTTGTGGGTCCATCCTGGAGCAGGCTGGCACTGGCCCTGTCACATTGGGGGAAGCTTCCAGCACCTTCTCACAGAAGCCACCCCCGTAGCCCCTCTGTTACCCAAACATGACCACACAAACCCAGTACAAGGTTCAGTGAAATAACGGGGCAGTACTAGGCCTTGACTCTGGATCCCAAGGTGTTAGATCTGTGCAGAACTGCAATGCTCTACTTTGTGCAGCTGCAACAGCTTGTCTGAAGATAAGTTTAGCATCAGTGTACCAGACAAGTATGTCCTAAGACTCTGTTTATCAGTTTATCAATTCTGCAACATATACTTACCAAAATATTAAAGGTATATTCTGCTACGTATGGAAAACCAAGTAGTTTCCCCATAACAATGTGTACTTCAGCTGCATTAAGTTAATATCTGTTTTTTAATCTTCAAAACTTGGGCAAAATAATGCAAAAAGCAATGGAAACTAATGGAATAAATTGAGACATGTATTTGCTGAACATTTCTGGCTTTGCAATAAAGAGTTACTAATTTGGGGGTCTCCTAATTTGTCTAGCAATGTATTGGTTTCCAACTGCTAATAAACTCAAGGCTGTAATTGACTTTTCTCTGCTACACAAATCTGTAAAACTACTTCAAAGTGCTTCAGCTAGAAGATAAAGCTCAAAAATGAGAAAGCTGTGCCCATCTAATAAGTTCTCAAAGGCTCATAAGGTTTATCTACAGCTTCCTAGGAAATACATGTTCAATTTCTGTGGAAATGATTTTTCACTCGCATTCCCCAAGGTCAGTAAAACTCTTAGAATGCAATCGCAGAGTCTAAATGCAATACTATGGGCAACTTTCTGTTATGCTGATTCACATTTCAAATTTACATTCCACCCTCCCAGCAGAAGTGGTGACAGGATATACCAGAGGTTAAGCATGAAGTTAACTACAAAATGACAATTATGGTTATAAAAAGGAAGGCATGCATCTGATCTGTAGAGGTCAAGTCATGATTTGTGTGGGCATCTCAAGTGGCAGCTGAGGCTCTACATTGCTCCCATAGGAACACACCTTGCTGCCCTATTTTTAGAGCTTCTGATAAGTCTGCAACTAACGTGGGTATCTTTTATACATTTAATATTTCTCCCACCAATTTAATTTAAAAGAATATTAATATTTACAAACTGATTTAAAAAATCTTGACAGGAAGTGTCAGCATTAATGAACTTTCTCCAAATACTGAGTGTAGCCTTCCCTCAAAAATGTTAGGATCAAAAAGTTTGATGAGAAAGTACCTTAATTCTCCAAGTTATTTCCTTATTAATAGAATTTATAATTATACAAATTTGGCTTTCATTCTTCAATTCATATAAATAGCAATTGAACTGACACAGGGTGCAATACCAGAATATATTGAACCCCAAACTAGCCTCACCAAATTCCTCTCACTCAGAGAAAGAAATTCCTCAGTTTCCAAGAGAAGCTACTTGTAAATATCAGCAAGTCAAACTGGTAGCCAGTTCCTTGATATAATATGAATAACTCTGTATTTTGGTAGAGGTTTGTTTCAACAACCAACGAATATTCACCAAGCATATTGAGTAGCAATGAAATCTAATTCTCCTGACTATACTATTCTATCAGAGACTTCACCTACTTTTTTTGCAGGGAACTGTAGCTCTGTGTGGAGCAATACTGAAAAGAGTGATGCAATTTATGCAGAAAATCTAAATCATGGAAGATACCATTGCCATGCTAATCTATAACCACAAATTAAAGCCATACATCACAAACTGCAAAACAAAACCTACTAGCTAATCAAGTCATCTGGACAATGAAGACAGAAGGAATTTTCCTTTTGTATCTTAGTTCTTTCAGTTATTCTCTTCACTACTCCACAAAGTTTTTCTAATAATGTCAGGATGAGTTTCAGGCTTTATTTTCCCTGTCAGGCTGTGGTCTTCCCATGCCTGCATTACTGGAGTGTTAACAATAATTTAAGAATTGCTATGGCAATCACCAGCTGTCTTTGCAACTAAAATCAGAAGTAAAATATACTTGAAGAAAAACTGCAGTACATTTCAGGAAGGACCACATTGATTATATCTTCTAAAATTCCTGTCTTCTGAGCAAGGTTAATGTAAATCTTAAAGTCCTGACCTCCAAATCCTGAGAAAGCAAATGACTAAAACCTGCCTCTCTAGTGTCACTGCTAGAGAGACACTAAGGGGAGACAACAATTTTCTAGTTACATTCAAGCCTGGGAACTGTGGAAATCTTAACACTAAATCAAGTTATGAAGACTTTCCCACTGAACAGAAAGTAAAGAGAAATCAATAATATGATCCTTCAACAGTGAGACTTAAAGAGACTCTGAAAGTTTAATTGTTGCAAATTAAATTAAATTACTAAAGGTGTTAGAGGAACCTAACTGTCCTTATTTTTGTGTCCAAAATTATCCCTCTGATGGTCTCCATTATAAGAACTTTAGCATAAATACTATGTTTCAGTGACAGCAGTAAAATATGACCTTTTAAAACCACGGAAATGACTTCTTATGTTAACTACCCACATCAAAAGGGGCATTAGATCATTCCCACTTTTATTTCCCTTGAAAGTTTTACAAAGAGTCAAGTATAATGGAGTCTTAACAGAATATTAGACTCAATGCTTCTCTTTAAGAGCAATGCAATTTTCCATCTATCCTTACCTTCTGGTTTCTTGTCATTAAGAGAAAAATATTTAAATTTGAATTAAAAATCCATCCTTTTCTCTTGACTTTTTGGTTTTTTGTTTTTGTTTTTGCTTTTGTTTTTGTTTCTGTTTTTTTTTATTGGGCTAAGTGGGAAAAGTGCATTAAGATTCTGGAAATTTGGCAGAAAATAAACTCCTTTACATTCCATCTGGTCCTCAGAGGTTAGAGGTGCTGAGTGTGGCTGAGCTTAATTTCCAATAAGAAACAATTAGAAATTTTAAGTGTGGTTGCATTCAGTAGTACCCCAAGTGCATAGTGTAAGTTACCCTATAAGCCTGGTATCATTCAAGATAAAAATTCACAAATAGTGGAATTTACTGGAGACAAAGATAATAAATTCTTTTAGCTTGCCAATGATAAATTCACCAGACCTGCAAAGTAAAAATGTAGCACTATGTTCAAGTGTTCCTGGGTATACAGGTTCCTGATACAGTTGGAGACACAAATCTTATCAAAGAGATTCCCCTGCTTTGAGAAGGAAAGAGGAGCAAGCCTGTTGCCCTGTCTACAATACGGTCATATTCTGGTTTTCTACCACTGAAGATTTCAAATGTCAGTTTGTACTTTCGGGAGAAGTGGAGGCCTCAAATATTCTGTTACTGCCATCATAAATGTGGGTGAGGATCCTACTTATATATAAAATGAGGGATACTGAGATTTACATAGAGAGAGATTACGAGGACTGAGGGTCTTTTGCAAGGGCAGAACAGAACTCTGACACCTTAGTGTCACTCCCTCTTCCACCTTATTGCAGCAGTAAGGGTCATCTAGCCTCTGCCTGATAACCTGTCACCCCCTCAGCATGCCATCATGCCTATGGAAATAACACCACCACGTATCTCATGGCTGTAGGACCCATTCATATAGAAATTCATACTTAAAAAGTTACCAAGTAGACAGCATTGTCTTTTGGTTTATATTTTTTTTTTCTGTGAAGAAGCAATACATTGGTGTTAAGAACCAAAAAAGACTTTTTTTGCATGGATAATTTTAAATGGAAGAACAAGTAAATGACAATATGCACTTTACCTCTTTGAATTAAGTTTACATAAGATTCTGCAAACCTCTTAGATTTTAAGACACAGGAACAGACTACTAAATCTCATATAAAAGTCATATAGGGGGCTCCTGAAAACAATCTGAAAGCTAAAATATTTCACGTAGACTTGGTCCTTTCTCTTCAAAATCCACACCCACAGTAAAACCAACAGTGAAAAAGACAAGGGCAACAGATAGCTGGCATGGGCCAGCAGCAACTAACTAATGTTTTGAAGAAATATAATTATGCCCATTCCAATCCTAGGCAGTATATCAGAGCTCTTAAAAGGAATTTCTGACATAACTACATCATCTTAATTTAAAGTTAAAACTTCCTTTTTTAAAGATAGGAAAATATGGAGATAATGAAAAGAAGAACAAGAGAAAAATATTCACTATTGCTCTGTAAAACAAAATAGAGTTGGACAGCTTGAGCTGGTAGAAAAGTGAGAGAGGGAAAAGAGCAAAATAGGACAAACTGTTTTTCTTTCACATGTTGGATGGGGACAGTTCAAGTCTCAGTGCCAGGTACTGGAAAAAATACCCTACATAACGTTAAACCCATTGTCAGATTGACCACAAGGTCATCTGGCTTCTATAGTGGATGAGTTATGCTCAGTTTTTAGACCAAGATCTTAATTTCTGAGATATTACGTTCCTACTTTTCAGACCTCTGGGATTTCACTTTTCCTCATGTTTCATTGACTCTTACCCCTTTATACTACATCTCAGGTAGTAATTGGTTCTTACTGTAATGCAGAAAGGATAAAATACTGCAAAAGCTGAGCAATAATTTTTGAAACTCTCTACCATAATAAAGATAAGAAAAGATATTACATTCTAATATTCCTGTCCCTAATTTCTTGCTAAAAATCTGAAAAGGTTTTATTTGTATCATTTCTGCTCATAGAAAAAGAGAGTTTCATAATAACAGACATTAAAAACCAAGCCAGATAAGGCATTGTTAGTTTTTCCCTCAGATTTTGCTCCTGCTATACTTACGACATTGAAACATAAATAGTGTTTATGACAAGAAACTTGTTAGACCCTATTCTGGAGGAAAATTTAAGAAAGAAGCTTGTTATGGAATTTAATGTGTCATCTTTCACCCTCTCCAGTTCTGAATGCCTCAAAATCTACTCTTAGTTTGGGTTTTTTTTGTTGTTGTTTTGGTTTGGTTTGGGGGTTGGTTTTTGGTTTCTTTTTTTCTGTTCTTTTCATATTAACCTCCTCATGTTTTCCAGAAAGTGTAAAAAATTTATCGTTTTTCTATGCTGACATTTTTTTTACTCTGTTTCCAAACTTCTCCAATGCTAAAAGGAACAAAAGATGGAAGATTAATCCTGATAAAAGGTGCAACAGTATCCAATTCATTCATAAAAAGTAAAAACTCTAAATTTTAAAGCTCTCGTTTCCTCTCTGCTTAGGGGAAAATATAAGAAGGGTTTCAAATGGTTTTCTTATTATTAGATTTTACAAAATAATTGAAAGACAATATTTAGTGAATAATTTAGGAATTATTCAGGCCAGGGAGATCTGCAGGGTTTTTAGAACACTGTATTTAAGTGAATATAAGGCATTTTTTTGGTGAACATTGTATTTATCGAATATGAAATAGATCAATATTTCATTTCATTTCTAAGTTCCAATTTTAGTTAAATTTTATTCTCTCACATTTCAAAGTAAATCCAAGATAGTTTCCTTTCTTTGTGCAGTATATTAAGTTTATGCATATTTTTATATTCAACATATTATTCTGAATGACAAAGAGGGGCTAATTTTCTACTGCGGATGAACACTGAACACAGGCTTGCATAACCAGGTAAGTATGATTAGAAACATGTTACTTTAATTTGGAAAAAAAATAAAAAAACCCAAACAAAATACTCTAATGGCCAGTATCCTACTGACATCTATGTAGTTGTTTCTAAAGAAACATGAACAACTTTGTATCAATGAAATGAAACTCATGCTGCAAAGCACTGACAAAAAGGTAGCACCTTCTGGCATAAATTCATGTAGACTTCATACTCCTAGAGAGGAAAATAACCTGACAGCCTGTCAAAAGTGTTGTTTTCACCACTCTGCTGCCTTTGCCCCTCTTGAGTTTAATCTCAGGCTTTTTGTAAATGTACTGTTTCTAGAAATGCAAATGGTGGTGCCAGGAAGTGGCTTCATTTATCTTATGATACTGAGGATATAATACTTGTTTTAGGATTGCTCAATAACTAGAATAATTCGTGTATTTATTTCCAAATCTCCTGAAGATTGGCTATGAACCCATGTCCATATGGATCTCCGAAGAGTATCACAGATACTTTGAGTTACGTCTAGGGGGAGAGCACAAAGTTCACAGCTCTTCTTTGAACCCAGAATGCAGAACATATACATTAGCCTGGCACAGACAGTTGGATCAGATTCAATGCAAATTACTTTTTTATTTGGCATCATTTCCTATGGGTTATTAAAATGGACATAAGTATATGATCTTGAAAGTTATACAACAGAATGCCATAGTAAGCTGCACCCAAACAATCAAATATCTGACATAAACCAAATATGTGATTATTTTTCTTTGTAGTTTGATCCACAATTATTTTTTAAAAACTTTGCAGAAGGAAGCATATACTGAAAAAAGTACAGGTTGCTCAGACTTAAAATAGCTAAAGTGTCAAAGAATTCCTCTTTATCTTTCATAACGTTCATAGTGTTCATTGTTTAAACTCACTGGTCTGACAATTACAGTCAGTTAATATTTTTTCAGCTGAAATCTTGCAGGTCTTGCTAAGATTTTAGAATGATTCATAATAAACTAAATTGAATGAATAATTCAACAGCCATCATTATTTCCTTTATGCAGGATATTAATTGTGAACAAAGATCACTTAGAACACAGCTACTAGACTGCATATGTAATAAACAGAAAGAATAGAAATATATGCTTTGGTAGCCTAATAGATATGTAATACCTGGAAAGAGATAATTGTGGAAAACCTTAAATTATTCCTATGAAAGTTTTTTGAAACAGATCATGTTATTTATGAGTCACACAGAGCCCAGATGTTCAACCAGGTTTTCTTCATCCTAATATTTGCTGGAAGCATGTTAGGGTTGAGCACATATATCCAGGAGATATACAGTGTCCTGAAAATATGTCCTGAACATATGTCTTGACATACGTGACCTATAAAGCAAAATCAGGAGATACTCTTCTGAACTGGATAATCCCAAAGGAAGAAGAACTGGTCAAGTTGTGAAAGCAAGCAGCAAATGTCAACAGCAGTGATGAAGGACTTTAAGCCCTGAAAGAAGGCAGCAACGCAAATAGTGGAGTGGCATCCAGCAGAATGATTCAATTACAGAGCTGAAGCTTTCCAGAAAACTACACTTTCAATAGTGTTTTAGGCCTTTTGCTATTTCAGAGTTTTAATTCCACTTCCCAGCACTTTCTTATTTATATTTTAAGGCTAGATAAGAAATAGTTTGCCTCTCCTCTAACTAACTGAGGTGTCAACATACACATGGACAAATATTTGTCAATTTTGTGGAGAAAAAAACTCAAACCATTATCTTTTACTCCAAAACCTCCAAGTCCTGTACTTAGAATGCTCATCTAAGTTATAAAAGGCTCATCAGCTTACATCAATGCCCTGTCACACAGAAAGCCAGGCTTTGAAAAGCCAGTTCTCATGCTACACCCATAACCCACCGGAATTCCCAGATTACTGCCTTAGTCTCTCCCACATGTTTCTACTTAGTACTGAAATTATTCACTGAATCAAGCAGAGATGACAGAGATGGCTGAAGGGTCGGATGGTAAGGCAATGGTATGATACCAGAGCAAGGACTTAAACACTAAGTACCTGAAGTATAGACAGACTTCAGTACTTAACTATCACTTGACTGTTCTGCAAAAGGATTTTTGTTATCTGTGATTTTGATTAAATATTCTCCATTGAATCCTAGGAATCTCTCTCGGGTTAAATTCTGTTCAAAGTAGTACAACCCTGTGAAAAGCCTTTCTGAGCCCAACTAACTGAAATTGGTGCTAGCTTTACTTGAGACTGGAGTTCACAGAACTATTGAAAAGAAGAATATAGGGCTTAAAATGTTTCGGGGGCAAGGGTGTGTATGGGGGGGAGGGGCATTTGGGATTCTTTGTCTGTTTTTTAATTTTTTTTTAAAGAAAGCATCTGCAAGGTGATCTCTCTAATATTGACTCAAAAATAGCATTTAAAATGCTGGCTTTGCTTCAGACCTAGGGACGTCTCATAATAGTATTTACGCACTTAAAGTTAAGAAGATGCTTTTTTGGTGGATCAAACTGAAAGTAGTTAAATTTCACACTTTCAGAAGTGTGTTGAGTGTTCTCTATAGGTACTAATTGCCATGCTGGGAATGTGGCATAGGATATCAGCAAAATTGGATTGTCTTTGAACGCAGAGAAAAAATTAACGTGACGTACCAATTTACCCAAGGAAGACAAAAGATTAGGGAAAGATTAATAAAGGAAAAAATACTTGTATTTTCACTGAAATTATAGTGTAAATATATATAACCTATTTACATCTTATTAATAATAGGTGACAGTTTTCAGAACTTTTTTAATAGCAGAGCAATTTTCAGCTCACAATTTCCATTTACTTCTTAGTTAAACATGCGCTTAGATTTGGAAACAGATATTAAGATGAAATATATCATCAAAGTAACATCTCATTCCTATACATAAAACATCATCATTTATATGTCAGCTTACATAGCCATTATAACAATTACAGCACAAAAACTTTAAAGAAGTTTCACATTTAAGCCTTTTTACATTTAACATATTACTATGTACAGCTATAAACTCTGTTTCAGGTTGGCCCAATATAAAATAATTCTAAAGAAAGCTTTTATTTGTAAAGATATATTAGCCTGTAAAATTTCCCTTAAGAAAGATATACGGGGTGTTATTTTAAATGATCATAGTAAATTTTAAAGTTTGCATATATTTAAGTCCCAACATTGTTTTGGCAAGAGTCTTCTGGTTCAATGCTTTGAATTTTAATTTCTCTGAATAGTCAAAAAAAAAAAAGCAAAACCTATATATAAAGACCTACAACCTCTGAAACAAATACTCCAGTTAATCTTGCAAAACATTCTTCTCCCTTTTTTGAGGTCCCCCTCCAGAATCACGCTGTTTAAAAGCATCTGACTTCTCAGGAATATTTAGAGATTCCCCATTATAAAAGTAACAAGATTATATGCTTCAGCTTCTGCTGTTTAAAGGGAATGGTATACAAAATGAGAAATTCGTATCTTGCTTTGTGTTTTCATACAGAAAATCATTCAAATTACTTCCAAAATATGTCAGTGTTATACACATCAATGTATAACTGCCTACAGTTTTGCTAACTAAGCAAACATTAATCATTTGCCTACAGCTTTCATTTCCTTTTCAGTATAAATTAGTGCAGCCTACAAGTTTGTGTTACTTATGTAAAATGAATGTGGTTCAAATGATGTATAACATCTCTCTTTTCTAGGACACAAGATTACTGAGGTTCAGAACAGTCTTTCACAGGGTCTGTTCTACAGTATGTTTGAAAATCACACAGGGCCATAAGGACACCTGCAGAAGAAGGCTGAAGAGAAGTACATATATAATTCAAGAAAATATTAAGGAAAAAATAGTAAGTGTTGACATGAATACTACATTAAGTAAATGCTTTTCATAACTAGAACAATTATGAAAGAGGTTTTAGGTTTTTTTTCAAGGAAAATAACTCAAAAAAGGTAGATAATTTGACTAGTGTAAACTAAATGCCTGTGGACTTATAATTCCTTTCAAGTTAATTGAATATGAACTGTAATTAATAAACATGTTATTTTAATCATTAGATATTTTTAAACTGAGATAACAATGAAACAAATATTAACCTGTTATTAACAAACATCCCAGACCTTATGTTAATGCATGCTTGATATATCATTTATTATGAAATTCATTCTGCTAATAGAAAATACATGGGGTTTCTGTATTCCAAAGGAAATAAATCTGCTCAACAACAAAGTCTAATATATAGGATAATTCAAATAGAATGAATAACCCACGTCTAAATATACAAAATTACTCAGTTTGTGAATCCCAATTGTAAAGGGAGTTTTTTATTCTTTCTTTAGGTTATGATATTAAAGTAACTAAGCACATACTCTATTTGCTTTCAGAGAGTCCACCAACAGTTCATCAAAATGGCGATATAATTTTCTGTGTAAACTTGCCTTGATACATTTTATGTGGTCCTTGAACCCTAATCTAAAATGCTTGCAAGAATATTTTGTCTTCCACAGTGCTTATTTATGCACAATGAAGAATCAGCTAAGAAAAGGAGTGATGTTACAAGCTCACAATATAGCTACAAATATTCCTGCTTTCCTTTTTGATTCTCTAGAAGACTGTATCCTAGAAGACAGAACAGGATAGTGTGATTTAGTGAAAACCAGAAAAATTAGGCCTTTTTGTTGGTCTGCAAAAAACCAAATCTTTTTGTGAATCTTGAAAGACATTTTATGTGAGCTTTAACTAGAGAAATTAACACTAAAAAAAGTGCTATTTCCTTTCGAATTTATGATCTCTTTTAAAAGAAATAATGGGAAGCCATTAAAATACTAATAATGACGAAATATTTCAAAATAAGCTTATTGATATGCAGTCACTGGGAGAAACTATGCTATTTACCTGCATTGCATAGACTGGTTTTAGTTGCACATATTTAAATGTACTGTTATTGCACCTTTTCATCAATTCTGCGTTCCTCGCATGCCTTCTTCAAATAACATTATGTTAACCAAGACACTAAATGCAGGAGTGTGACTTCAGGCATAATGATAAACATGTCTCACTGACAATTTTCCTCTCTATTCTATTTTTAATATTCTAAACACTGTGTCAAAGTCCATTGCCTCCACTTCTTTGAATGATAAATGGTTCTCAGCCCTCAGAAGTCATTTAAAGAAAAAAAAAGTATGTTTTTCTCCTCTGATTTCTCCACACCTCACTTGTAGGAAATAAAATATAGTGACTTTTTTTCTTTAAAGTCATAAGTGAAGCAAGAAGGTGGTTGCTGGTATCACTGAATTTTGCAGTACAGATACAGCTGCAGAGTATAAGATTATGTGCTGGTTTCAGACAGGGTAGAGTTAATTTTCTTCACAGTAGCGGCTATGGGGCTGTGTTTTGGATTTGTGCTGAACACAGGGTTGATAATACAGAGATGGTTTTGTTATTGCTGAGCAGGGCTCACACAGAGCCAAGGCCTTTGCAGCTTTTCCTACTGCCACAATGGTGAGGAAGCTGGGGGTCCATGGGAGGCTGGGAGGAGACACAGCCAGGAGAGGTGACGCAAACTGACCAAAGGGACATCCCACACCATGTAAACTGGTGAGAAGAGGCAGAAAGGGTGGGGGTGGGGGGACACTTTTGGGGTGATGGCTTTTGTCTTCCCAAGTCACCATTGCACATGAAATACATCCTGGAGACGGCTGAGCACCTGCCTGCCCATGGGAAGCAGTGAGTGAATTTCCTGTCTTTCTGTGCCTGTGTGAGCAGCTTTTGCTTTCCCTACTATACTCTCTTTATCTCAACCCATGAGTTTTCTACCTTTTGCCCCTCTGATTCTCCCCTCAGTCCCACTGGTGGGAAGTGAGTGAGCCACTGCTGGCTGGGTTTAAACCATGACAGATTATAAATATAATTCCCAAAAATATTATTGTGTTTATCCACTTCTGGCTAAAACTGGCCTACAAAATATGTCAGAAAACATATTTCAGTAGTCCTTAATGATTCAGGAAGGAAATGCAAGTAGATAATAAATTCTTATAGCAGCCCTCCAGTACCTAAAGAGGAATAGCAAGGAAGATGGAGTGGGACGTTTTACAAGGTCATGTAAGGACAGGACAAGGGGCAGTGGCTTTAAACTTAAGCAGGATAGGTTTAGAGCAGATTTCAGGAAGAAATCCTTTATTGTGAGGGTTGTGATGCACCAGAAGAAGGTTGCCCAGTGTAGTTGTGGATGTATAATCCCTGGAAGTATACAAGGCCAGGATGGGGCTTTGAGCTCCCTGGTCTAGTAAAAGGTGTCCCTGGCCATGGCAGGGAGGTGGAACTAGATGATCTTAGAGTCCCTTCCAACCCTAGTTATTCTGAATCTCTGAAAAATAGGTCTTTGGCTTGAACATTTGCTTTAAATTGTTTTACTGTTCCCTAGTTTTGCATATTCTAGCACTGGATGCCTAAACTGGCACACAGTGCCAAAGTTAAATAAAGCATGCATCGTCTCCAAACTCAAAAAGATTTTAATTCCATGGTCTCATCCTTCAAATGTCAATCTAGATGACTGTAACAGCTGGATTTTAAAATGAACTGCATAACACAAGAGTCAGTCTAACAGAGATGAGATGCAAACTACAAAGCCTGAACTTGGCATGAGATCCACTGGAAAACCAGACAACAAACAGAAGATAAAATGGTGACTAGGGGATACAAACTAAAAGCTTACAAAATATAAAACAAACCACATAGATAGAAAATAAATTTAAAATAAATATACTGCAGGTAATTGCAAATTATGCTAAATTTATTTGTATTACACAACTTTTAGGGTTCTTTTTTTTTGAGGGGGGGAGGTGGATTTTGCTGTTGTTTTTGTGTGTTTTTTGTTTTTGCCAACAAGCAATTAATTTTCAATTAGCAATTGCTGTATAACTCATTTGCAATGATTAATATCTATTCACAAGCAACAATTTCAATGCCACTGTATGTATATTCACTCTGTGGCACAAAACCAAGTTAGCTGCTTCCTCTATACCTATAGAACATTAATATCTCTCTGTTGAACAATTTCTGAATTACGATAATGTTATCAATGCCAAATTTTTTCAATTTATCACCAAATCTTCAGGGTTTTATAACACCATCCATTGGGATATGGAGATTGACCAAAAAATCAGTACACTGGAAATTACGTTAGGTGTAAACATGTAATCTACAATCAAAAGAATATATTTTAAGAAAACTTGACAATGAGTAAAGTTGTACATATTCTAATTTTTTGTATGCTTTTTCAAATCTGGCATTTTGGAACTATGAAGATTTTTCATTACTGTGCCCTAGTTTACAGAATTTTTAGTTACACATTTCCCTCTAACAGGCTGTTGCAGAAATGAGCTTGTTTATGTCATGCAGAATCATATTCAAATCATGCAAACAACAGTTCTTGCCTTCATTAGGCAATATTCATTTATTCCTGGAACAAATAAACAAATTCAAAATTTAGACTGATAAAAAACCCTCTGTTGCATTTTAAAAGCCACAAAGCTTAACACTAAAATTTTGGAAGTGAGGTGTTTCCATTTCACTACACAGCGTGATGTCCCTGCTAGAACACGAGAAATGAGAACAAGTTATTAGGGACAGCAACTGAGAATGACAGAAATGTTGCACCAGAGGAGTAAGTTATGTGACCATTGAAAGAGCAAAGTCATGTCACTTTTTGCTTGTCTTGTGAGGCCAGAAGGAAGTAAGAACAAGAAATCAATAACAGGTTCATTAAATATAAAAGAAGGTACATATCCCAGCTTTGCATCTACAGTGAGTGGTGCAAGAATAGAACATTTAGAAAAGAACGTGCCAGCAAAGTATTTATCTTTAGGACACGAAGAGTTGATGAAGTTTCAGGTGACTAATTCAAGGACTTATAAATGCTATCCAGAAATCTCCATATATAAAATAGATTAAGCACTATATTATGGAAGTACATTATCAGCTTCACAGCTGCAGTTGCAATGAGAAATTTTTTTCATAGCTACCACAGATATTTCACATAGCTCCTCACAAGTGCTTGCCAAGAGCTAAGAATGCTTTCGGAAAACGCTTGATATTAAAAGAGCTTAACAGGATAACCTGGAGATCAAGAACAATTATCACTTGCTAGGAAGGTGAATTAAAGATGGAATAAGAGGTTTCATGTTCTAAATATTTTCAGTGATTAATGTAGCTATCTTTGCCTGCTAAAACATAACTTGCTATATTTAATTCCAGGGCCTCAACAACCCTTCTTTTTTTCTGCTCACTTCCTACCAAACCATTAAAATTTATTGAAACTACTTGAGAACAGTTGAGTCCTCCAATGCATGTGCATGTGCCTCAAACAATTTTCCATCCTCACACAAATATCTAGAAACTATGCTGAGTTTTGAATGACTGATTTACTTCACTGCTTTTTTGAAAATTCAGCAATATCTCAATAGTGAGACATTGATAAGCTATGAGTGAAGTAGTTTTTGGTAGTCTCATCTCTGGAATCTCACTCTCATCTCTTCAAGTGATTTTTTATAAATGTCCAAAAGCAATTGCTCTCCTTGGTTAGAGGACTGTTATTCATTACCTCTCCCTAAAACACAATCATGAAAAATCATCAGAGCTATTCAGGTTAGCAATACCATTCATCCCTATCAAAATGTGCAGTTAACTGAACACAACATGTTACATCTGAAGAGACTGTCAGATCTTATGAAAACGTTCAGCTAAATAACCATGACAGTCTGCTGCCATTCCTAGAATGGCATAGACTCAAACTCGCATCGAAAAGGATGTTCCACAATCAAGTTCCACACCTCACATTTAAAACTCTGGAGCTGCCCAGTTATGCATTTCTCCATTGAGTTTTAACACATGGGAATCTCATTGGAAAATGCATCAGTATTGAGAAAAAATTTCCCAAATGCTGCCTGTGCAATGAGCAATTTGATCACTGTCAGAATTTTGCATTGAAATTAAAATGTTTGAAGTACTGAAAAATAGAGGTAGAAAGTAGAAGTAAAAAGCATGTTTTCAAAATGGATTAAAATTTCTAGAAAACTTAATTTTACTCAAAAAAATGTTTTGGTTTAAATTTTGACAAGAAAAATTGATCAACTCTAATTTCCTGGAAAACCTTTGTTTTGTATGGATTTTTCACATAATCAGAGAGGTCTTCCGACAAAATGCTTTTTTTAGTATTTTTCTTTGCCTGTCCAGTTGAGGAGGGGAAGTAATAGAATGGCTTGGTTAGCACTGATTGCCCAGCAAAGGTCAACATCTAAATAATGGACGTTGAAAAGCTTCAATAAGCACAGATATTCCTCATCACACTATTTCAACATACCTAAGGGGTGATTAATAGGGTAGAAGATATAGGCCTTAGATGATAAATTTGAGCTAGATTAAGTGTTGATATCACAAGCATCAGAAGAGGAGAAAGGTACCTTTCAATTGCCACTACAAAAAAAACAGTTCTACATGCACTGACTTGGTGGGTACCTCACCTAAGACCTTGGAAAATATCCCAGTTTCATATCAGCAGATGGTTGCAAAAATTCCTCTAGCAGTATCATATCTAGAATTTTGGAAATACAGTCACCGTGTACTCTTCCTCTGAGAAAATATTGCTTTTATGAGCAAAAGCACTGTCTTAATAATCCCTCTGTCATAGCCACAACCCATCTGTTCATATATATATAAACTGAAAATAAATCTGCTAGATAGGGGTGCTCTTCTTGTTTTTCTCCAATCCTCACCATGCACAAATAAGGTCAGTGGAAAGATGCTGCAATATGAGGGTCACTGGAACCATTCAAAAGTTTGCTATTGCTGGGAGTTCGGGAGCCCTAAAAATAGTTATGTTTTTTGTTTCCCGTATGGGGAATTTTTAGGATCACTTAAGGATACTTTTAGGGATTAGTATACAGATTTGTGCAGGCACATTTTAAACATGCACAAATAGAATAAGAAAAGCAATGAGTGAGAAAGAAATTCATTTTTAATCCATGGAAACAGAGTTATAGTAATATTTCATTATTTATAAATTTACTAGTACCTCAGAATAGAAAAAAATAAATTATATTTTATAAAAGCACCATCAGTCAGCAATAAGACTTAGGCTTCCTGAATTCCAACATAATATGTTATCAATAGGAACATACTGATTCTCATTTTGTGTTGAAATGGTGCATAGCAGTTTAATATTCTGAAAAGAAAGGAAACAAGTATTTTTATAACGTAATATCAATTATGACAATGACACAGTGACATTGTCCACACTCATAGCAAAAAAAAATCATTCAAAGCTGTTCAGTGGCAGATTCTCAAATAATGTGCTATTTTATCACCCTTCAGACCAAGCTGCATCTCTAACAATGCAGTTGCACATTTTTATTCACAACTACAAAAAGAGTCAGCCCTTCCCCCAAAACTTAATGCCTTAATGCATAAATAAAAAGAAGCTATACAAATCCTGAAAAATATACTTGGGGGAAAAAAAAAAGAAGAAAAATATTTGATCTATTGCATCTGATATTACACTTGGTAAACCTTAGTAAACAATTAATATCTTCTCATAAATATAGGTACTCATCCCAAAACACTGAAACTTCAAATACCTTCATATAGTCAGTTAGCTGGTTTTCATCTGCTGAAATCTTATATATTCGCATCATTTTCTTGTCACTTCCTCATGTATTTTGGGAACTTCATGAACATTAAATTGTTTTTACTAGCAGCCCATCAGGCAGTATTTGTTGCATTTACCTTGCACTGATTGTTTCTGAAAAAGAGCTAATGGTAATATGATTGATCAGTTTTTCTCTCTCACCACTTTGATCAACATGTCAAAGGCAAGAGCTTTAACTGGTATATTTTAATAACTTTATATAAGTATTTGCCATGTCACTATGTTTCTGGAGCTTTATTTTTCGATGAAAGGTAGAGTGTTTCATTCTTCTTCCCTTGCAGATCCATCAAAATATTAACTCTAATTTGCTCTTTATTAATCTCTGTTCATATATAAATGCATATATAAATATATATAAATACATACATTCATATATAAATGCAAAATCTGCAAGAATAATAGTTAACTAATGGCAGAAAAAAACCCCAACTGAGTAAATAGTAAAGCTGCCAAAGTGAATTTAACTTAAAATTTCGTGAAAAAAATAAGATCTAGAAATAATTTCTACTTCTCATCCATTTTCTAGTCTATACAGAAAAGAATTGCATTTTCTGCTAAGCTCTTGCAGGAATCCTGCTACTGGAAATAAAATGTTATATTTTTTTATTATAATTTACAGGACTTATAATAGCAATCACTTTAAAGCAAAAATTATTAACAATCTAATATGTGCATAATTTGATTTTTAGCTACACTAAAATGGCCTTATTTTTCCTTATCCTGAGCTGACAGATCTTAGCCTTGGCTTAGTGAGTTTTCCTGTTAAATCTCTTGAGCCACAGACTGAGGGCTCTTTCTAGCACCAGTTAGCACCCTACACTGTCAGCTTTTAAGAACACTTCCTATCTACAGGTAAAATTTTGGGTTTAACTTAGATTCCTTTTTTTTTAAGCATTTTTGGCTGATTTTTCTTTGAAGAAAATAGAAGGTGCTCTTAGGCAGAAGGGAGCAAGGACAGCTCTTGAGTCAGTCTTCATATTGAAACAGAGCCAAATCCAGCCTTGACCTTTTGAAACAATAATGAGCTGCTTAGCTCTATTCAGTGTACATCTGACTATATTTTCCATTACTCCCCTGAAAATTCTCCCTGATACATGACTTCATTCCTCTCTATAATAATTTCACCTTTCAGTGAAAGTGTTGTCAGTGGAAGCGGTTGATTCACCATTCCTGGAGGTATTTAAAAGACGTGTAGGTGTAGCGCTTACAGAGATGGTTTAGTTTTGGACTGACAATGATGAGTAAACAGTTTGAGTTAAGGGTGATCCTAAAGATGTTTTCCAACCTAAAGAATCCTATTATTCTGATTTTATGTTAATAGCTTCCCTCTTTGCAAGTTTTGTTAAATAAAATAATGTGATAAGCATGAAGTAGTCAGATGCCGTGATGCTGAGGGTAATGTTAATAAATAAATAAAGGGGATGGATTGTACAGCCTCTATTTGGGATAATGAACACTTGCCAATATAAGCCATTCATAGTTTTATAAATTCTTATGTAAAACACACCTTTCACCCACCACTTATACATACCAGCAGGAGTAAAATCCCTCATTATAGACCTCATGTACTAAAAAACCCACACACTACAGTTAAGGAACTCAAGTAGAAATCTCAAACAGCAGAGGACAAACAGTAATTTGGAATTCTATATCAGTTTACACTTTAACTGACCCATTTAGATGAACAAAACACTGGAAAAACACTGTACCAAAAGATTCCCAAGAAAGGACTGTGCGTCAGAGGGGGTTGGGCTACATTATTCATCAGTGAATCCTACATTGAATATTAGACAGGCTTAAATATGAAACAGTTTTTTTAGCTAAGTCAATTAAGCCAAATTAAATTTTCTTGTATGCAAGATTCCCAAGAGATCTGAGATTCCTTCTTAAAAAAATAGAGAATATTTTGAGAATAAGCACAAAAATTTTTTAAAGACATTTTATTTTACATTTAATAACATGATGTATTAATGTTACAGGTGTGACCAAATAAAACATGTTAATCAAAGGCAATGTGCCAAATGGGTACTTATAAGTAGGGGGTTTTTTTGCATTAACAAAGTATTACAAATGAAAGATACTGTACAGCACCTCTGACACAGGGAACACTCAAAATCCAAATGAGGGGAGGTAAGAACTTCACAACCCCTTTACCTTGTAAGAGAAGAAAGTAAAAAGGAGGGAACTGAAAATCAAAAAGCTATTAAAAATAATCTTGCCAGAATTAAAGTAGATTTCTGTTGAGATGTAAATAGAATCAGGACTATTTAAAAAAACAAAACAAAACAAAGCAAAAATTTCTAAAGATAGGAAATGCATGTAATGAGACTGATATTAGAAACTCTAAATTTGTCACACCTTCCTTGAGAAATTTGACAGTGTCACAATAGGTAAGATGTCATAATCTAAAATCAAGAGGGTAATAAAAGCAACCGAGTACTTGGAACTCAAAAGGTTTCACCATGAATAAAATAGGGGCTGGATGAGAAGGGCTTGGGGGTGCTGGTGGATGAAAGGCTGGACATGAGCCAGAGGTGTTCTTGCTGCCCAGGAAGCCAACCTGCAGCCTCTGGAGAAGTCTCACACTGGAGCTAGGTAAAGTGCAAGGAGAAAGGAGCAACAGAAAGGAGCTGTTATGGACTGATCACAGAGGCCCCCATTTCCAGGAATGCCATGGAGCAAAGGAGGTAGAGGAATTGTGGAGTGGAGGTTTACGGTGAAGGTTATTCTGGGAAGAAAAGTTGGCAGATGGAGGGGAAGTACTTAGGTGGGGGTTTTTGTTTCTCACCCTACTATTCTTATTTTCAATGGACAATAAATTAAATTGATCTTGCACAAGTGGAGTCGGTTTTGCACGTGACAGTAATGGATCTGCCTGTCTTTTTCTTGACCCAGAAGCTTTTCCATCCTATTTACTCCCTATGTCCTGGTGAGGATGGGGCACGAGAGCATGGCTGTGTGGGTGTCTGGCAACCAGGCACAATCAAGCCACCAGAAAGACAAGCACAGGTAGCTGTAGATGACACAATTTGAGAACAAAAAGACCTGAATATCCTGGTATACGTTTGGCTGACATATATCAAAACAGTGATGTGTGATCAGCATTTCAAGGAGAATAAAAAACAGGAAAAGTGAGAATAGTGATGCTACTCCCTCTGTCAAAGACATCAAAAGCACAATACAGGAATTAGATAAAGCATTAAAAATCCATTTTGTTTCTTCTGTTTGGATGGTTTCAGATATGGTTTGGATATATTCAGGTGGTTTCTTTTCATTCTCATCAATGCAATTTCTCTGGTTCATGTTGTATTGCATTAGTGTAATTTGCAACCGGGCCCAAGCACAGCAGCCTCTTTGCTGCAATAAAATACCTAATATTCTCAAAAGTGTAATCTTCAGAGATTGCCAATCGACCTTAATCAGAATATATCTATAACCTTAAAATAAGTGACTCAAATACCTTGAATATTCTGTCCTATGTTAAGTAGAGGTGCAATTTGAAAAAAGGATTTTATAGTTAACATTTTTCCTCATTTAGTTTAACTGAAAGAGCTTTCTTTCTTTCTGTCATACGTATTATCTTCTGCCTTTCATCAGTTGAAAATGTCATCACTGAAATAAACATTTTTTGACCATTAGCTCGTCTAAAGCATTTGATCTTATCTTCTCTTTTAAATAAAAAATCCAAAGGGATGAGTCATCTCCTAATGCTCTGAAACAGCAGGAGGAGCTTTCAGCTTGTTTAGAACTCCACAGTGTTTTTAATTTATCATTCAGGAAAGTGTAACTGAACTGTATTACATTGTAGAATAGATTTTTAGAAAGATTAAACAATTTTTGATTGTATTCCCAGGCCCAACACCATACCCAATCGATAAATAAACAAGAAAAAAACCCAGAAATCCACACATCACCACACACCATCCACACACACACAAAGCCAGCCCTGCTTGCTTTTTCAGTGGCAGTTTGGTCTTCTGGGAAAGAGGCAAGAGTTCAGGTCCCTTGACTGGCACTTTATTATGACACTTGTCTCACAGTTGGATGTATTCTGCATGTCACTAAGGTGTTTCAATGGTAATAAAGCATTTAACAGCAGACTGAAACATGTAACCCTTCTTATACTTGAGCGCATTTCAGCTGATCTACAAAGGGACATGACCACACGAGTCTGAAAAACTGCAACAGATTTCCTGTTTTTAAATAACTGTTTCTGATTCTTAGTATAGTAACTGCTTTTCTAGATAGTTTCCATGGATATCCACAAAGCATATATTTATATTCTTTATAAACAAGATATTCATGTATTTATTAATTATTTTCAATTAACCTCTTCTGGCATTGGTTCATAACAATGTACTTTCTAGTACCATGTATTTTTTCCTTATCTAATTAGCATTGCAATATGATATTGAAGTACAAAAGAATAAAGAAGAAAAATCTGAAAGCACAACATTCATCAGTAATTTCTAAGTTCCACTTAAAATTGCAGTAGACCATCACACAAGTCAAACCCACAGAAGCTGCGCTTAACTATGTTCATTTATTTGCATCTTGACTTGCAAGTAAAATTGGTCACATGCAGCCACAGAAACCTTTGGCTGACCTCAGAAACATTTGGCAAGATATCCTTTTCTTTTCCTCTTGTATTCAACTGAGTGTTTGAATCATTTCTTCCAGGTAATTTCTACTTATTACACTTATTTTTCATCCAGAAAAGAATCCTATCTTTATCATGTTTCTATTTACCTCTATTTGTTTTGGTCTTTGAACAGTAACGTTTTCATCCTGTTGCAGCCAGCCCTTCTGCTGCATCCTATAATTTCAGATTCCTGACTTTGTTAGTTTTTAAAAATTTGAGCAATTAAATCTGAGTACATTTTCAGGAATTTCAAAAATGACACTTAAGATTAACCAATCCAGGAAGTCCAGTATGCTTTTTCTTACATCCTTGGTTGGTGCAACTACTCATAACTTCATGACTACAAAACAGCTAAATCAGGTCTCTGAGAAGCAAAACTCAAAAGACTCTTCTTTCAATCAGGAGAGCAAAGAAAGAAACTTCATGTTCCTAAATTTCTCATTTTTTACTTCTTTTTCATACCTCTTACCTATTAGAGCCATTTTCTTCCAGATAGACATGTCAGGTATGCCAAATAATGTGACTGCAGCACCTTAATCTGTGTGCTGTGTACTTCATCATATCTATTAAAATATTTCTGCCTCCCACGTGCTCGTCATTTTATTTATCACCAAATTCCATTTCTCCTTTAACTCTGGCTTTCAACTTCGATGTTTTATCTTCTTCATCCAACCTTCCTTCCACCTTAATTAAAATTTACAGTCAGAAACAAAGTGTATCTTAGTATTACCTAAGGAAGAAAAACTGATTTCCACAGCACATACATCTACCTTTGTTACTATTATTATTATACTGGAATATATTCATGTTAGTTAATAGATCATATAGATCATAGATGGGCATGTTATATAGCATAGATGGGCATATAATTAATAGATCATAAAAATGGGCAAAGTAATCCTGAAAAAGGACTGTGATCGAACTGTTAAGTGTTTTTTGTTCACATCTTGGTATTAACTTCCAGGGTCACTAACACATGAATAATTTTAGACTCCCAGACCACCATTACAGTTGATCTTCTGTTAAAATAGCTGTCATAAGAGGTGAACAGGCAGCTTGAAATGAACAGTTAGGATTAATTTTGTTAACACTGTTGACGGAACTGAAAGCTTGCTAGCTCTCACATCCTTTTAAGTCATGTCAGGACTTTGTATACCCCAAAATCCCTTGCCTTGTTTATTTTTTTTACATCATTTGTTCTGTCTTTAACTTTTAGACATATGATTAATACTAATGTTAAAAATCCATGTTCTCATCTATTATGAAATCCAAGTCCTTTGATTTCTATTGGAAGTACTCACAGTGATTAGAAAATGACAGTAAGTCAAAGAAGAAGTACTCAAAATAAATTTTTGTTACACTTTGTAGTAATGGGCAAATTATTTAAATTCTTTGGTCTCCCAGTGACTCATCTCCAATAAATAAAATCTTTTCTCTTAAGGATTTGCAATTGTTGAAATGATAAAATCTGTAGGAGAAATAAAGTATATAGAGGAATATTATTAAACATAATGTGGGGCAAAGATCTTCAGTACATGCAAATCTGTGATTCCCCTGAATAAAATGAAATTTAATGATTTACAAAGTTATAATGATTGATGTCTTGGGCTTCCTGACGTTTGCAAGGACTTCTGAAGTGAGTCACTGAAATTAAGATTTTCATTAAACTGCAATCATAAATCACTTTATGAACATACTCTTCCACAAAGAGAGAAAGAACAGTGAGCCATTTGGAAAAAAATTAATGACACTTCCCTATTTTCTTTTTTCCCAAATGTTGTGTATGATGTCTAACGCATTCAAATGTTCAGGAAAAAGATAATACACACTAGAGGAGAACATGTGGGGCTGAAGATCTATCAGTTTATATCATATAGCATGGAAGTTTTTCACTATGCTGATAAGATAATACTGACTGTTTAGAAGGCCAAATGTCTAAATTAGATACAAACAGACAGACACATCCAATACCTTTCCCCAAGTACAGTGGAAAAACACATAAAAATTCTTTCTTCATCTGGTAAGTGTAACAGACATAAACAGGCAGGATGGACTATGATGTAGCCAGACACCTACAAATGCATTAGTATAAGCTTCAAAAATTATCTTTCAGGACCTCCAAGCACAATACAGTATAGAAAAACCAACACACAGAAGACTTGTCTAACCACCAGGCATGTAAAAAGACTAAGCCAAACTTTGATGCAGCTCAAGCAAACCAAGAGCATGATTTTGGGCTTTCATGCTTTATGCAAATGCCTCAGAGGGTAAGCTATTACTGTACCTCTGAAGAACTTCACACTGAAGATTAGGAAGGTTCTTTGTATTTCATCTGGGATTTATAAAATTAATTTAACAGCTGCCGGGGGAAACAAAAAAAAAATTTTTCCCTATTTTTGTAACAGTTTAATGAAACCACTGTTCTGAAAAGCTATTCATAAAGCCGACAGTCAGTGCTCTATGGGTCTCCTTTCATGCCTATAAAATATATATTCTGAAGAGAACTCCATTTACAAAAAGAAAGAAATAGCTTCTGAACTTACAGGAAAGGACTTGCTCTAGGACTTGTAATAGAATTTAAGCAGAACACATTACTGCCTTTACAGAGAAGTCAAATACTTAACAACAACAATAAAAGAATGTGAACAGTGTGTAGCTGAACTTATTCTTCCTGAATTAATTAATCTTCTATCCTTTAAAGGGCTAAACAGAAAAAGCAGAGTGTGACAATGCTATACTCACCATGAAAATTCCAAGAGAACAGATGTGTATTAAAACTGTACTTTGGTTTACCCTTCCTTGTAACACTGAAGGCAATAGGCATATATGCTAAATTGTCCTTTCTTCTCATAGGAAGAAAAAAAAGTTACAACCACTTTTTTGAGGGTTTTTTGTTTGTTTGTTTTGTTGGTTAGTTGGTTGGTTGGTTGGTTGGTTGGTTGGTTTTTTGGGTTTTTTTTTGTTTTGTTTTGTTTTTGTTGTTGTTTGTTTTTGTTTTGTTTTGTTTTGTTGGGTTTTTTTTTGGGTTTTATTTCTTTTCTGAATCCTTGGGAAATTCTGCTATAGTAAGGCCAAGGAAAACAGAATCTTCTTAATCTTTTAACCAGAACTTCCATGGCTAAGGCTACCTCTTGCCTTCCTACAGACAATATGAACAGTTGTCACTTAGAATTTTTAGAATTGTTAAAGAAATTACAATACAAAAGCAGCTAATGCAGAAGTAAAAGCAGACAAATGGACTCTTTAGACATTTTAAAAAATAAATATTCATTATTTCTGTACTTGCCTTATACACTTCCACCAGCTTGGGGCTATTAATATAAGCTCGAGCAGCCCAACAGCAGAAGGCACCTCTCTAAGTTTCTAGTGAGTTTCCAAATACCCTCAGTGTGAATGTACTCCACATATTGGAAGCAGTTTGGCTTAGCATTAATCTAAAATAAAAATAAACCCTTAGACATAAACTGCATAATCCATTTGATCCCTCAGGTTGCTCTCAATATAAAATGCAGTTTAGTGAATGGATTACATAGCCCCATGGAAGGTTATACTCTGATAAAAAAACAGAGCTTATTTTTACTGGAGTGACTGTCATGATATTACTCAAGGGCATATGTAATTTGACTAAATCTTTCTTCAGAGTACTAGGTACTTCTGCATTATGAATGACATTATTTATTCTACTCAGAGATTAAAACAGGGCACAATACTGTGTCAAAGGTAATGGTTTCAGACTTATTTGGGAGCGTAATGTAGGAGGCAATAGATTTTCTTTATTACAAAGCTCTGGGGAAAAAGGTATTTGCTTAACTTAATATCTAGTACCTTGTCATTTGCATAACTGGTAACTCACAATTGGATAAATATACTCCTAGTTTTTGGAAAAAAATCCGATTTTTTTTCACTTGAAAATCTTGCAGCAGTATCTTTCAGAACATTTCAAGGGAGTTGGAATTAAAAGGAAGGAAATGTTGCAATTCACAACGCATCAAATTATTTTCTCTGGGTCCATATACTAGGCAACATTATCTCACACACACACACACACACACACACACACACACACACACACATACACACACACAAGAAATCTGAAAGCAGAAAACATTTGATTACAGCTGCTGAACCCAATACTCATTCTTTTTTCCCTAAGGCAATAAATCTAATTATAAGACATCTTTGCATGGATACAGAGTTTCAACAGTATTAAAAAACTTGTTTATTAATGGTGGATAAGAACAAAATCTAACAGTTTAAGAATTTTTATGGGTTCATCCCTATTTTAACATATAATTTAAAATATGATTTCTCATTTTTTGAACATTCACTATGATCAAATAAATTAATTCTCAACTTTTGAAGGTTTTTATTCTCATATCAACATTCAAATAAACATTCCATTTTGAATTTATATTTTAGATTTGAAGTATATGGGTTGATAACCATATATAGTCAAACCTGACATGTTTTCAAGGTGTGTTCATTTCAGTAGGAACATGACTTTTTGTCAGAATACCACTCTGACAGTAGAGTATTCACCACATTTGTAAGGTGTGTAAAGTATCTAAGTGGTAACATGTCAAAGAAAGTCTGCTAAATGATACTACTTTTTCTCTAGTTATGCATGAAGTATATGTATTCTACCTACACATAGAAATGTTTTACATTTTATCATATTTCATCATCCACAGAAATAGAGATCCCTACACTAATTTTGAATATTAAAGAATTGGATTTCAGGTGGAGTGTACTAAATTTGGGTGATTGTCTTCTACGATAATTTCTCTAAAAGAGCTGCCAAAAAATCAACTCAAAAACATGCATAATGAGCACTTAGCTGTTAGTATTAACTGCTATCAAAATTAAACTCAAAAGCCAGAACTTTTTTTAATGGCAAAAAAATTTCAAAGACCAGGCAAAGAAGGACCTATTTCATAAAAAGCTACTTGCTCCTACAGACAGTAAATCAATCTACTTAAGTTAACTGGTATTCTTTAGTACTTTAAAGACTTATTACTTGCAAAAGGTAAAACCCGGGCATAACAGTGCTGTCATGCAACAGACAGTAAAAACCACAGTTTTATAAATCATGAGAAACTAGAGATGTACTCTGGAGTACTGAGTCCAATTCTGTTCAACACTTTCATTCATGGTCTAGATGATGGGACAGAGCAAACAGTAAGTTTTCAGATGTCTGAGATGAGTGGCTGACATTCCAGAGTGTCGTGCTGCTATCCAGAGGGGATCTTGAACCTGGAGGAAATGGCTGACAGGAACCGCAAGAGGTTCAGCAAGGGGAAGAGCAAAGACCTGTACCTGGCAAAGTGTAACCCCTTGTACCAGAATAAGCTACAGGCTGACTGTCTGGAAAGCTGAAGTGCAGAATAGGCCTTGGGGGTCCTGGTGGACGCTAAGTTAAACATGAGCCAGCAGTGTTCTCTCAAAGAAAAAGCATCCAACAGTATCCCTTGCTGCACCAGGAAACTATTGACCACCAGCTCCAAGGTGGGGGTCAGTCTTGTCTCCCAAGTGAAAAGTGATAAGACAAGAGGAAAACGCCGCCCATTTCACCAGGGAAGGTTTAGACTGTATGTTAGGAGAACTTTACTGGAAGGGTTGCCAGGTGTTAGAATGGGTTGCCCAAGGAATTGGTTGCAGGGATTGGCATTCACCATCCCTGAAGGTATTTACAAGATGGGTAAATGTAGAGTCCAGGGAGGACATGGTTTAGTGGTGAACTTGACAATATTGGGTTAATAGTTGGACTTGTCAATCTTTAGAGTCTTTTCCAACTTTTATGATTCTGTGATTCTATCTGGACTAAAGTTCCATTGGCAACACAGAACACAACATCAGTTTGCATGAAACTTTACTTCAGTTAAAAACCACACAGATAGTGACAAGGAAATATATTTGGCAAGTATAAGATATTCAAGGGTACATTACTGGACTATAGGAAAAAATATATATGAATATCAATAAAGGAATACAATAAAAAATTCTAAAAACCAAAACCCTAACAATTTTATCTGGGAACTCCCTGGCATAATGGGACATAATCAGAACAAATGAAAATTTCCTTCATTTACCAGAAACCAGATGTTGCAATAGCTCAGTAAACCTCACAGTTAGAGTGAAAATTGGCATAAATGTGTCTATTTATTAGTAAGCATCAAAAATGTTCATTATACAAAACTTAACAAATTGAAGTTCCTTGAGCATTATGATTTTGTTGAAATTAATCTTACGGACTGAACACAAGCAGAACTTGTTTGTAAAAATCCTAACAAGGCCAGCTTAGTTGAGAACACCAGCATATTGATCCTCTTCACAGAGTAGCATATTTCACAGTGAAGTTATAAAACCTTTCTCTCAAGAATATAAGCAATTAAAGGAAAATATATCCTCTTTATTTTCAGATCTGTGTCCTCTTTCAGCACTCCTACTCACTATGCCTGTGAAAGAAACCTTGGTCAGCAAGACCATAAAAGCTAAATTGCCTCCGACTTTTCCTTAAACCAAGCAAACCAGGATGACTTCCAGCTACTAAAGCAGCACGAAATTAAAATGCTGCTGCATTAAAACATTTGTATCATTCATTATGTTCTTATAAGTGGATCACTTGTAAAGATTATGACTTAATTTTGTTAGGAACTCTTCTTCACCAAATTCGCTTTTATTGTCTCCTCTCTAATAAATCTTACAATGTATTGAAAATGGAAGTCATAAGAGGAAAAGAGAGCTATTGATCTGTAATACTTATGCTATAATAAGTTCCTCTTGTAACAGAAACCCTTCAAAAAATATCCACTGGTGCCATACATCCTGTGATGCTTTGCTCTCCCATCTGCACTTCCATGATCCCAACCTGAACTTTTATTTCCCAGAAGTCCACTTCAGTGCTAACCACCAGTACCAGTGGCTATCATGGATGTGTCTGGTCCTTTTGGCTGTAGCTCATTGATGATTTGGAGGAGACACATACAACCCAAGAGCCAAGAGCTAATGTCAGCAATGCACCTGCCTAACGACAGTGCTGGTCAATGGTCTGACTCAAACCAAGTTTGGAAGAAATTAACATCTATATTGGGTATGCAAATATGAATCTAAGTCAAACATTTTACCCCATAAATACTGGACATCCAAGGGCCTGCTGACCTCTTCTGCATGGCAGTGGGCTATGCGCCAGGATGTCCCCTTGAGCAGAGATGTCTCTTAAGGTTACTTTTGGAGACTGAGAGATTCCTTAATGCAGCAGATCCTTGAGTAATTCATAGTGAAATCTTTGCTAAGTGACATAAAGGATTGATTCTGCATATGTAACACGTTACACATAAAACACTGACCAAGTTTGGGACTAAATCTGGATCCAGCTGCAACTTAACTCCCCTCTGAGGAGGAGTTTAGAACATAAGAATGTCTTTTCTGAAACTCAGAGCTCTGTCGGAGGGTTTTCCTGACAGTTTTGTCTGACCCTGTTCTCTATGTAGTAAATCGTCAAGTGTACCTTGTTATCAAATCTTGTTAAACCACTGTAGCATTTACTATCAAGCTTTGTTAAATTGCTGGTTTATATCAATGAACATATTGATACTTCCCTCTTAAGAGTGAAGTGTGTCACTCCATCCACCATACACTCCCAGAGTTCAATTTAATGATGCATAAGAGGTATATTACCCATTCTGATTTTCTTCAGTTGGAGAAAATGAACTCACAGTTAATGATTGCTGGCACTTCTTTTCCTTGTAATCCCTAGCTTCAAAAAGCTATCTCATTATCTGTTTGGGAACACAAATGCTTGAAAAACAGCATCTTTTATTCTTGCAGTTCGTGTGCAGAATAACACAAATAGATTCTTTAACCACTTCAGCGTTACTTTAAGGTAGAGCTATTATTAGTAATCCCAGGCAAGAGATGCAGGGTTTATCCCATGGTTAAATCAGATTTATTGGACAGAGGGTAAGTGACATTATAGTTTAAGAGATTAATTTTAAGTAATGTCTGTATTGAAAATTTCTGAACATAAAATAACCCCAAGGGCACAACATAAGGAAATAATAAAAGCATATATTCACAGCTAATTTTCTGCCGTATTGCAATATTGATTCACTGTAGCTGAAACACTGCAAGAAATTTATTTAAGAGGAGTGTTCATTAAAATATTCTATTTGCCTTCTGTGTGATACAAAAATGTCACCATTACCTTCTAACTCCTTTTGTTAACTTCTAACTCTGCTGATCTGAAATGTTTCTGAAGTAAAAAAATTTTGCTGCTTCCATTTGTTACAGAGGATGTTATTCCCTGATGATGGGCATTTCACAGATATCACAGTAGTCAATAGGAAAAATAAGAATTCTTTGGGGACACTTCAGCACAAAATTATTTCTTCACAAAGATCTGACATACAGTGTATGGGCTCAAGAAAGAAACTGCTGGGCCTACTTAGTCTACCTATGGCTAAGTGAACATCTTTTCAGTGATCTCAGGAGTCTCTGGGAATGAGGTTCATGGTAAGTCTGACATGTTTCCTTCAGAGAGCTATTAACACTGTTCAACAAAAAATTTAGAGGATGAAGGAGGAGTCGTTTTAGGTGCTTTATGCTGTAATGGTGAATGGGGCACCAGCAGCTCAGGCTATGTAGTGAACAGCAGATTTGCTGATAATTAGAAGTTTTTCTTTTCAATCTACAGTAATACAGCCATGGTTGTTTCTGTGCTTTTTTGGCCAAAATCAAATATTTAACATGTTGAGGTTTCATAGGGTTACATGAATTTTTCCTGATGATCCAATTCAGAGTTATCAGATTTAGGGTTTCAGCAGAAAATGCAGAGTCTCAAAGCCAGAATTTTTCTGTGGCAGCAATAACTGCATTAATGTATCTTGTACAGGAAGTCTACATTCTTGATTTTCCTTTTAAATGCCACACGCTTGCAAAACCTTCAGCCTACAGTCAATGACATATCTGAGCGTCAGGATTTGTCACTAGGAGAGAGCCTCCACAGGCTGACAGATCAAAGCTGCTCTAAGAACAGTTTTCACTGAAGACTAAGATGCATCAATTAGTTCTATAACTCAATAAGTAATACCTGGTAAGGCTTGGCCTAGAGGTGCTTGAATCTCTAGTTCCTAAATGTTCCAAATTAGGGACAGCTAAAAACTCACCCAAAATTCTGGGAGACTGCTAGGCCAGCAATTCCATTATTCCCTGAACCAAAAATACTTTGAGAAAAAGGGATAATTTTTTATCAAGTACTACAGACTGAAGAAAGAAGCACAGGATAGGTATCCAAGAGTAAGTTAATAAAGCAAGTTGGTACTTGTCATACACTTGACTACCAGAGCTAGAACTTGTAAATTGAAGCTGAGACAGATGCTTTCGAAATGTTATGTTCAGATTCTTAACATTCTTTCAGTAATACAAAGTAATTCTTCCTTCACTGATCATTTTCACACATGGGAATTTGTTCTTGCCACAACTACAAAGCTTTTAGTACTTCATGGATGAGCATACAGCACTACTGACACAGTTCTTGCAATGAATTATCCAAAAGAAGTCATCACAAAGTGCTCTTGGATGACTATTAATATTACATATTCCTCTTTCCCCATTTTCTCCAGGCACATTCTGTGTGGTTCTCCCAAATAATTCACATTTATACTCATACATAAAACCTCTCAAAAATATTTCTCAGTCCTTTAAAAGAAGTTATATTTTATCCTTTCCTGCTAAAGCTTTAAAACTTCTTAGTTTTGCCTCATGTCGGTGTCGCTTGTGTTAATTTTATACTTTTTCAATGTAATTTCCTGATAAGCCTTACAATAAATTTTCATTTAAGTAGTAAGCTCTGCAGTCTGCAGGAGATCATAGCACAGTGTGCTGGAACACAAGAAAGGTAGCAATATTTCCTACTCAACCAAGAATAAAAAACCAAAAAAATCCAACCCTATTCAGTGTAGATTGTACATAATGTAGCATTAGTATCCCCTTTTTCCTTTAAAAAGGTGATTGAGTTTTCCATGCACAGATTCAACAGGTATAAGATTCTTTTTCTTCTAACTGCCTTATCCCATACATATGAACACTGCAACAAACATTTCTGTTTAGAAACTTGCAGGGTAATGACCAAAATTCTGTGTGCATCACAGGAATGGACTGAAATCAGCCTCATTTCAAGCACTCATTTCTAATAGTGGTAGAACCTGGCTGCTGAACCCCAGGCAGAGCAACCTCTTACTCCACTGTTGTTGAGAAGGGCTCTGAGAGGTGGCAAATTCAGTGTAATGTGACAGTTCTGCTGAGGTCAACTGCAACTGGCCAATCATTTGTCACATAAAATTGAGATATAAAACAAAGTCAAAAAGACATAAAGACTCTATTAACCATATAATCTAGATGTAGATTTATTTTAAGTGTTTCCTCTTGAATTTTTCATTCATCTTCAGGCTCCTTGGAAATCTCCTCAACTGCAATTAACACACTTTCCCAGATCGGATCCAGTACCTGAGAAATAGTACCAAGACATTGAGGCCAGTGAATATTTAATTTTAAAAGCACTTTTATTCCTACAGGGTTACATCCAGATCCATCTAAGAGGACCATTGTGCTGAAGCCTTTTAAAATCAAAACTTCCCCTAATCAGCAGTGTAAGCATATAGCACTGTAGTTATTAAAATTTTCAAGGGATATATGAAAAATTAAATAGAAGCTCTTTGAATATATTATCAATAATTATCATAGGAATATACTTTAATATGTAGGTCACCATTTTGGAATGTTATGAACATGCTACAGGAACAAACAGTACTCAATAAATGTAAGAATATTCCTCAGTTAATGCCTATAAATGCTATCACAGAACTTCAGAACACATAAATATACTAAAAATAATTCACAAGAAATATTTTGGTCCCAACCACTCCAATACCCTAAAACCTACAAGCGGAAAAAAAGGGTGTAAAGAGACATTCAAAAGTTGGTCTAGACTTTACTTCATTATATGAAAAATTGTGATTTTCTCCTGGGAAAATGCTGAGATCTAGGTCCCTGTACAAATATTCAATCTAAAAATTATTTATTTTTTCAAGTTGATAAAACATAACACCTTAAGAGATATTTAAAATGCGCCATAGTATTGTGCAAAATATGTTTGGAGTATTTCAGCTTAAAAGACTAGAATTTATTAATCAATACATGTGCTGAAAAGCCAAGAAATTGGTTTGAATTTTTAAACATCGTTCATAGTGTGATGCTGAGATTTGCTCAGCTGGTCAGAGCATGGTGCTGACAATGCCAAGGTCATGGCTTTGATTCCCATAAAGACCATTCACTTCTTTTTAACAGAAGAATGTTATTAAAAAGACCACAGCATGACAAAAAGGAAGAATGCAACTCTCTTAGGTTACAATGTAAGACGTGACCAAAAGTGTGTATTTTATTGCCATCTGTTAAAACCAGATGGGGCAGTGTTCCTTGTCTCTTCCATGACCCATCCTCCCTTCCGGGGGGCCACATTCAGTTAATGGGCCATCAAGCCTCATTGCACGACTGATAAAATCACATCATCCCATTGCGAGATGCTCTGCCCAGGGGGAGGAGCCAAGTATTCCTACCTGGATATAATATAAGGTTTCAAACACCACGAGCAGTCTTTTTCCACTGGATTCCCAGAGGAAGACCAGACACTTCTACACCACCACTGGACCTTCAGGGGAAAACCATACCCTTCTACAGGATCACTGCTTCAACAGAACCACATTTATCACTCCAAAAGGACTGCAGCCACCATTTATTTGGACTGCTACCAACACCCTGACTGACAGGGGGTCAGGTTGTATTCTGACTCTGTCAGTGTTTTTGTACTATTACATTTATTTTAATTTTCCTATTAAATTGTACTTCTGACTTTGAGTCTCTCACTGGATTGCTTTCAAACTAGTAGAGTAACAAAACTTTTTTTGCTTACATTTTCATGGGGATTACAGTTTGGTCTGCAACACCAGGGTTGGTTGCTGTCAATCCCACTCACACACAACGAGAGCAAACAGGTTGCGGTTGGCTAATCATATATTCTTGTGACCATCTTCCACATCTGGTTTTACAGAAACACAATAAGCATATATGTCTATTAGGACATGACAGTCTGCATTTGGAATTTCTTCTGCTGACCTGAATCATAAATTTTATTCATAACTTTTTAATTTTATCCTTCTTCTTACAAAACTCTAGCTCCATTTAGGTGCATAGGTGAGTCTAGTGCACAACAATAAGAGCCTGTATCTAGAAAAGCATTGGGCAAACACTTATGAAATCATTCCTATTTTAGATGTTTAAATACATAATTTGACATAAATTATCTTCATCTAAATTCCCAATTAACAGTGCTGTGCCTAAAAGTTGTATCCTTTAGTATATAAGCACAATTTAGTGAAGGCTGAGCATTCAAATTGGAACTAGTAAGGACAGAACAGTAGTTCATCTGCTTACTAAAGCACAAATTACTCTTCTGGAAACACAAAACCAAAGAAAACAATTTTATAGCATAGACATGCAATTCTCAAAGCTTTCACTAAAATCTCACAAAGACTGTGAACAGATAATGCTAAAGACTTTGCAATAGTGAACATTTTTCATCCCAGTATAGTAATTCAAACATCCAATCCCATAAGCACTGGCCTATGAGGACATTTTAACTCTACCAGAAGCCTTAGACCTGTGAAGTATCTCTATTTCCCATACAGATTCCCACAGAAAACTCTTATGTCATGGATTCTGCCCTAAGGAATTGGATTCTCTATTTACTGAAATTTCTGGACATGTTCCTGTAAAAACTTTTTTCTGACATACCTGTAAGTCATATGTAAACTTGAAGTAACACATGAATGCGGTTAACAGCACATGGGGGAGTAAGTGCATATGGTGTTAACAAAACAGTTAGGAAGATGTTTGAATCATCTGGGGAATTTGAAATACCACCCTCCATGAATTTTGTAAAGTTCAGGGTTAATTCTGTGAAAGTAATAGAATCTGCACAGAAAATTTTGCCGTAACAAGTACTTCAGATTCCAAACATTACAAGTCCAAATATTTACAAATTTAAAAAAAAAAAAGTGTTCTTTTGTTATTGAAACTAATTTTATTTTGTTGAACAACTTTTTTTGTGCTATCAGTGGATGAAATATCTGGATTTTTTCCCTTTAACCATAGAACATGATGTAAATCAGAATAGTACTGTGAATATCTGCCTAGTCTACTTCAACTGGTATTTAATCCTAGTTTTTTAAGGAGGTAAAAGTTAGTGTGGACATAAAACTTGAAAAAGGAACAGCATTTTTTCCATCCCTTATATGATTTTTAGTATCCAGTCTCCTTTAAATCCAGTACCAACTTTCCATAGAATTCTTTGTGCTGACAGAACATATAAAAAGGAAAAAAAAACCCCAAAAATGCTAATGCTCTAGCATAAAACTGGGCTTTTTTACTCAGTGTCTGCAGTACAAAACAATATCCTACTTTATGTGCAAAGCTCAACTGCTGTAACTAATTTGTTGCTTCTGAATTACTTTCCAGTTTGCTTGAATTCACATCAGTTTGTTACACTCAAAGTGTTTTCAAGAGCAAGTCCTTCTGCAGCACAGATACAACGCTGAGGGTTTCTTCTTTGTCACTATGACATATTTTGTGTCATTTTAAATATGTTTGCTAATGTGATCCACCTTGCTGTTTTTCCTCCCACTGGTTTGCAACTCCCCATTGCACCCAGATTTACTAAGGTCTGTGTTGCTTAGGTTGGATACTTGTTCTTTCCTTACATTTTTATCCCTAAAACTGTTTTTGCCCAGCTTCCAAGGCAATATTCCACTTCTAAACAACTGCTGGGTATATACCCATTGTTTATAGCCTTGTGGTTATCACTGTCACCTGTACATTGCAAGTTTCTGCAATCATTCCATAGCTATATCTGTATACTCTGCATTTTGTTCTAAGGCTATGTATTTTTCATTATTTTATGCAGAAAAACTACTTGTTATTGTGGCCTAGTAGTAGCAAACATATAAGAGCAATTACTATTATTCCACACAGCATTACAATGCTAAACAAAAAACTAAAGCAAGAGAGGGAATAGTCACCTGGCCATTACACAACTGGTGTTAGAGCTAAACAAGCTTAAAGAGGTCCATGAACAGGCCAATCCCAGATAAAGGCTGACAGGTCCGAAGGCTCATGTGGTCAGCGTAACTGGCACCAAGACTCTGGGCTCTTACCAGCAATGGCAACAACATAATACCTAAGCTGGGCAGGGCTAAACTGCAAATAAACAAAACCTTTTGGCAGCAGGGGAAATCCATGCCTATGGAGCTCATTCCTCTGCTAACAAAGAACTGCATGGGTGTTGCAAACATAAGGTATTTGTCTTTGAATCATTGTGTCTACTAGAAAAGGGGTACCGTACCATAACTAGATGTAAATACACCAATGCAACAACTCCCAAAGAAGGGCAGAGGAGATAAACGTCAAGAATGAGAGGTGTTGTGTGTCTGTAAATTCCTCACATAATAGGTACTGTTTGGATGAGGAACAGGCTGCTTTATGACAGCCTGAAATCTCACAAAGTCTACATCTATTGTTCGTAGAGCACAAGCAGAATCAAAGTATGCCAAACAGTGATTAGAGAGCCCAAAAAAAATTATCATTAGGATGCTTTTGTTTCGTCCTCTGAATAACTTTTCAAACACATTTGGTCCTCTGCACTGACGATGGATTTAAGGTTAAGAAATACACTTGGAATAGAATTAAGTTGCTAAAGCACACAACTCAAGTTATTGTTTTTAAGATTTGACTTAGATATGATTTTCAGTAATGTATTTTAGCCATAGTATGGGATGAAATATTTAGTGATTTCTTCTCCCCTTTGCACACACACTCATTAGAGGATAGCACTTAAGAAGTTAACATGTACTTGTGCTGAAAAAGAAACAAAGTATGAAAAACAAATTCTAATCCATTATTTACATAACCAGACTGTGGTCAAACCAACATTTTCAGTGAAATTACATATCATCACTCAAAACTCACAGACGGCCTGGGTCTGCTTTATAACTGAGCTTAGTACAGCACTCTTGCCAATGTAGGGACTCTAAACAGGGGCACAGTACCTAATTTAGAAAGGCTACACTGTTTATTCTGAACAGGGTGCAAGGTAGAAGTTTTTCCAGAAATCAAGCACACAGATTCTGGAAAGTTTACACTATTGATGCATTTTAGAACACAAAAAAATAACAGCTCATTGGCTACAAGTTACTTAGTTCTCTTATTATTAGTATCTTCTACTTGTAAAATAATTCTCTCGCTTCTCATACTAATCAGGACACATGGTCAATCTTTCTTGTCTTTTTGAGTCGGTGGTGTCTTGAGACAGTGGTCCATGGTCAGTGGTCACAATCTCTCACTGTCAGACTCTAGAGGCCAGGAAATGGCCCCTAGCCCTTATAGATAGGCATGACTTTGTTTCACAACCACTTTCTCATTCTCTCTAAGCCCCTGGGCAAATTGTTAACTGTTACTGGCTCTTATGATGTCAGCATCAGTACCTTTTTCAATTCATTTCTTCAATTTATCTTCATGACTCATCACTCATGAAATTCTCTGTGAAAATCACCATCACTTTTCCTATTGCTTAGTCTTCTGGAAGTGAATCAGTTTCAAGGGAGATGTTATGTGTATAGGCAGCAGTTCAAGCATTTTATTTCTAATCAATTTTTTGGTGTGTCTTTTTTGTAAATAGATTGTCAACGTGTTTTAAAGAACTTTTGGCCTTTTGATTTATCCAAATTAAATCTACAGGTGGAAGTACCATATCAAACCCACCATGCAATCCATATGGGATAAATAAACACACCTTACAGGCAAATGTAATGATACTCTAATTAAAATACTAAACTAAGAAACAATCAACAATATATTCAATGACTTACTTGTTATCTTTACAAGAATTTCTCTACATTCTCAAACTATTGTTCTCAACAATAAGACTAGAAATCTCCTTTATGCAGGTTTCACTGTATCTACCCATCCCTGTTGTTATGATATCCAGCCTCACAGTTATCAAAAACAGACATGGATACTGCTATGGTGAGTTGTCAATATCTTGAGTTCTTCACTGGTGTGGGTGAGCTCACACAGCCCATTGTTGGCAAATAAACTGAATAACTACATGGGTAGGATTAGAGCAAGTGTACACAGTATGTGCATACAGATCAAATGTACAAAGCTTAGGAATGTGCTTGCCCAAAGCTGATCACAGCAAATGACTTGGCTGGGAACCAGCAACCAGTTGCCTCCAATGGTGTTAAAGGGCAAAAAAACCCACAGCCAGAGTAAATGGCATATAGGAAAATTCCAGCACAATTTTGTAACAAAGGAGAGGAAGACACTTTAGAGTAGGAACAGCAGCACTCATGCTGCTGGCACTATAACCTCTGCCCATGCTAAAGGGCACAACTTCCCCATGGGAGGCCATGAGCAGCTAGTATCCAGACTGTGCCCCAGGAAGGTTAGAATTCAGGGCATTCAGTTGTAGAAAGTTTTTTATTAGCAATTAAAAAATGCTTAGGATTCTTCCTTGTCTGTTGTACAACATGTATTAATCCCAAATGAATAAACCAATGACAGCTGGTTAACACAAGTCTATAATAAATTTATTAATTGCTTTCATTCCAGTTTAAGATTAAACTCGGTGAACTGAGCTGCTTTTCCCTCATAAGAATTGACAGATTTGTTACGTTGATAGCGAATATTACTCTTTCCTCATCTTATGGACTGATTTTATGTACTCTAGAACATGCATTATACCTTTTTTAAACATTTTACTGGTCTGCAATTCTCTGTTATACCTGGACTTGATGTATATGACATGTTTTATGTATGCTAAATAGCTATTGTATTTCCTTTTTTAGTTCTGAAATCAGTTTTCCCAGTTCAGCACTGCATGTGTTTAGTGACAGGAATTGGCTACTGATCATTTGCTCACAGCTCCTGACCTGTGGTTTCACTATGTGCCCCCATGTTCTTTTTATCAGCCTGCACCCATGTCCCTCTAAGCTGCATTTTTATTCTATCAAGCTCTACAACCCATTTCATACATAAGAACTATTTATCATCACTTCCTATTACAGCCTCCTGATGCAACCAGGGCCCCAACACCAGCTATTTAGCAATGCTGAGTGCCTGTTCTCTACTTTTTTCTCTACCGCATATGGTATCTCAGACTCCAACCCAATTGCAAAGATTCAACTCTTTCAGTTATCTACTTTTGCTTTTTTTAAATTTCTCCCCTTTTCAAAATTGTCTCATAGCTTTTGGTTTTTCACTTTTGCAAAAATATTTAATTTTAAGCACATTATGCCACTCTCATAAAGTGACTCCCATAAGAGGAAAGTTTCATGAGAGGCTGTTTCTCCTGTTGCTACGTCCCCATGAAGCAGTGACTGTTGATGCCTGAGCAGCTGGATCCAGCAGCATGGCATGCACTAACCTAGGCAGCAACGGAGCTTCCTTAAAGACTGATGAACACACTGTTTTTGGTGTGCTTTGCCTACTATGTTATAATCACTTCTCTTAAAACCTTCTCCAGGAGAAGCCACAAATCTGGGGCTTTTGCTGCTCTGCTGCTATGTGTTTAAAGAGAGAGAATCATGCACAAGTCATGCAAACATAAATACTTAAATTACTAACATTTTCTTACGTTTTTATTTTTCAGAATTTTCTCTCAATTGAAGGTTTTTTTCCTTATCTCCTGACTTCTCAAATTATTTTTTTAATTTCTACTCATGTTTTTATAATGATTTCGAGTCCAGTGATATTATGCCTTTAAGCTCAGTTTGCTTTAGTTTTTCCTGGTATTGAAACATATCAAGATTTCATTACCATTTTTCCTTCTGATTTTCATGCTATTTGAAGCATTAATAATTTAGCTTTTTTAAAATATGACCTATTTTCCTAATGTAGACAAGCCTGTAACATTAACTATCTATGAAGAAAAATAAGTGGATTCAGTTATGCAAATAGTTAGCAAATGAAAAAGAGGATTGAGTTTCTCTGCAATATGACTTTCATTTCTAAGAAGTTGTAAAAGATAAAGTATAATGGAAATATGAGGGAGAATAATGAGAGGAGCCTTTATAAAGGGAAAGGCTGTCTGAGCTGTCTACCAGTATTCTTTGGAGAAGTCAGCACACACAGAGATAAGCAACACAGCAATCCATCCAAAGGGCATCTCTTTTTACAAAATCTCTGCAGCTGATGTTTGAAGTCTAGCACCACCATGGCATTTTAAACAAACCATAGAAATCATGCCTCATCTACAGATTGTTAAGCAGCTTATAATTAAAATGGAGCTCATCTTAGTTTGTCTAGTTTCTTTCCTTCCTTCCTTTCCACAAGTACATAGAATGGCACTATTTATTTTGGTCATTACTACCAAGGGACAAGGCTATCTGTATTTTAAGTTAATTGTCATTGTGAAAGAGGCAGAGATGTAAATCAGTGCAAATAACTTCAAAAGATTATCAGACAGCTAGTCATCAAAACTTAAGAGGATGATAGAAAAGGCAGAGGAGAAGGGGAGGGAGACTGGATTGCCTCACATTCTTTATTCTCTCCCACACCCAAGGAAAGAAACAGCCGGTTCAAGAGAGCCCATTTCAATATTACCATATATTGGGAATTAAGATTATCATATGAAGTTTCGCCATAGTCACAAAAAGGTTATATAACTTACTAGAAAATGTATAAATTCAAAGCTCTAATGTGCATAAATTCACATCTGTGATGCCCCATGTTTTGAATATTGCACTTATGATCCTCAGTCTCAAAAGAAGACAAGGAAAAAGTTTGGTTTTTTTTTTATTATAGTATGCCTGTGTATAAAGAAAAGACATGACTGAAGGGGTATCTGGCCACCTACCCCAAAACTGTCCATATCCTGGTCATACCACTTCGTGTTGATAAGTTTCTGGTTATGTGTTTCATGGTCTACTCTAAGTCAAGAAAAACACCACACTCACTGAAGTAACTCATTCAAAATTCTGTCTTGATATGGCCAACTGCCAGATGATGTGCAACAGTGATTCCTATAAAAATTCCTAGATCTCTGGCAATAATACAGTGATACAAATTCTACCACTGACTAGGAAGTTAGAAAAAAAACAATGGAATACTAAACTCTTGCAGATGATAACTCTCTACTATGACCCTCTTATTTGACAATGTTAGAAAATAGATTTGATTAATCCAGTACAATCTTTCTTACATCACCATAATTTTATGGAATAACTACAATCAGAAGTTTAACTAGGACTCATATAAGAATCTAAAGTCTCAACTAAGCACAATCTTATTCTGCTCTATAGATCCTGTAACACTCTGTTGGATAACTACAAAGAGCCACATTGACATAAGCTGCTATTTAAAGGTCAAAAACAGTTGCCAAAATATTTGTTTTGCATGCTGCCGTGTGATGTTGATGTTCTAAACAGAGCTTACTAATACCAGGTGGCCACAAATTAACTTGAAAATTGGGACTGGCAGAGGGAGTAAACATCTGAAAACCACTTATTGAGTAGATCAACAGCAGAAATCACAGGACTTAGATGGGTATGCACAGTTTTAAACTGGATTATAATTGTTTTATTATGTGGTTGCCAATCCCTTATCTTTAAAGCTTAAAATTAAAACACTGAGATAAAGTAATAAAAAATACCCAGAGGGTATGCAAAAAGGACGGAAATTGCCTCTGTATAGGAAACTAGGGAAAATGGATATCCTTGTCTGGAAGCATTATAAGTCTTGGATTTTTTAGTTACTAGAATATCTCACACGAGGGTGGAAGGATCATGCTGACACTTAGGAATGAGGACAAGTAACTGGAAGTTGTCTTAGAATTTGTATCCTTAGGATGTAGATGGCTACAATCACATGAAAGATTTCAAAGCTACCTATGTTATATTTATTCTGGTAGTTTGACATTTGTTCAATGGTTAGCCTTACATTCTCTACACTGAAATATAGCCACAGAAGGAAGTACAGAATGAGTACAACAGTTGTGCCAGAGGCATCCCCTGATCTCTGCCAGTGCTTCCTGTCACTTCAAAATGGGCCAATTAAAAAAGCAAAGGACCATCTCTCCTTATCTTCTTACTTCACCTCAAAGACAGCACCACAATGTTGTCCAACATAGGCAGTGACTGATACCAGCTCCTTTCGGAGGAATGCACAGTGTTACATTTTCTGTACTGAAATCACAATCCCAGAGCTTAGTCAACCATTTATGACTCAAAAATGCTGCAAAACATCTGTTCCTACACCCAATCCCCCAGCCCCTGCCTCTGCCACCCCTTGTGCTTAGCTTCCTCTCTGACTGTTTGTACTAACTCTCTCAGAGGAAAGGGTGTTGCAGAAGTACCATACCTTTCACCAAAGGCTTTGCTGAACCTAACTCTCGTCCTTTTTAAAGCAAATAGGCAGGAAGAAAACAGCTAAGACCTCTACAATGACACAATGCTACAACTTTTATTAAATTCTTATAATACAAGAAGTCTTCTCTATTCCAAGACTCAACAGTCTTAGATTGCACAACTCTCATTTTATTGGAAATCTGCAATAAAAAGTGACCACAGACAATATTTTAGAGAATCAAACCACTTGACTTAGTTTATATAAAAGATTAGATTTTTAAAAGACCTGGATACTTATGGTGGTTTTGTTGTTTTGTTAATTTGTTCATTTTCATAACACAGGGAAAGGGACAAAAGAAAACATATTGCAAATATATAAGACATAATCATCCAAAATATTTTGCTACTGTTTTTATTTAAGATAATCTTAGAAGAAAATCCTTTAATATTTTATGCAGAAAAAAATAGACTGCAACTTTAATGTCCATTTAGGCTTTTTGCTAAAAACAATACTCGTGTTCCTTTTTCCAGATGTTTCCAGATGCTTCTGCATACCAAAAGCAACTATGTGATCCCATCATTTTAGTGAGACAAGGGGACACAAGACTCAGATCTTTGAAAGGGCTTCACTCAGTGACATTTAGATATCTGGTTTCCTATACCCATAAATAAGTTAAAGTATAGAGGTATATAAGTTAACTTGTAGCAAACCATAAGTTACTGTTAATTTACTAACAAACAAGAAATGCACATCACTGTAGTACCTCAAGATCTTGGCAATAAAACCCATGTTCCCTTAGTATTTCCCTTTCCGTACTCACTGGCTGGAGAGAGAAATACATGTATCCAAATTTTGCATGAAGCCTTCACTTTCCCTACCCCATCACAAACTCCTGCTCCTGCTGTTGTCTTAAATTCTCCTGGGAACAAAAGAGAAAAGCTCTGGTAACTAATTTATTAATTAATTTCTGGTGAAATACCATCTTTGAACTTTTTTACCTTATCTGTCCTCTATTTTATATTTTATATTGTTTAACCATTCAATTTCCTAAGAGCACAACAATTATCAAAATGACCCTGACTGCCGATGACATATTTATATAAAAATGTTTTAAACTGACAGACTCGGTTTAAAGAACCAGCTACTACAGCAGGTCCTGCCACAGAGCTGTGATTTGGGAGGCAGAGACAAATGGAAAGCAAGTGGCCATGGAAGGACCTAGCTCTCATCACAGGTAGGTTACTTTGCTTCCAGTCTTTTACACAAATGCAAATTCCCCCAAACAAGGGCACTTCTACATTTCAACTGGATTTCAATATTAAAAAAAATTAAAAATTATTATTATAATTTCATTTTAAAAAAGGTTTTACGGTAGAGAACTGCAGCTTTTCCTCATTCCAGGCATTTTTCATAAAAAATAAAAGATTAATCATAAAGATTGTAAAAATCCTTGAAGAAATGGTATAAGCTCTAATATACTAAAAAGATCAAGACAGAAAAATAACAGTGACATCCATATGTGAAATCCATTGTTATTCAACATATTATTTAAATGTCTTCTTAAATTGTCTTCTAAATTGCGTATTATAATATAGCTAAGCATCAGCAATGTGTCAGGACTATCCTGTTGTACTCCATTAGAAAATATATTTTTAATTTTTTTCTGTTTTTAATTACTTTGATTTTATATTTTGGGAAGATTAAGAAAGAGAAAAAGCAAAACAGAGTTCCAGAAAAACAATAAAGGTAGTGATATTTATATGATGAAGCAAATAAAATGCACTTTTAGAGCTCTGTAATTTTTATCATCTTTACTTTCATACTTTTGTTCCATTTATATTCCAGAACCTAGACACAGAACTGACACTGTTTCATCCTGTTATCAAAGAAAAGCTATATTCCATTAGGAAACTGTTCAGCATTTTATGGAATTAAGCTCTGTATTTATAACAAATGTCTGTTGTTATACACTACTAATATAACCGCACTCCAAAACTCTCTCGAAGCATGATACCAGTAATGCATTTTATCCTGGAAAAACTGATGAATTAAATGTGAGGCTGTAAACAGAAATTACATTAATCCATCTTGTAGCTCACAGTAATGTAAATTTCCTAACCTTCTCGTTCATATTGCTACAAACATGCCATTAATCTGTTACCTGCTGAACTTCTGTTCTTTATACTGCATAAGAGCAGCAGAGTAGATAAACTATGGGCAGTGTATCAAGAGGAAGGAGCAAATTATAGTTTTGACACTTACTAAGTGATTTCCCCATTTTCTTTCTATGTATTTCTTCTGCAAGTTATCGCCTAGGTATTAACACTTCCATTAAACTTTCAAATGGGCTTTCTCTTTGTATAGAACTTGTGGAAATGAAATAAATTATCTGTTTCTTTGATCAGAGTGGCTGCATGAAAGCGCTGTCCCCTGTTTTATGCTGGTGTTTTAAACTCTAGAAGAGGAATTTCTCTAACATCTCTTCTCCCTAATGCTGTGATCATGAGACTGCTGCAAAGAGTAAAATAATATGCACTTATGGAGATTTATCTGAATAATAACAACATTTATAGGAAAGCTTGCTGACAAAACCACTTAAAAGGTTATTAGACTTTGCACGGCATTTTTTAATCATTTAATCTCTGACGAGTAAATGCTAAAATAACGTCATGTGACTGTCTGTTGGGTTTGCATGGGCAAGCTTTGGAAGTGGAGGGGGGACTACAGGGGTGGCTTCTGTCAGAAGCTTCTGGAAGCTTCCTCCATGTACGGCAAAGCCGAACCCTGACAGCTCCAAAGGCAGACGTGCCACTGGCCAAGGTTGGGTCAATTGGAAAAGTTGGTAACATCTGTGTGATAACATATTTAAGAAGAAAGAAAAGAAAAAAAAAAAAAAAGAGTTATTGCACAGTTGCAATTCCAGACAGAGAACAGCAGGATGAGAACACGTGAGAGGAGCAACTCTGCAGACACCAAGGTCAGTGGAGAAGGAGAGGAGGTGCTGCTGCAGGCTCCAGAGCTGAGATTGCTCTGCAGCCCATGGTGCAGATCATGGTGAGGCAGCTGTGCCCCTGCAGCCCATGGGGAACCATGGGTATGCAGAGATCCACCTGCAGCCCATGAAGGAGACCCACGCCAGAGCAGATGGATGCCCAAGAGAAGGCTGTGAGCCCGTGGGAAGTCCATGGAGAGAGGAGCCCATTCCACAGCAGCCTGTACCTGAAGGACTGCACCCCATGGAAAAATGACCTACTCTTTTCAATAAAGTGTAAGATTTTCAACAACTTTGTTTACAAATATAGCTACCAATTTATTGTAAAATAGTAATGGAATGCAGCTGTAATCTTTGAATATCAATGTATTTTCTCAGCAATATAAAATACTCTGTCATTCCTATGTTTTAGACTCACCAAAGAGAGAAAACACTGACAGTCATGTGTCATTGCCTCTGGTAGTGCCACACACTGCTTTCCTAGAAGACATTTATGTGTACTTAACTTACTACAGAATAAAGTCTCCCTATAGCTCTTGTTCCATTACTTTTTTCCTGAAATATTTGACAATCACATATTTTTTTATTGGCAAATTAACTATCTTTTTTTCCTGAACTCAATTATTCCAAATTTTCATCTTTTTAACTTCTTTCCTGATACACTTACTTGAATTTTTTACCCACCTCATAGTACCACAGCTGTTATTCTTTTGACTCTTTTTCTCTGCACTCTTTGAAAAACATCAAACTCTTATCTTAAAAAATCTAACATCTATTCTTGAAATTTCGTTTCAATTCTCTCCTAACTTCTCCACCCTTCCTATTTTTCCTGATCGTTTCTGAAATTTCTTTGGTAGTTCTCATAAGAAAACTCCAGATGTTCTACGGCAGAAAAGGTTGCTAGTCTGAAATTCTTTCACTTTACTTAACATGATCTGTCAGCCACATGGGAAATAGTTTTTCAATTTTCCTTTTACAGTCTAGCATAGATTTTGTCAGAAAAACATGCTAATTCTTTTTCCATATTGCCATCATTCAATCTAGAACAGGAAATAAAAGTTCAGTTTAAATTCCAGTTTAATATTTCAAATGTATTTTCTTTCTAAGCATAAAATCCAGTCCAGGTTTCCTGCTCTGCATAATGTATTTTCAGATGTAAAAGACACTGGGAGATATTTCAATAAAATATTTGAGAGATAAGTACATATATTCTACAAATTTTTCAGCATTTCTGTCTTTGAGTATCTCACAAAGTAAATTGAAGCTGACAACTTCATTAAAAAAACATTTTGATTGTGGGCAGGGGGAGTATTTGGTTTTTTCTTAACTGTTTGCAACACTGCGTGAGATAATTAATTGACAGAATTCTCCATGGTGTATGGCCTGATTTAGAAACAATTATGCAAGGTGATATATCCATTCTTGTCAATAGTTGCATTAATGAGAAATCTCTGAAATAATAGGTGGTTTTTTTGAAAGAGCTTGCCTGATATTTAATGATACAATCACTTAAAAAAGATAAAAGAAAATAAATGAAAAACCTTACTTGGTTTTAGAAATGTGTTCATTTCAAAAGCATTTCATTCATAAATCAGTTTTCTGCAAAACACTGCCAACCTAGCACATACAAGTCTTATGTGGTATTAATCTGCATCAGTCTGAAGATCTGGACATTCTCATCTCCTGGCTGGGTAACTCACAATCTATTAACTTGTGCAAAGAGTCTTGTGTAAAAATATATGCACTGACTAATTTCTCTACCTCAGATTAACACCAGTCTTGATGAAATCACCTGAAAGTTTTGCTCTGCTGTGTTTCCAACAAATTCCTGTTGAATAGGTTCTTATTTGTCAAGTATGCTTTGAAATTTGAAATATGGCTCAGATATTCTATTTTTCTCTAAAATTCCTGCTTCACCCACTGAAAGTTAAAAAAATAATGGAAATTTATTAAGACAGAACTAGTCATCTCTAAGAATCTAATGGAGCCTTAACAAAGTATTAGTTTCCTACTGTAAAATCAATTTTTGTCTTAAAAGCATATCTCCAAAATTTTATTTGAACTTCCTTATGATGTAACCTTGAACTCTTAGAGAATTTTTCAGGATCTGATTCTCTCTGCTCTGTAAAAGATTTTTTTGTCCGATATTATTGCTCACAAATCCAAAGTTAAGTTCCATTTTATCTTCATTTACTCTGCATATTAGAATGGATAATCAGCACCCTTATAAAGATTGGCAGCCATTCCACATTTACATGCTGAAGGTAACATGGAATCAGCAAAAAATCATGTCCTTAAGTTAATCAGTGCTTTAAAGGAGTGGATTTTGTAGCTTTCTTCCCAGTCTGATATCTGTACTAAAAAAGCCGATTACTGGCCCCAGAACTCCGGATTTCTGCTAAAGCAGTAGGACCTCACCCATGCCAATGCTCCCAGCCAAATTGTTAATGTACTGACCCATCTGGCAGCTGTCACACAGATCTGAATCAAATGAAAAACATGCATCACGAGGTGAATCCCAAAGTAGACCTTAATTATTTCTAGTGCCATTGATTAGGACTGCCTGACAGGGGTGTTAATTACACGCTAGCTTTTCTAGAATTTAACCCTTAACATTCTACATTGAGTTTCTTGCCATATGCTGAATTTTTGAAATATGCAACCATTTCATCTCAGACATTTTTTGAGAAGAGACCAAAAAAATTTTGCTGCACAAGTTATTTTATGGTTTTTTTCTCCCTGAATCTCTACCCATTAGCTCAGCAGTCCAGTTGTCTGTAATCCAATGTCTACATTTGATGTATCAAGCTGCATGACCTTGGGTCAAGTTTACCACTAAAACTCTTAGGCTTTGAAAAACAACACATAAGAAAGAAACTGCATAACCTAGAGTTGTGCCAGAGAGGAAAAGTAAAACAGAGATGAGCAACAGCTTAAGGATTCCGGAGGAAAACTACAGGTATGAAAGAGCAAAAAATGATAAGTAAAACAAACAAAAGGAAACAGAAACAGTGAAACTATAATGCTGAGCGTTGATTGACACTAACACTAGTCCATTCCAGGGAACAACACAGGCCAATTCTTCCTAATCTAAGGCTGACTGGCCAGCAAAGACTCATCATGAGCATATTAATGGGCACATTAACCAGGCAAAGCTGTAGAAACTAATTAGTTCTGACTATCTGCTCTGTGAGTAGCCAATACATAATTGTTTGTTCTCTTCAACTGTATGTATCTTGTTTACAGAATTTCCTTCATGAGTTAAAAGTTGCGAAATCTAAAATAACCAAAAGAGGGAAGGTTGCACTGCAGCAGGCTCATGCTTTGGAAGAAGCTCACTAAATCAGAAAACATGACATTTTTCTGTTTTTTCCACTTCTATTAAAAAGCCACAGGGCATATTTTGAACACATTTTTGATCTAACTGACTATACAAAATAACAGAAAATTTGATAGCACTGGTTAAAGACCCACAGATGTCATAAAGATCGCCATAGAGTCCTAATGGCAACTGTAGTGCATTTGTGCCATTCTCACATTCTAAAACCCTCACAAATTTTTCCAGCATTTGGAAAGCTCTATATAGCCAGACTAAGATCTCAGCAGAACGTCTGAATGTGATGTCTACATCTTCTGGCTACTGGGTGTGAAATGAGGCTTTGATCATACATTTGAAGATTGTCATCGATGTACATAAACTAAAAGTTGGGTGGAATGTGACAGCTCCTGACTTGAACATTTTGTTCTGTGATGTTTACACTATAGTAACACTACATTCTTTTTTACCAAAACACCCCAAAGCAAAGCCAAAAACAAACAAACAAAAAATCCAACAATGTTTAGATTTCTCTCTTTGAATGTGGTAATTTGTTCTTTTTATGTTTAAGGTTAAGGAAAGTTTTGATGATGCAAGAAATAAGGAAAGAAAAAGTGTAAAAAGTTTTGTTTTTCTGAAAGTTCTGTGCCACTCTGAATCATCAAAGAGTGCATTTCAATGTTAACAACTTTAAAAGGAGCTCAATAATCTTCTGTACTTCCCTGCTATATTATTACGATCTGCACTCTTTAATTTTAAAAATAATTGTCCCTTATTAAAATCTCCCGTATTACATTACTGCTGGTCATGCAGAAAATTACTTTGCTTCAGGAGACAAAAGCATCAAATAAAATAATTTCTGTCCTATACTTGAAAGAAAATTGATATAATCACAGAGCAAAATCTTGGAAGTGCTTTGTTTACTAAACTGAGCTGTGAGCATCAAGAAGAGGACTTAGTGCTTGTGACTCTCACACACTTTTCACTATTTTCTTGGAAATAGGAAGTGATCTCCCAGGTCCTTCTGGCATTGTTTATTTAGCATGGTCTGAATGAAATGGAAAATAAATATTTATAAGTGACAGAGCTATCAAAACTCTTGGAAAAAGTGAATGCAATGAGTCCATTTACAAGAAGCATTTTCTATACTTCCATTTATACATCTTTTTCAGAATGAAATGTGTTGACACTACAGAAAAATTTGGACAAAATTAGATTTGTTTTTTTTTTTCTTTTCTTCCTACAGGTTTGATCAAATGAAGAAAGAGCATGAAATGCACCTCAGGGCAGAAAATGAAAATTATAAAGTTAAACCTCTGACTTTTTAATAATCCTTCAATCTGATAATTTTTTGTAGAGCTAACAATAGATGCAGCAGTAGAAGCCCTAATATGACACAAACTGAAAATGGTAATACCATTATATAAGAGATTTGCTTATTTTATCTAAGAGAAGGTAATTGTCATGAGTTTTCCTTTTATTTATTATTTATTCTTATCCTATTCTATCAAAATATAAAGGCTGGAATTCTTCATATACCTATCCCTCCTCTACACTGACCTCCTTCAGAGGCTGGAGGAGAATTTGGTGGGAACTATGGAAGCATTAGTGAACAAAGGTCCTATGTATTCTATAACAGATGCCTGATTTGGACACATATATTTTCACTGTGAAATGATTAAACAAACCATGTACCAAGCAGCAGCAGTGAGGCTGCTCCACAAGAGCTGCTGGAGCTGGAGCAGCAGATGCTGACAGCACAACCATGCTCTCCCTGACAGGTGCAGTCTGGCAGGACCCAAGCAGAGCTGGACTGGGGATGGCAATCCTCTGGATGGCAATCCCAGGCAAGGTGAGGGGAGGAGTCAGGGCTGGGGTCCACCCAGTCTGTTTGCTCAGAAGGAGCAGAAATTAAGGCTGAACACAGGGTCAACTACAACTCAGCACAAGGTGTGATGGGGTGACCCAGCCCGACAAGCCTGAGCCCAAACAGGACCCCTGGACCTGGCAGAGGACACCTGGGTAGAGACCCCAGTGAGGCTGGTCAGGGCAAGGAAGGTCTGTTGGTGGAACCCAGATCATGACACCAGCAGAAGGAACTGGATAGGGCGGCTGTGCTGGAATCAAGATGTCACATGCAGTTCTGAGTATGTTTTCTTCAGTGAATTTTGATTTATGAACCATGAGGGAAATATTGCAGGATCACATCCATTTAACATTTTTGTCAGTCCCTTGGAGAAAGGGTCAGAGCTCACTCTCAAAGATTACAGATGATACCAAATGCAGGGAAGATGGTCAGTAACTCTCTAGTGAAGGGGTGCTGTTCATACATACCTAATCAACCTGGAGGAACAGGTCAACAGGAAATGTAAGAAATTCAGCGAGGACAAATTGAACTGCCGCACCTGCACGAGGCACGCATGCAAGGACATGGGCAGGTACCTGTCTGGCTGGGGGTCATTTACAATATACCTACCAAGTTTCTTGTGGGTTTGGTTTGTTTTGCTTTGTTTTTAATCCCTGTAACTTCATCTGAGGTTACTTAATCATAAATAAGAAGTACATCAGCTGACTGATGATTGATGAAAAGATCTAATATATTTTATGTGGACTGATGAACAGATAGTACAAGTCCGTTGACTTCTATGAAAATTCAACTCTAGATCTTCTTAGCCACTGACAATGTAGTGGATTTCTCAAGCCTTGGAATAAACTTCACAGCAGAAAGCACAAATACTCATCCAGGAAGGATTTGGAGTGAATTTCAGATTTTATGGTTTTTGTAACTCTAACTTTTCCTTTATCCCAGCACTTTTAGCCTTTCTGTGTCCGTTGTTGCTAACTAATGGAAAACCACCAGTGAATTATGGGTTGACTGCACGGAGGTGATATGTGAGAGAGCAAGGTAGCTACCTACTTTGATCCACTGGCTAAGCCAGTATGTATCAAACTGCCTTTTAGATGTATTACTGCTTCCAAACATGCATACTGAAAGGGTGAGACCATTAAATATATTATTATACAAAGGCAAGTTGTAGTAACCCCTCTAAGACAATTAAGTATAGGATTGGCAATAAAACATAATGATACATTATATTTTTAATAGATCTTGAAGAATATGTTCCAATAAAATTTTAAGGGTTCAATAAAATATGATACTTAACCCCTAGTAAAATACTGCTAGACTGTCTGTATTAGTGCATAATGGTAGAAGGTTTTAGTAATTTTAAGGGAAAGTTAATATTTTATATGAATATTTAAATACTTGACACATTATTAGAGAGATGGAGACCAAAGTCTCATATTACTAAGTGACTGCTTAGTTGATTCCATTAGGATTCTACTCATTTGTAGTGGTTCTAAAAGTCATTCCTAATTCAGCCCATGCTAGGGGGCTAAACCAATCTTTAAAAAAAATATGCCATCACTTCATCTATGTGTTTTTCATCATTTATTTCACAATTATGTTTGCTACTTAGTGAGAATAATTACAGATTGAGAGCTTAGTTCATCTCTCGTGGACATTAAACATTTGCTCTTCTTATAATGATCAGCAAGTGATAATTTATAATCACACAATAGACAGGGAATTTCTAACCTGGATAATAAGGTACATGTTTATTCTTGCTAAAAATTATATTCAGGACTGCACAGATTAGTAAAAAAATATTCTAAAGGAAAATCGTATTTTTCACAAGTGAGTCTCATAAACAGCAGACATTTTTTTTTATTCACAGAACCCCCCCCCCCACAGTATTTCTTAAATAGATTAAGGATTTTTAATTGAAAAGTACAAATTATCATAATAAGTATCTTAGTAGGTAACTACTTCTTACCAACTAACTATGGTTGCCAAAGTTGCAATTCACATTGTTATTTTGTGAAGGAAGTTATAAATCCACATTATTTCCAATGGAATTAATATTGATTGTACTTGGTCATATTAGTGCATTCCTGTAATTACAATCACCACTCATACGGTATAAGTAATTGCTCTAGCAAGGCTCCCAAAATACATCCTAGCAAGAAAAAAAGAGTTAGATTTTTGTGAGACATTTTCAAGCTCCTAATTTTCTAAGTTGAAACAAGAACTAGCTCTTAGCAGCAGCTAGTGGAATGACTTACATTTTAAGGTAGGTCAAAATTTTAAAAGCACTCCATTCCAATGAGGCCAAAGATAAAAACTTTCATGTTTTCTATGAATCAAAATCCCTACAGATGCAGAAACATACATTCCTTGTAAAATAAACAGTTGCTGTCCAAAACTGACTTCAGTTTTATCAGTTTGTTGCTGGCCAGCACTAAGTGGCAGTAAAAATCATGTTATTTTCAGTATGAGAGGGTCACAGATCTGTCAAATCCATCCCTGGAGGTCACAAAAACCCTGAGTAAGAAGGTGTTTCCTGAATACTCCTGAATGGAAGCTTTTCTTGAAATAAGTGAAAGATGATAGCATGACTTCGACAAACTTTTATTAGATTTTCAGAATCTGCCTGCAAAACTCTGTGGTAGATAGTTCTATCAAATTTTTCATCAAAATTATAATTCAATTATTACATGTTCCATAATTGAAATGCTGTTGTCTAAGTGGGGGACAGGAATTTCCATTCTCTCCACAGATTAAAAATATCTACACTAAAAAGATAATATATATAAAAGGACATTAAGTACTGACATTTGTTAATGCAATCTGAGCTATGCAGAATCCCTGGACATCTTTAAAAGATTTCTTATGAAGAAAAGAAAAGGAGGGGAGAATTATGAAATGGAATTCTGTGTTACTGATTGACATAGGAATGAGCAAATCTACCTATGATTTTCCTGAGTCATTGGCTTAGAGAAACCTAGGAGCAAGGCTATGGAAAGCAGCTAGTCCCTTACTGTGTTTAACTATTTAAACATATGTATGCATGTATGAAACATATAAACAATTAAACAAATTGTGAGTCTTATTAATTTTTCTGAGTTATCCATATGTTTCCTCAATTTTTCATATAGAACAGAAAGTGCCTGCATAGCAGAGCCTGTGTTGAAGGACTAAAAAAAAAAATAATTCCAAAACATTTAAAAGTCACACTGAAAGAGTAAAACTATATAACATTGGAGAAGTTAAGTTTGCGCTTAAGTGTATGCAGAAAAGTGATACAGTATGTGATGGTATCTGGTTTTCCATTTAAAATTTAGAGCCTCCAGTTGTAGATCATCAAAACTCATTTTCCAGAAAACTAACAAAATACACTTTGACAGATTGTTTCTTGTTAACAGCGAAAAGATATTGCACATTCTGACCTGAATTGATTTCAGGGTTTTTTTTCTAATAAAAAGAACTAGATCATCACTTTTTATCTCTTGACATATGGATATCAGAAGATTTATGCAAATTGACAATGTCAAAGGGTTTAACCAGCAGAATGCATAATTTATGGTTCAATCTGATTTTTTTTTAAAATGAATATGTAAATAACAATAAGAAACAAAAGAATTTAGCAGGAAATGAAAACTACTTCTGGAGGAAAAAATTGCACATGAATATAATTGCTGTTGTACATAAAAATTCTTCCCTGTGTAGCTCTGATCACCTACACCTCACCCCTCCCAGGGAGGAACCAACAGTAGTGCAGTGGTTTAAAATAAATGAGACTTTCTTTAGCATATGGTGACATTTTTCAAAATGTGTTTTTAATAAGTATTTAAATACTCTTCATAGGTTCAAGATCAGAACTTTTTCTTATTTAAGAAAAACGGTCATTAATAGAACTACCAAGAATTCCACCAGTATCAAGTGTATGAAATCAAATTTTTTCAGGAAGATCAGGTCCTGAGCCACAACATTACTCAGTGTGACAGACACTGGTGAGACTGAATTTTTTGTAAGTCATACAGCATATGGAACAAGAATACACAATACTTGAAAGTCTGTGGTTTATGAAAAAATATAGATAATAAAAAATTCCTGATCACCTCCTCTCCCTGAGGATAAACACTCTCAAGATTTAAATAAATCTTTAATCACAAAGTTAGTTGACAAACTTAAAAGTGATTACATAAATTAAAACATCTTTGGTTATCCATAGAATCATAGAGTAATTGAGATCAGAAAAAAACCTTTAAGGTCCTTAAGTCCAGCCATCAGCCTGATACTATACTACCAAGCTCCCCAATGAATTGTGTTCCATCCTTTTAATATCACTGTGGATGGTGACTCAACCTGTTCCCTGGGCAGCCTGTTCCAAAGCTTGATAACCCTGTCAGTGAAGACAGGCACCTTTCCAACCACTCTGTTCCCAGCCTGTGGTGCTACGTGGGGTTGTTGTGACCCAAGTGCAGGACCCAGCACGTGGTCCTGCTGAACCTCACACCACTGGCCTTGGTCCATTGATCCAGCCTGTCCAGATCCCTCTGGTGAGTCTTCCTACCCTCTGCCCTAGGTTACACCAAGTATCACTGTTACCTTTTCTGTGCTCTGCCTCAGCTGACTAGAGTGCAATTTTATTCTCATCTCTGATAGTGAATAGAAAAACAAATTCAAATAACATAGGTCAATGAAAATCCTTGGTATTATCAGTGTTGAAGTTCAAAGCAACTTTTCCCTCAATAAATCCTCCAATGCAGGGACTGAAAGGATTGTGCTGTTGCCTTAGAAAGAGTACAACAGGGGTGATTCTTGGGGATTGATTACATCTCCCATTATACTTTCTCCAGCGCCAAACCATTGTACAAGTCAATCTTCACTCTTTAAAATATCACCATAAAATATTAGATGCCTTTTATTATATTAGTACATCTATCAGGCTGCTAACATGCATGTTAAAATTTGCATAGTTAGTGTGCATGAATAGTGTTGAGTTCAAGCTGATTCTAGTTACTGAAACCTAACTTTGATGAAAGAAATTAAGAAAAAGGTTTTATTAAAAAATAAACTTAATATTCACTTTGTTATCACTGTAAAAACATTCCCTGAAGAACATTATTGTAAAGGAATTGAGTATAAGAAGGAAATTTATTAAATAAGAGTCATTTACTGAACATCTACAATTGATTGCAATGTCAGTTGCTACGTTATGGACATAGAGACATTATGTATTTCTTGCAAGATTTTAAATCCAAATAGTTAAATTCAGGTAAATAACTGTGTAGGAGTTATAAAAATATAAAAGTATAAAAATATTCCATCTGGATTTATATTTCTGTCTAAAGTGAATTCAGTATATTTTGAACAGAAATGACAATGTGTAGGTTTAATGTAATATAAGTAATTTGTTCTAATTAAATTCACTTTAATTTCATTTTCCTGAATGTTCTAATTTATAAAATTATTGAAGGAAGGACTGGCAATCTTAATTATAGGAAAGTTGTTGTTCAAGGTTCTAGCATAGGGAAAACACCCTGCAGAAGGAAGCATTATTTCCAGAAACAGATTATAATTTGAAGTTACCTTCTCTGATCTGTAAGAGTCTGCTTCTAAAAATAGAGCCAAATTAAAGTAAATAACATTTCCCAACATTTAAGTAGGATTACTTCAACTAAACAAAACATGTATCCTCAACTTCCAATATTGCTCACATAAAAACTCTTATATATTTGTTCATACAAGTTAACATGTACATAGCAATAGCTCCCTTAAAATCATTAGCCTCCCACTGACTTTCTGTGCAGCAATATAGTCAAAGCTTAAGGGAAAAGTAATTCACTGCAGCTACTTTGTGTAAAACCAGAATGATCTCAAACTAGAGCAATTCAGAATTTCTTCTCTGTAAAAGGATAGGTGGGAGAAAAAAGATGAAGGAATTCAAACTAATTAGTCTATGTAAAGGTTAGCTACACTGCTTAGAGCAATGATAAAACTGTGGCTCTTAGTTAAGCAAACGTGGCTGTCATAGCTGTTAAAGACTTGTTCTCTTTCTTACTCTGGAAAATGGGAACAATAAATACTGAACTGCCATGTTGGCAGAGATGAGACAATAAACTTCTCTCAGCAGTATCCAGTTATTACTACAAAAAGAGAAAGAGAACAAAGGCTGTTCTAACCTTACAACACTTTGTAATGCAACTACAAACTCTGTTCTCAGTGTACAAGGTATGTTCAAATTCCCAAGGGGGAAATATTTTGCAAAATGAGCTCACTGCCCTCCACTGAGAAAACAAAGGATTTCTATTGTGGAGGTATCACTGACCCAGCTTTAGGCCAGGGACATGTTACACACCTTGATTACAACTGTACTTCATTATTTCCATCACCTACCTGTGGGATCAATAATAGGAGAGCTTCTTAAACGTCGACCTTCGGACGATTTCAATGTTTTGAATGTGATTATGCCTGGGAGAATCCATCAGCTATTTAGGAATACAGCAGTGAAAACAAACAAACAAACAAAAATGTGTCGAAGTCTAAGGTTATCTGTTAAACAGCAATTTAGTTCTGAAAAGCCAGTGAAATATCTTTTTTAAACCCTCTCCAAATACATGTCTGCTGAACATATGAGAATATCTTCCCACTAAATGAAGTCAGAAGTCACAATTATAATTTGACTAAAGGGAGCAGGAAAACCTGAGGATATTGTCAACATCCAAAGGAACTTAAATAAACAAGAAGTGTGTTAAATAAAATCTGTATACTTATACACAGATTTAAAGGGGAAAATAAAGCAATACCACTATATGGTATTAAAGCTGGTATTTGGGTTGGTGCTGCTGTATGTGTTTAAGGACTGGAGAAGAGTAAAATTAAGAACCTAAATGCTTATAACAGAATCGTTTTCAGCTTGCTGCACCAGACAGGAAACCTCATCCTTACCACTTGATGGGTTATAACTGCAAGTTTTTGCCTTTGTGTTCTTGTGCCATTTCTGTTACAGCTCTAAGTGAGACTTAAAAGTTGAGAAATCTAGTCTTTAAGACCTTCCCAGAAACACTCTAGATATACACTATTTCTAGGTAGATTCAATATTTTTCTCATTCTGTATGATAAAAGAAACAATAAATGACACAGATTCTAGTAAAGCATTCAATATTATTAACAAGACATTTCTTTGCAAATGCAGATTCTTGTAAAAACAAAAATTACTCACACTTCAGCATTGGACAGTACTAAATAATACCTCCTCCCTGTGCCTACCAGCAATTCCCATCCCCTACTGATCTTTCTAAATCAGTGAAAGATTTGACTGGGTCTTCTGGACAGCCCCATCAGAACACAATACTTAGTAGGAACAAGGATAACTTTTTCCAAGTGAGAGAAAGACTACTCACTCTCAGAATTTAAGAGCTGTACTAGAGATTGCCACCAATAACAAATCATTTGAATAGCGGACCTCTTAACAACTCTTTGGTTCCCTTCCTGTATATAAAACCTTCCTGGTTTTAGAACAGTGCTAAGTTCAGTATGTTTCTTCTCCTACTGGATTGATTAATGTCACTATTTTATTACCTGGAGTAATCCTTTCCCAAGGTCCTTAGGTTTTTAACACAACTAATTGCAATTTTAGAAGTAATGACTAATCTCATCCAGGTCTTCTTCTACAAAGAAACCTTTCAACTATTATCCAACAACTAAAAGTCTAAGCAAAAGAATTCATTTCCTAGCAGAATTTTCATACGGTTTCTCTAGGTCTGTATAATCATATTATCTCCTGATCACTTAGAATTTGTGCCCCTTTCAGATCATTTTTGTCATTGTATAGATAGTGATAATTTTAACAACTGGTATTGGTTAATTCTCAGCTATTTTTTCTGATGATTAACTGAGATCAGGAGGCCTGTGATTGTCAGATACAAAAAACTATACATGCAGAATTTGGAGATTAAAGACCATGACATTCAGCAACCTCTTTCCAATTGGAAAAAAAAACCAACAAAACAACACCTAACAAACAAACAAATAAAAACAAAACAAAAAACCCCAACCAACCAACAACAACAAAACTCCAAACCAAACCAGAAAACTATGGAAGGAGTCTGGGAACCTTATATGTACTTTTAATTTTCACACTTAACATTGGCTATGCCTAGGCTATGTCCTTTTCAGTACAAGGACTATTTCAGATTCCTAATGGAGAAAACTGTGCCTTGTGCTGTACAGAGATCAAAGCAGCCTCACTAATATAAACTTCTCTTACAGGAATATATTCTGCAGCTCCTCATTTGCAGTTGTAAGTGACCTTAAGCATACACAGGCCTTATTACTTTTATTCTGGAAAGCTCTAGAAACAAACTCCAGCAGCAAAAAAACCAGCACTCAGTTGGGGTGACCTATGGATCTCTCATCCTTCTTTAAATTATTGTCATTCTTCGGTATGACAAGAATAAATCATCTAGTTGTCTGTTTTTCATGTGCCCAGGAAAAAAGTATCCCATTCACCTTCCTCTCTGTACAACACTCAGAGCTAAGATGAAGAGAATTCTTAAGAAATCATATACTATTAAATAACAAAAGCAGAGGCAAGATCAGACAATAATGCATTAAAAAAAACCTGAAAAAACCCACTCCACAAACAGACAAAACTATTACACAGGTATAATAAAGTTATCCACAAAGCAATTTCAACTCTTTATATTCCTCAAATAATATACACTTCCCAAAGTGTTGAGGAAATAAATGCTTGTTAATTTCATTGCTGACCTAAACCATAAATGCTCATAACATTGCAACTTTTCAGTAGTGAAATTTCTTTGAATTTGGATGCAAAGACGAATGGAAATGACACTATATTTTCTTGTCATATTGAAAAAGGACCATTTCTGTTTCAAAAATGGTAAAATGGAAAAATTATTCCTAATGCACAGAAAGGACCACTGAGATTACACTACACTGTATTTCTATCACATAATTAATTCTACTAGCCTTAGAACAAAGTTATTCAAGAGCAAGATACACTCAAAAATTAAACCTTGCATTAAGATACCTTTACACCAAAGGCTTCTACAAACAAGCAAAATGTGTTTAAGAAGCAGTACTTTCTGGTTAATTATAAATATAAGTGGGCATGTCATCTGTGTTCTAACAAGACCTGTATTTCAATGGGGGAAAAAAAAGGGGAAAAACCCCTTTTTAAGAAGTGGTTTGTTTTGAATCTGTGTAGATTTCTTTGTAAACTGCATCAAGAATCTTGTAAGTCTGTGATCAGCAGTGTGCCCTGGCACCCAGGAGGGCCAAGTGTGTTCTGAGGGGCATCAGGCACAGCATCACCAGCCGGGCAAGGTAGGGAATTGTCCCGCTCTGCTCTGCACAGGGGTGGCCTCACCTCCTACTTCAGTGTGAAGTTTTGGGTGTCACAATACAAAAAATACATTAAGCTATTGGACAGCATCCAAAGGAGGGCTATGACAATGGTGAAAGGCCTTGAGGGGAAGCTGTATGAGGAATGGCTGAGGGCGCTTGGTCTGTTCAGCCTGGAGGAGACTGAGGGGAGACCATATTGGAGTTTGCAACTTCCTTGTGAGAAGAAGAGAAGGGGCAGGCACTGATCTCTTCTCTGTGCTGATCAGCGACAGGACCTGAGGCAATGGCCTGAGTCAGGGGAGGTTTAGGTTAGATATTAGAAAAAGGTTCTTCATCTGGAGGTGGCTGGACACTGGAAAAGGCTACCCAGGGAAGTGATCACAGCCTCAAGCCTGACAGAGTTCAAGAAGGATTTGGATAATGCTGTCATGTTCATGGTGCAACTCTCAGGGATGGTCCCGGTTCAGGTTATTCCCTGAAAGTAATGACATGGATGGTCTCTGGGTTGAGATTATCAGCAAGGCATCTATGTAACCAAGGAGGACCCTTTCCTTCCAGAAGAAACTTTTTTGGTGCCAAAACAGACCTGAGGGGATACCTCAGAACAACTCACACACAGCTCATCTTTCTTTAATCCATCAAGCTCCTGCTGCAAGGTATTCTAAGCCAACAAATTGTTTCACTCAGTGTATAGCAATGTCTTTGCACGTAATATATGAAGGGAATTATTATTAATGAGATTATTATGCTTAGCAGTTCTCACACAACACACTGATCATTTAATTCACTCTGAAAAGAGAAAGAGTAAGCTATAGAACTGTCAAAAGATGTGCCATGGTTGCTGAATTGATGAAGTACTGAATAAAGAAGGAACCTGCCTCTGAATCTTTATCAGGTTGTATTTTCTATTAAACTGTGACATGGGATGTAAGACTCTTCTCTGTGCTGTTTCTCTGAATCATTTACAGCACTAAAAAATGGCTCAAACATAGCAAATGCTGTTCATGAGTAGAAATGGACTACACCCAGAGCAGAGAATAGAGACTAATGCCCAGGTATGTCATTACTTTATGTTTACATCTCAGATCCATGATAAGAGGTAAAAGAGGGAAGTTAGGGATTTTATAATCCTGATTCACCCTGCTTTCACATTTCCTTCTCTTCCTAGGCAAGAAAATATCAATGACACCAAAGGGAATATGTCACAGACAAGTCTACCTTGGTTTTATATGGCAGAGTAGCTTATTAGCTGTAGAAGTAGATTATTAGCTGGGAAGTCTCAATGCAGGACAGCACCGCAATGAAGTTAAATTCTTTCCACAAGTCTGAAGACAAAAACAGTGTAAGGAAACCCAGCAGAGAGAGGATGACTAGGAGGATTCATGTAGGCATGGCAGGTAAGACTACCTCCAAAGACAGTACGTGCTAAGACAACTACTTCAGACTCCCTTGCCTCTGTCATTCAGGTGGAAATCACAGTAAATTTAATTGTAGTGGTTTTTTTTCATTTTACAGTGATATAAAAACCTGTAAATCTAATGTGGTCATGGAAAATATGATGCTTAAATATCTTAAGTGTCTCAGCGAATGGCAGACGAGATTTGTGTGACTTAAAGGGAAAACATCGAACAGCATCATCAGAAATGTGAAGAGAAGCAAGCATACCAACTGCAACCCAATCTGATTTCCAAACCACACCATGGTATTATTTACATAAACATCAATTGATTTTTAAAAAAAAAACATATGGGAGTACAAAGAAATGCTTAGTCTCATGAACACTGACTTTGGTGAGACCTACTGTGGACCAGTGACTGATCTTCAGACTATTACGTTTACCATATGGTAGCCTACATTGTAGAAACAGAGCACTCCATTTAACTTTTGCATTGTAAATATGAATTTTTGTAACATATAAACTCTGAGGGATAAAAAAAAAATAATGTAAAATATTCTCACTCTTCCATCTCAAGTTGTTCTGTGTAGTTTAGACAACAGATTATTTGTAAAGTTTGTAAAATAAAGTTTTGAGCTATACATATACAAAAGATCAATTTAGATTTACTGCAGCTTTAACAACTCCCAAACAGCAGTCTGTGTGAGTGTCTAATATTATGCTCTCTCTTCTCTTTTAGACAATTATTCTTCCCTAAAGTACCTAGAGTGTGTGTTTATAAATGGTATATTTAGCCATAAAATTTACTGAATTTAATACTTTCTGCTCTTACACACTTCAGTAGCTTTAATGTATCCTAAATTTACAGAGCTGTGTTCCTTTTTAAATGCAAAACCATAAAATCTTCTAATAGATCTTAGAGTATTGTATGTAGCAACGGCTACAGTTTAAAATATTTTTCTAAGCATTCTACCTTAGTGAGACCGTCAAAGTCAGTCAATTTTTTTCCAGATAGATCTCTTAAGGAATTATTTTATTTATCTATTATCTTATATCTCATTCAGTCAAGTCCAAATTAGTATAGTGTTTTTTTTCACATTGTACCCTATGTTTATTTATTGTGACCTTATATTTTGTTAACACTTCACTTATCACCAATACCTTTAAATACTGTATTTTGTGTGTACCTTTTGCTGGTCTGGGTAGTTTTACTACAAATGTTTGGTTTATCTGTGCTGAATCCTAAAATACTTATTTTAGCTTTTTACATGAAAATGGGTACTAAAACTATATTTAATATTTTCCTGTATGTTTGCCAGCTTGCTAAAGCCACTTATAACCTAATGTTAAAAAGCTCTTTAAATCCATAAAGCAGAAAACCATGTCTAAAAGTGTTTGTGTAGTTTCTCTGTTCCTAAGGAAGTCTACACAAAAGTGTAATGTAAAGCAGAAACTCCAGACTGCTGACTTTAACCACCTACCATGTACACCAACACTCCGAGTTGATCCATATGCCTTCTTACAGGTACAACAATCTCCAGAGATTAGAACAGGTGAAGGCTATTTGTCATTTGAGGATAAATAATTTGAATTTCAGGATAGTTTCTTAGTACTTCTAAACTATAAGTAGTGTCCTGTAGTGTGTAAAGTTGTCCCTGATGCCAGGAACCGACGGAAGATTAACACTGGCCTCAGGAGCTGTCTGCTCACTGCAGTGTCCTGGAAACTGCTTACAAGAGGCTAAGTAAGCATCAGTGCACTGATGACACCGGGGCTGCCTCCTATGCAACCTCCTGACATGTAAATCAGTGTATCTCAACCGTAGCATATTTCAAAATACATTTTTCATCTCGATGGCTCCCTATACCAAGAGAATGGTGAAAAAATGACTTTTTAAATTACTTTTTAAATCTACAAAAATCGACCCTATGTTTTGATGTACATGTAGATGAGTAAACCATATTGTTACTCCCTTTTTAAAGCAGATTTACGTCTCAAAGATTTTCTCTGGATGCTAACCTGACAGGACCAATTTATTGCTGATCTGATCTAATCAGTGGTAAGTAATTAAAGGACTAATTGAGAATTAGTCTACTATGTCAGTATTCTCAACTTATATTCAAAGACTTCATATACCAAAACTGGACCCAAAGAAAGAGTTACATTGACAGAAACATAACACACAAATACAGTGCCATAATGTAAATAACTGTTGCACAACAGATTTCTTGTGGTTATAAGAAACAAGCCGTGTACTTAAATATTCATATTGTGTACACAGAGGGGATTCAGGGCCATGTTCAGCAGTGCACCCACTGTAGCCAGCTCAGAATAATTCACGAACTACACTTCCACAAAGAAAGTTGGAAACCACTCTTCCAAAAAGATCCAGATATCAGAAAATCCTGTAAGGCATAGAAGTGTATTACAATTTGACATAACTGTACAGAAACTGTACTACACATGGTAAATTTGCTGCTCATCTAAAAGGACATTTCTTGATTTCTGTCAACTTGATTTAGAATACATAGAATCATTATATTATTAAACTACTACTCAATGTATAATAAATTGAGAAAGGCAGAAGGAAGGAGAGGACTATGTGATCGCTAAGATCTTTCCTTAGAATCTGTATTTCCTAAACTTAAATAAAAACCTATATTTTGCTAGCATGAAAAAATCCTTATTGAGGTAAACCTATGCAGCAAAAGCAAAGTAGTAGGTTGTTGTTGTTAAGTGTGACAATCTAATAAAAGGAATTTTTTATAGAACCCAATTTTAGCAAAAACTAAAATGTGCTTATAAGCCTTTCCAAAGTTTTAAAAGCATTGCTGAAGCATGGAAAATTAAAGGTATGAGGTATGCTTTGTGAGTATCAATAACCTATGCTTAGAGATGGTATTTTAATATTATTCCTCAAGCAAATTCTTCCAGCCACAGCATCTCAGGTGCTTCTTGAAGTAATATCTTCAGTATCTGATGACCTAAATAAGTGGTAGTAGCACATGTTGCATTTACACATAATTTCTGGAAAAATGTTTTAAAAAGAGAATTTAAGAGCATACCAGATTAATTTCTGCGAATATATTTAAAAAAATAGGTATCTGGTCTACATGACATGAGAATTCTTGGGGCATTTTACTCTATAAAATTGAAGGACCTAGATATTATCTGAATGTATGCATATTTTTAATTGAAATTTCTATCTACAAGTATGAATGAAGAATTGCAATTCCCAAAGCCAGAAGCGTGTGGAAATTATTTCTGTATTCTGGTTTGTATTCTAAAAATAATATTCACAGTGTATGGCAGGCCATTAACTACTTTGTCACAGCTGTGGTTTCATTGTTTTGTTCTCATCAATTTCATGAAAATATTGTTTCTCATGCTACTTTTTGTCTGACTTAAAGGTTTCTTTTATCTAAGCTTTGCTATACATCACGAAATTAAATTTAAAAGCACAAAGCATCTAGATGAAACTATGGAAAACAACCAGTAAACTTGGTGGGATTTTATTTCAATGGATTTTCTGGTAGCTAGCCATGAAAACAAAAATTATCAAGGCCAGAGATAAAGTTTTAGTTTATCTTTTTTTTCCATAAGACAAAATAATTTGATATGTTAGTTCTATAAAATAATTTTTAATCTGTTCATTGTTTCATCTACTCACATTTATTAACACAGGTGTTTGGATGACTTCCATGAATGAACTGTTTTTATTGCTATATTTATTATGAGTTCTATGCCTAAACTCCTATTTCCTTCTCTAATGACCACTATTGATGAGTGTGCATTGCTGACTTTTTCCTCACAGAAATTCAGTGGATTTTCATGGTTTTTTTTATGCTATACACCTTATTCCTATGTTCATAACCCTCATGTTCATAGCTTGCTAAGCTACAAGTTTTATCTTCCAATATTTAAATTACATCAAGTTCATTGTATCATTAAACAGAAAGATTTAGCTTTAAATGAAGTGAATCAACTGAGAAAAGCAAAGATTGTTATGATTGTCAAAGAATTTTGGAAGATTATATACAGGAATATGATTAAGAGTAATATGGACAGTAACAATATAAATTAATATACACACATATTCATAGATATAGATTAGATATAGATATAGATATGTGCTGCATATACAGATTGGCCTTTACAGATATAGATAAACAAAGGAGAACAGCTATGTCGATCAGGTAATTCGAATTACAGCTTCATCCTCAAGATAAAAAACACCCTTAAACACCTTCGCCCAGTAACAGTAGTTTTATAGCTAAAACAAATTTCAAACATTGTCTTAAAAACTACACTGAACCTCATCTTTGCTAAACCACATGAAGAGAGAAAAAATTCCTCTTTCCCATTTCTCAACAAAAAAGTAAAGAGTTGTTGCTGCTCCAAGGTTATATGATCTCAGAATTTCTTTTTTAAATAAAAATACACAATAACAGAGTTATTTATTAATCCTGAGGTAATCTCAGGGAAATATTGAGAAAAATCTCAGGGAAAGGTCTTTACTAGACAGAACAGTTCCTTTTTGTGGTTTCTTTTCCTTTTGAAACTTTCAACAACACAATTTTATTTGCAAAAAGAATTATGCTAAGTGAATGTACATTCAAGTTTGTACAACTTTTACAAGGCATCCATGGCATGACAACAAGTTTGCAAAAAAGCAGTTACAACAACTTGTTTTACATACAACTGGCTTTTACGAAAGGAAGTATTTCAAATTGGTGAGTGCGTTAGGTTCTAACACTCATACAAATTATCCCTTTTTAGGAAGAGATGCAATCTTAGGGTTCTTTTTTAAACTCCCTAATGTGAATGTTTCACAAGTTTTGAGGCTTTTTTTGCCATGTTGTAAAAGTGTGATACCCAACCCAAAGGCTACATAGCCACTTCATCACTAAGGGCACAGTTATGCCCTGTACATTTACAGTCTCTGACCTGTACATTGTTACCGATGCTGTCTGGGAGCTGCTCCTTGGGCACTCCCACAGTCCTGTTTTCTCTTTCTCAAGAGCATGGGCTCCTCCCCAGAAAAGCCTCCTCAAATACTGAATATTGCAAAGACCTCTGAGCTCAATGACTGTGGGCTCCCTGAGGCTTCCTTGGTGCCACAGGCCCTCACACATCCTGCCCAGACCTGTTATGGCAGTAAAGGGAAGGATGCAGGATCCTCTAAGAGAAGACTAAAATGTGTGCATCTGCCACAGGACCAAAGCTAAAGGCTGTCTGTAGTACCTGAGGGATGAGAGCTGGGAATAGGATCAAGTAGCTTTTGCTTAATCTGCACATACTTTTGCATTAATGTTGCTGTGCCACTAGTGTGATTTATAAGTAATAACGCTTGTCAAAAGGAAATTGCTGTTGTTTCTGGCCATGCATAACTTGTCAAATTGTCAAAATTAAATACGCACTTTGCACTAGGGATGCTGCCACCTCTGCTGCACCTCATTAGGCAGATTGAATTCATAAAACCTTACATACTATTGGGCCTGAGCTTCCCTCAACCAAAAAATTCAAATCACCAAATTACTCTAATTATCCTCTTCAATTGGGATATTTTTTGCTTGGAGTGTATTTAAGAACAGGTTCAGCATCACTGCGTGGTGTCCACTCATGACTGCCCTGCGAGGGAGGTGTGTGGCATAGTGCTGCCTTTGCTCTCACCCCGTGAGAGCTGCAAGCCTGGCCTGGCTTTGAGCATGCCAAGGAGATGCACATGCACAGCTTTGCCCCCAGACGTGACAGTTTTTCCAAACTTGAGCTGGAGTTCTACAAAAAGCCAAGGTGTTAAATTAGCTATATGCACTGCTCTGGTGGAGTGAGGGTAACAATGATGTCCATGGAGAATTCTCCATGCTTAAGGAAAAAATTGTTTCTGTGCAATATATTTAGATATAGATATAGATTCAGATGATATAGATATAGACATAAATAGATGTAGGATATAGATATAGATACAAATATAGATGCATACAGACAAGTATCCTTAGTCTATCCTAAAATATATATAATTTCAATTTACAAACCTTATTTATAAAAAGGTAGTCTTTCACTTGTGTTGACATTCCAACATGAAACTGTCAGGACAAACACGACTATACCAGTATGGTTAGAAAATCAGGGTAATTTAGAAAGTGAAAAAAAGCATGGAAGCATGCATGCATGTAAAATCAGCCGGTGAGAATTCTCAGACTAAGTATGTTAACGACATAAGTTATATTGCTGGTTTGTGTAGACATGTTGATCATGGTCTCCTTTTTCTTTCATAAATTCGTTGCAGTAGAAAATAAAGGTAGGGAAAATTAACTTTACCATAACCAAAACAAGCACAAATGGCCATAAAGAGAAATAGAGGAAATTGCATATAAAAAAAAGAAAACCCCTTTTTTTCACTGTGAGAGTAGTCAAATAGTGGAACAGATTGCTCAGCTGGTTGTGCAGTTTTCACCCATGGAAATATTCAGCACTTGACTGGATATTGTCTGGGATAAACTCTTCTAGTCCTGCTTCTTCTAGAACTGCTTGTGGAGGGTCATTGGACAAGATTGATAATGAATGATTGGGAGACAAATGGAAAGCTTTCAGGAGGCCCAAAACGAGCTCCCAAGACACTATGATTTAGGCTTTTGTTTTTATAAAAATGGTGCTCTTTCACTTAAGTTTTATCTTATTTCCCTCTATTCTCATATTCCTTCTCAACTGGAAACTGAAAGAATCTTCTAAAAAATTGTTTTAAGAAGAGAAATGTCTTAATGTACCACTGTCACAGTCTGAACAATGTTTCCCTCACTCTCAAGTAATAAAGTCATATCTGTAAGAACTAGGTCAAATCATTTCAATGTTTTTTGTACTAAGACCATTGGATTTGACTTCCTAAGTACAATGCTGAAAGCACTGAGTAAACAAATTACTAGACTAGAGTAAATTTGCTGGCTTCTTGTTGAGAAAATTTAATGACTAGAAATATTAGTAATCAGTCAGGTCATCTTTACATATTTCCCATGGTCATTTCCACAGTCAGCATTTGGTTAATGTGAATTCATTGACCCTAAGGTAATTACCCAATCATTATCAGACAACAAAATTAACTTCAATAATAACTACCAATCAATACAATCACTAATGCAGTATGGCTCACATTACTGATCCAACATTCAGACTTGACTTTGCTTAATATCCAGGTTCAATAAACCTTGTCTGTGTGCTTCAGAATGCCATATTCATAAAGGGATGCTTAGGTTAAACATCTCTTTCTTTAAATGTCAGTCCTTTGTACATGACAGATTTTCCCACTTTGCATTTGTACCTCACAATGTATATTGATAGAAGTCCAACAATGGAAATTAAGAGAGCATGAGCAAGCAGGTTTAAAATTCAGTATACATTCACACTTACTCTCAAGTTCCTTTCTGACAAAATTCTGTGGCTAGAGAGTATAATTAATGATATTTCAGACTTTATCAAATCAATAGAACTACTGACTTATTGATAAAGACAACTAACCATTTCATGCAAGTCTTCTTGAACACCCTGCTTTTACAAGTTGCAAAAAACCTTCTCATGCAGAACATTTGCTGTCTTTTCACTAAGATGTGCTTCATATAACTTGACATTCTTGAATGAAGCTGATCTTTCCTCCCCAGTGAAACTTCTTTAAACTGAGATAAAGTTAGCACCATGCTTCTTCTACCTGATTGCTCCAAGAGCTGCAAAGATATCCCCTCTTGGCTCTAGAAAATGTTAAGCTATTTTAGATACATGGACTTTATGGGATTTTATATTTATATGGTCAAAATGCTGTGAATATCTAATGGAATTTTACTTAATAATTCTGAGGGTAGTTGCCAATGACGTTTAAAAACTTTGTTATTTAAAATATTTCTAAAGTCCTTTAAATTATGTTAAAGATACATACCACATTTTGTGTACATGTAGGTTGTATAATGAAATTGTTGATTATGAAAAGTTATTTGCTTATACATACATTTTCTATTTTACATTCTTTATATTCTTTATTTTCTAGTTTAAATTTTTAAAGCAGTTTTCTATAGGGAATGGTGTTATAACATTGCTTATTTTGCCTCTTGTCTTATAATAATGTTCACACTGGTTCTGACAGAAAACCTTAACATTTTCCCTGGCTTTTCATTTTTACCCAGTTTTAACTCTTTTCCACATCTTGTCTAAAGCAATTATTTTCAATTGATAGTTTGTGAAGTCATTACTAATAAAAGAATACTTATAAAATGTATAGAGTAATGAGCCATCACTTGAATCCAAAATTTATTTTTTTTTATTTTATTTTAAACCATGATTCCTAAGACAAATATATCTGAAACTGCTACTAAAGGAACTCTCAGTTTATGCTTAAGAAACCTGGGTTCTTTAAACTGAATTAATTAAGGTTTGGATTTTAATCTTATATTTAAAAATACCAAGCAATATTTCTCTATGTCTCTTAAATGTATGGCCTTAATATTACTATTCCTTGATGTTTAAAGGTTTCAGAATAACCATGACTGTGTAGATACTTTCAGAATGAGGGATTTATTTTTGAATGGAAGATCTTTGATATTTAAGCATGTGAAATTTGAAAAATAGGAAAACACACACATAAAAATATATTTGTTTCATTTAGTCAGTGATAAAGTACAAACACCAAGAAAATTAGCAGCCTTTAATAAAAAAAAACAACAAAACACTAAGTTTAAAAAAATATTTTAAGGGGAAAGAGATAATTTTTTTAATTTTTTGGAAGCTTTATCAAAATATTTCTATTTTAATTAAATGTGTTACTTAAAACCATAAGTTAACTTTCATTCTCTGTTTCAAAATATTCTCTTATATTGCATTCTGAACCATATTTCAGTTAGGCTTAGAAAATATATTTCAATATAAGTTATTGCATCACCTTTAGGGTAATTTCTATATCCCTTTAATAACTTTTCAAGTGTCATTTATACCATATATTTATTACACTTTATCTCTCAGGCCTACCTGAAGTGATAATTGCCTTCCAAATGTATGAAAACAGCCATTTGAGGAAAATTATTTCTACTATTTTCTAGAGAGAAGTCCCTGGGCAAGTGAATAATTCACAACCAATCAGATGCGGAACTAGAAATAAAGAATCTGTTTCCCGGCTGCATTGTCCTGAAGATAAATTGCAACTCCAGAGCCCTGTGTTCCTTTGCCAGGTAGCTGCAGGGCTGGAAGTCAGCATGCCAAGGACAGGGGTAAGTGGCATCAGGGTCACAAGTGCCACAGGAGAAACCTGGCAGGGCAGCAGCACATGCCAGCAGCACCACAGCATGATCTCTGGTGGGCCTTGGGGCATTTCTGGGGAGGCTCCTTCATGCAGGGAAAATATTATGCTTCTCTCAAACCCAGAAACTCAAGAAGTCCCCAGAGGTGGCTCCTGCTGAGCCTCAGTGGAGTGAGGAAGAGCTCACCACCCAGAGAAGGCGATGCAATGGCTGTGGGTGCTGGGTCGCCACTGACAGCTCACTGATGACAGCTAGGACACTACAGCCAGGGCTGTGTTAGGAAACCACCTCCCTCCTCTCTTAGGAACTTATAAGGCATGAGTTAGCAGTTCCTACATCCCTGGAGAGATACAATTTTAGTAATCAGCAAGGACAGTGATAAAGTGATTCAGAAATAGCTTGCAGCCAGAGAAGATACTGGCATGGGGAACACGGTGCTTGAATGAGCTCCCATGGGCATTCTGAAGGACATGCTTTGTCCCCAGGATTGTCAGAATAAAGCAGGAATACAATTAAGAGAGATTAGAAACATCAGAGATTTTAAGTCAAGATGCTACGATTTTGAGTAAGACGCATTGTTTTGGCATTATATTGTATTTGCAAAGGAAATACTGTAATAGAACTTAATAACCAAGGTGTTTTAATGGTTTGATAAAATATGAAATGTAAAATATATCTCCTTTAACAAAAATTTTTTCTCAGTACTGATTTTTTTCATTCATTTGTAATCAGTTCCTTTCCAGACACAAAACAGTGAAAAGTCTCTTGTTTCAGTAATCATATGTGAAACTAAAAAAAAAAAAGAATTATTCTTATTAATGGTGAAGGATATTACAGAATTTCCACTATTTTTAAACACTTTTGGTTTTAATCCTTTTTACTTGGATGAAAAACTTATACACAAAAATCAACTAACCACTGTTAAAGACAAGGTGAAAGCACCTGGCAAGAATGTGCAGTATTAACATTTTGAAAGAGTAATTTTAAGTCTGAAATAAAAGTTGTACTCACAATTTCCAATATATTTCTAATTGCATTTTTTATACAGTAAACCTCACTCTAAACAGCAATGTGGTATGTTGTCCCCATTATCCTCAAAATGAGTCAGTTGCAAACTGCAACAAAATTAAAACAGGAGCAGGATAGCTTTTGGTAAAATTAAGAAGTTCCCTTTTGTTTTTTGAAAGGTGTGTTGTTCAGGTGGGATCTTTTCATTGCTTGAATAAGTGATATGATCGTTCTGGAGGCAGAAATTAACCTCACCCGGTGAAATACTTGGTAAACTGCACTAATCCACTTATTTCTGCCACCAGTAGCATGAGGTAAATATGATATATCTCACCCGGATTATGCTCACTAGGAGTAGTACTGTTTCTTTCTCAGAACAGATGAATTTCTTTTAATTCATCTCCCACCTTTCATTTTCAAGCTGTAAAATCCTCAAACACAGCGCCCCAAATCCCACAGTTTTATGCAGTTTAGTGAACTGCATCGAAGGTTAAATGGCATCATTAAGATATCTGTGTACACCCAGATCAACCTCAAATACAATTTAGCATTAATTTTCTCCCTATTCACTAGCATATCAAACTCTTTGCTAGCAAAGAAGATCTTATTGCTCCTTGGTTCCTCCGTTGTGTCTCAATAGGCTTAAAAGAGTCTTTATCCATTATGTTTACTTGATATCTATTTTATCTGATTAGTACAATCACTTGCCCTCAGTCAGAAACAGAAAATAAACTGACTCTTGTACAAATGCTGAAGGACGGTACAGACAAAAAGAAAAATAGACCTGTCTGCTGGAATCTGTAATCCTGCCATCAGTACGGAGCTAAGAAGCCAGAATGCATGTACAGAGGCCAAGATTTTCCTATCCAAACAGCCATAAAAGAAATTAATTTAAGGTCATGGTACTGGATTCATAATATGGAGGCAGTAATCCAATTCCTAAGGCTGCAACAGGCTTCCTGTGAGACTGTGATAAAGCCATTTATTTCACAGATTTGGGAAAGTATTCCCAAACTTAGCCACAAAATTTTTCTTAACAATAACACACACAGTGAAGCAAATAGCTTAAAGATAGGCCTAAAGTCCTAAAATACTTTACTGAATCAAGATTTTTAACCTGCAGTTTCCCAAATGAAGACAGCACTACTCTTTTTTTCCCCTCCATCAGGTCTCAACAGATTTGTTACCTATATGCCCAGTTTTACTTCTGTGAAAAGTCTCCACTAGCACAGATAAATCATTTAGCACAATTAATCCTGAGCTTATTTGGATTGTACTTGTCTTTCAGAACAAAAAATAATGGTGTATCTTTTCCATTCTTTATAATACAGTGAACTTGAGCTCATTAAAAAATGGCAGATTTATCATTAAATTTTGTTGGAAGAGTCTCTCCCAAAGTCTGATGCAGCCTGTGAGATAGGAGGGAACTAGTAAGGAGTAGGTTAGAGAATAAAGAAGTAATAATATCATTGTCCCTGACAGAGAAGTATCTGAATTCAGTGTGGGAACAGACACAAGCAAAAATCTATTTTATAGCATCCCTTGCAGTAATAAAAATTGCTGTTTGAGGCCACCTTCTGAGATATTGCTAAAATAATTTCCTGTGATCTTTGAAGGTTTTTTCTGTACAGCTATATATATACACACACTTACAAAACAGTTTGGTATTGGAGGACAAAGCAATAAAAGAAAAGAAAAAGACTTTGAAGTTTAAATCCTATATCTAGAATTCAAAACCACTATTCACTTGTCCAGCAAAGAACTGTCCTAAAAAAACCCCAATAATACCAGACACTTTTTTCTGCAATATAAAAGGAATAATGAATTGCACAGATATTTTATACTCAGTAAGTAATTCAGACAAATAAGAAATGACATAAACTTTAAAAATAGTTTGATTAAGCCATTAAGATGAAAATCATCACACTGAAATATCACATCCATGAAACTGAGCATAAAAATTATTTTGAAATTATTCTAGGAGGAAAATGATTTTTTTTTTTCCAGTGACTTGGCATTAAATTACCTCATGTTTGGTTTTAGCACTTAAGGTAGCATGGTGGCAAGACTGCAAAAGAGATGCAAGGAGGTTTTTTGTGTTTATTAATTATGTTAAAATAGTCAAAGGTATTTATTTTCTAGGATTGTCAGAAAGAACAGTCTGAGTCTGCCTACGACAGCAATTTTTCTTTCTGATCTGCCAGCGGTCTCCAGTCCTGCCAGACTAGGAGAGATTTCAATACTTTTGCCTGCTGTTGTTTTGCCAGGCAAATCTGGGCAGGCTGCCAGCAAGGTAGGTTATGCAGATGGTTGATAGTCAGAGACAAAGTGGTGGTTGCCAGTGTCCATGGCTACTCCAAAACTACAATTTAGAAAGTAGAAGAAGCAAAAATACAGAAAAATCATAAATATATTTATATTTTATGATATGAGCACATATATTATATGATATAGGTGCTCTAGTGAAATGGCTGATGTCATAACAGAAACATGGTGAGAAATAGACCCTGCACTGCATAATTACTGCTGCTGTGAGCCCTGTGGAAACACAGATCCCCGAGAGGACTTGGGAGAATTAAGTGAGATCTCTAAACAAGGTCTTCCTGGGGCATGCTTGTCAGCACACAGAACAGAATTGCCACCATGTTAGCGGGGCTCAGCACTCAGCACTCTATTCCTCAGCTTGATAAGGCTCTTCTACCTGCTTCTTCCAGCCCTTCTTGGTTCACACCCCACACCCCAGTCACTCCTGACAAAAACATAGTAGCTGTGTCCCCATTTCCTACAGTTTCCAGGGACCAGAAAGGGTTGGACTGTCCCAGATGGAGGAGGAGTCAGGGGCTAAAGGTGGCCATACTCAGGCATCATCCCTCACCAGTGGGTGATATCCCTAATCATGTAAGGCAGTCAGGTGCAAGTATTGGAGGGCATCAAGGGCACAGCAAGCAGCAAACCAGGGCTGGGGTCAATCCAGAGGGGTCAGTCAGGAGCAAGAGAAGATGGGGCCCAGAGGCAGGACTGGAGCTACAACACAGGTCTGAGAGATACAACCAGAATACAGGGCTGGAGTCAGGCTGCTGACAGTACAGATCCAAGGCCGTGCCAAGTAGAGCCAGGGACAGGACTGGAGACAGGCACACCTACAGCTCAACCCAGGGAAGAGCTGCGGGCCCAGGGCTACTCTGAAATTAGGTTCCTGGGCTCACTGGCGGAGGGTGTGGATGGAGGTCCCAAGTGAGGCTGGGTTGGGTTATTATGATCTGTTAGTGCCCTCAGGGCATTGGCAACAACACAAAAGTGGCTGGGAAAATCATCCAAGAAGATGAAAGACTTCCCAACAATTGGGGTACTATATTAAGCATTGATGCATATTTCTTCAGAGTGGTGGTTATATATTTCTTCAGAGTGGTAGATCAGTTTGGGTTCTATTGTTCCTGTTTAAATCTCTGATCTTTACAAAAATAGAAAGCTGTCCTTAGTATTAAAGACATTTGCTGGGGCTGAAGGGAGATTAATTCTTTTACCCAAATCCAGTCACAGCTTCAATCAATTAACATAAAGCCTCAGGTGTTTCAGTTTTAACCAAGATATGGCTTAGACCTCACTTGGGCTGAAAAGAATCTGTTCAGTCTTGACCTTGCCCACTCTGAATTCTCACTCCAGGCAAGGACATTTTGTGCCATATGACCCTTCCACCCACACAAGTTCACACTGATCTGTGTGAACTCTTTCATCCACACAGACCAAGCCTCAGAGCTAAATTCCTCCCACAGCCTACTTCTAGTTTTGGGAGCAGTGCCCTGGAATCGAGGCTATGTGTGAGAATCCATAGGGTGTAACTCAGGAATTTGTCTCACCCCTCTGTATAACGTAGATGTAGAGAGAGGGATGAAGAAGGAGGGGAACTTCCTTTATATTGTGGTTTACTCCAGTATTTTCTAAAATTAGGGAAAATTTATTGTAAGAAATTTAATAAAATCTGACATTCTGTAACATGCTTTGCAAATCTCTAAAGAATTTATTTCATGACCACAAATTTAAATAAATTTGCATTCATATGTTATTAAGTGTTATTAATTTCAATTTATTTGATGCTTTCTATACATCTCAGTGTGTTACAAAATCACAGAGAAACTGTTAATCTGCCCTTCTGACTACCTTTAAGCTACAGGTTTTTTATTTGGACAGCAGCCTGTGGTAAATTTATCTGCATTCAGTAACATGAGAGTATCTACAGTCTGAGTACCTTGGCTTTATGATCTGAATTGCACAAGCAGCAGTCAATTTTTATGGTTTTCTTGATTACATCTTTCCATTTCACACCTAATATACCATTGCTATAAAGGGTCACATTACACCTTCCAGAGCCATTTTTTCTCACTGTGTGCAGAATAGAGCACTGCATCTGTTCCTATGCAGTTGGCATTTGGATGTTTTGGCAACAGAGGAGTGTATCTCTTGCTGTTTGCATCTGTATTGCTGAAAAGAAAAAAGCCTACTAATGCAGATGAAATCTCTAGGCATGTAGGTATCCAAATGAAATAAATATCAACACTTTTTATTTGAATAAAGACTAGATTCTGGCAAAAAAAAAAAAAAA